>CM029561.1:37485404-37498841 GCA_017309665.1 Coelopa frigida | reverse complement strand
AACACCGGCGAAATATTCCAAACAGCTAAATGGAGGGAGAAGAATAGAGAGAGAGAGTGAGCTAGAGAATGAGTGAGAGAGGCAGAGAAAATTAGGAAACTCGTGGAAGCGGCAACCGCAGAAGCCGAGCGCTGTTGATGAACAGCACCACAGGGGGAGGCCCAGAAAAAGGACGAAAGCACAAAAGGGGGCGGGGCTCCGGAGGCTCGTGACGATGTCGAGCGATGGAGATGTGGATGCGGATAAAGATGAAGTGGAAGTGGAAATGGATGCTGAAGGCAGGCGATGGAGGTGATGGAGACGTTCGACGTCTCTCGCACAAGCGGATGCGGAAGCGCCTGGGCCAAAGCAACGGAAGTGAAAAGCGAAAAGCAATGAGGGGGAAGGTGGGAGTGAGAAGGCGACATGAAAAGGGAAAAGGATGGCGAGGGTCGAGGGACACGGGGATGGGAAGATGAGGAAGAAGTAGAAGAAGCGTGGGGATGCTAGGGAAAAAATTTAATTCACAAAAATAAGTGTGTTGGAAAATTTATTTCATCAATTTAGAAGTAAATTGCTTGGAGGATTGAATTACCACAGAGCAACAACAACAACAAATACAACAAAAACAACAGTGTATCTGACAGCGATGGTGACAATGACAACAACAACAAGAACACAGCCAAGATATACAACAACAACCAAAATATACAAAATAGAAGCGAGATGGAAACAAAGACGA
Organism: Coelopa frigida; assembly: GCA_017309665.1. Classification (NCBI taxonomy): domain Eukaryota; kingdom Metazoa; phylum Arthropoda; class Insecta; order Diptera; family Coelopidae; genus Coelopa; species Coelopa frigida. The sequence goes on along the minus strand of CM029561.1, from coordinate 37,498,120 downwards.
GGAAAACTTAGAAAATCCAGAGAAAACACCTCGTTTTGGACGATGAAGTGCTTTATCTAGAGAGAAAGTGTAGGAGATAAAATGATAGAGAGAAGAAGAGAAAAGAAAACAAAGAGAAAAAGAGAGGGAGATATCTCTTTCACTTTCTTTCTCTCTATCACCTTAACCAACCTCTCACACCTCTCTTTCTCTCTATTTATCCTTCAGTTAGTTTTGTTGTTTGCCCCCAAAGTATTGTTGTTGTTGTCGCATTGTTGTTTTCTATTACGAATGGAAAAAAAAATCGATTCTCCCTCGGTCCATCGGTTTTTCTGGTGTAGGACAAGACGACGATTCCGAGAGTTTAAAGGACCGACAGCAGGACGACAAGTCGTGGGAAATTGTTTTCGTTGGCTCGATAATTGAAGGAAATTGATGGAGACGAAGGTGGAGAGAGAGAAAAAGGTCGTGGAAAGGTGGGGGAGGTGAGATGAGTTAAAGTGAGGTGAGATGAGTTGAAGTCAGGTGAGATGAGTTAAAGTGAGGTGGGATGAGTTAAAGTGAGGTGAGATAAGCGAGTTGAAAGGTGTTGAGATCTCAATACAGGATAATCAAACCAAAGAAAATCAACCCACACCACAATTTCAAGCAAGTGGAGACAAATTTCCTCTAAAGAAGTTCTCACGAGCGTGAAACTTTGCCCCATGATCGTGATTATGCGAGAACACAAACAACAATAATGAAATTATGGTCCGATTGATGGTGATGGTCCCGAAGAGATGGGAATGATTGCAAAAGAAATGAAAGAAAAGGAAATAAAAAAAAAAAAACAACATACCGATTTCAAACACTCGAAAATCGTTGGACATCTCGAGTCCTGACAGCTCTGATTATTGTGAGTGTTACTTAAGGACATCCGACCTTCTGTGATACCTTCGGGGATATTTCGAGTTTCATGATAACAACAGAAATAACTTCAGAAAATAGCAACAACAAAAACAAAAACAACAACAATAATAACAACATGATAAACACAAAATGCGAAAACAAACACTCGAAGAGGAAGAAAACTTGGATCCCGGATTCAAAGAAATCCAGTTGCGAAGTCCTTTGCAAGAGCAAAAGAAACCTCAGAAATTGGACAAGAACAACAACAATAACAACAATAATAAAGATGGAGCCTTGGGGAAAAATTATTTCGCGCTTGAGTTGCGTTTAAAGCAAGGCAAACAAAGTGCGAAGCGAGCCCAAGGAAAATGTGCAAAAGCATCTCGAACAAGATGAAACGCAAGGAAAAGATGGAGAGAAGGAGAAGGAAAAGAAGAAGAGAAATACAGGACCCTCGGTGTTGTCACGCCACAATGACAGGATGTTGTCGAGAGAATGTTTTTCGTTTGGGTTTCGTTGTCTTGGCCTTCATTGAATTTTCCAACAGAGTGGTTTTTAAATTGTGCATTGGTCACAAAATATTATTAATTTCCCATTTCTCTCACTCCCTCACTCACTCTCTCACTCACTCACTCACTCACTCACTCACTCTTCTTCTCGGTCTCTCTCATGTCGATCAATTCACTTCACCTGTCCATCACACACATACATACATACATACATACGCATACATTCATAAGATGCTCCATCTTACTGGAAGGACATCAAAGTTTCTCGCTCGTTTTGTCAATTTTTCGTCAATTTGAAATCAATCAAGGACCAGGTCCAGGGTCCTTTGAAGCCATCGACTCTCATCGACATCGACGTCGCAATCGTTTTCGCCAGGACGACAACAACAACAACAACAAGGTGCTCTTGGCATGTCCTTTTCTCGGTTGGGATCTTCGGGGCAAGGACCCTTCAGTGGCCTTTGAAGCGATGCTTGCAATTAAGTTTCACTTCAATACAAGGAGGATGGAGGAGGACGAAAGGTAATAGATAAAGGTTTTTTCTAGTTGTTGTCATTGTTATTTTTCTCTTTATTGTTGTTATATTTGTTGTTATTGTTGTTGTTATTATTATTGTTATTGTTGTTGTTATTATTATTGTTATTATTGTTATTATTATTGTTGTTGTTTTTGGTCTAATTCCTGTTAAGTTTCTTGAAAAATCTCTGCATCATTTTGCGGAATTTCCAAGCGCACATCGTTCTGCTATGCGGCTTCTCTCACCCTCTTTTTCTCACCATCTCTCCCTCCCTTTCTTTCTCATCCCCTCCCTCTCTTTCTCATCCCCTCCCTCTCTTTTTATTCCCCTTCCTCTCTTTCTCATCCCCTCCATCCCTTCCTCTCTCATCCACTCCCTCGCTCTCTCTCTCGATTTCTCTCTGTCGCTTCTCTGTCATGTTCTGTCGTGTCGTGCGCTTCTTATCGCGGCTCCTCCGGACGACTGACGTGTCACAGCCACTTGTGACATATCTGCAGAGCTGCCGCCCTCTTCTCTCTCGCTTCCACCATCTGACAGATAGTCAGAGGTAGAGACATAGAGATAGACGGAGACAGAGAGAAAGACACACAGAGATGGAGGATGAAAACTCGAATCGTGGTCTCGCAGATGCCGGCGGAAGGGCGCACATGATGGGCAGACAGGTCGCAAGATGTTTGTCTGCAGTAGCAACAAAAATAATAAAAACAACAAAAAATGCAACAACAAAAACCATAAGAACAATTACAACAAGAATTCCAACAACAAGATACTGCATCATTTCTCTCAGAATCCCTTTTCCGACAACGAATGGAAGAGTTTTTTCCGGGACTCGATCCAGACCTTCGAGAAGACTCGGCAGGGTCACGGTAACAATAACAACAAAAACAACAATAACAACAATAACAACAAAAACAACAAAAACAACAAAAACAACAAAAATAACAACAACAATCACAACACAATGTCACACGACACATGATGCTGCCAAAACCAGATAGCGACGTACGAAAACCCTCAACAGTGAATGAAAAACTTCAAAAAAATTAAGGACAAAATCCCATGAAAGGGAAGATCCATAATAAGGGTTGCCATGAGCGATGTGGGGCGGTGAGAGGGGGGTGTGGCACACGTGGCCTTATCGAAGGACACTCTAACGATATGAGTGAGAAGAAACCCCTTCGATCGATCTCCCCTCTCTGCCTTGAGCCACGAGACCACAAGTCATTAAAACCAATATCGACGAAAAGCTCCTTGCGGCTCCTTGACAACGACAAGGACAGGAACAAGGAGAGGAATAACGAAAAGGACAAGGATGGAGAGAACGTGCGGGAAAACGACCAGGACAACGACCAGGACAACGACAAGGAAAACGATGAGGAGAAGGACAAAAATGAGGACGATGTCTGCATGAGACACACCTCGTCCTCGACCATCACCAGCTCAGTTCGAGAAAAAAGGATTGCCTCCCACACATACACAGCGGAGAAGCACACGAATCACACAGACAAAGACACAAATCAAATTAAATCAAATCGCATAAAAATGAAAGTCAACCCAGGGAACACGGCCGAAGGGGACGGAGAAGATAAGGATGTGTCGGGGGAGGAGGAGGCGAAGCAAAACCAGGATGAGCTGGAGGAGGATGAGGTGGAGGAAGCTAAGATGAAGGCATCGAGGGCGAGGATACGGTGAAGGATGAGAAAAAAATAAGTACGATAAGGATGAGGAAACTCCCTTTGGTTGGCATTTTTCGAAACTCAATGCGACGCCTCGCAACGTAATTTCAAGGATTTTCTTCAACGACGAGACGGAATCCATTGGCTGATAAACGAGGGTTTGTGTTTTTGGAGGGCGGAGGGGGGTTGGAAAAGTTCCGGTGCGAAAGAGTGCGAAGATTCTCATGCAGGTGCTTAAGCACACTTAATCCTGCTTATTTGTGCTCGCACACCCATCGACAACCACCAACAACTTTTCCTTCTCTGTACCTGCCCTTCTTTTACCATCCTTTCACTCCCTACTCTTTACCTTCTCTTCATTCCCTTCTCTCCTTAACTTCGCTTCTCCCTTCACTCACTCTTCTCTTTCACCCACATCTCATCCCACCTGTCTCGGGGCTAAATTATCGGCTTTGGGGATGACGTCGTCGTCGTCGTCGTCTGCGTGTTTTCATTGCCGCAATTTTTGACATTTGTTGTCTCATCGGGGGCTGCTTTCGTTTTACAACTTCACCAAATCTCCCCACCTCCACAATCTGATCTCATTCTCTCTCTGTTTTGTCCTTTTTCTCCCTCCTACCTCCTTCAACTTTGTCCTTTCTCATCTGAGCCTGAGCCTGAGCCTCCTTCATCGTGGGCTTTAAAAATTGTTCTGTGATTGAAAATTGAAGCGACTTCACTGAGGATTCTGGTAATACTTTCTCTTCCTCTCATCTCATATCTCTATATATATTTTTGCTCCCTCTTTTCCCCATCGCCCTCTCTATCACATTCTCTTTCTTCCTCTATATATTTTATATATATTTCTTTCTCCCTCTCTCCTTCCGCCCACGCTCTCATTCTATTTGTTTTGTTTTTGTTTTCATGCGTCTTCTGTTCTTGACGTTTTTTGTTGCCGTCTTATTCTTATTGTTGTTGTATTCTTTTAGTGATTGTTCCTATTTTTCCTGTTGCTACTTTTATGTTGTTGTTTTATTTCTGTTTGCTGTTCTTCTTCTTGTTATTTTTGATTTTGTTCCTCTGATATGATTGTTGTTGTTCTTCTTCCTCTGATATGATTGTTGTTATTGTTATTATTTTTGTGCGTGCTCACTCGTCGTCTCATCCACGAAATCAAGGTGCTTCCGCTCGCATTTTATGGTTATCCTTGTATTTTGTGCCAACGACACCGACACCAACGCGCGAGCACCGAACGACAGACGACGATAGCAATTTCCATCACTCCTTCACACACTCGCACCTTCTCACTCTCACTCTCACTCTACCTCCCTCCCTCCCTCCCTCTCTGTCACTCTCATTCATTCATTCACTCTTTCTCTCTTTGTGTGAATGTGTGGTTTTGTTTACATGCAATAAAATTCAGTTCAATTATTTTCTGTATTCTCCATCCTTGTCCTTGTCGTCGTTCGTTGGCTCCAACTCTTCTGGGTCTTATTTTCCAATGTTATTAGAACCGACTTTATCTCTCTCGTTCTCTCTCTCTCTCTTTGACACTCCCTTTCTCTTACTTTTCCCTGATGTATCCTCTGGGAATGAGTTTTCTCTCTCTCTCTCTCTCTTATCCTTTCCCTGTGGTCGTGGGCGTATTGTTGTTGTATGATTATGTATGTATGTATGTATGTATGTATGTGTTTGTTTTTACTGTTGGTTTCGTTTCGCTTATTCTTTATCCGAAGGATTATCTGTGAGAAATGTGAATTATTTAAGAAATGATTTTGTGTGTTCCTCCTTCAGCCCTCTCTCCTCTCCCTCCTCTCTCTCTTTCTCCCACTTCCTTCGCCTTCCTCCGCAATTCCGTAATTTCAGCGTTTACACGAGATATTCTTAGACAAAGGAAGGCGGGGGAGGAGTGAGAGAAGAACAGGAAGGCGTTGGAGGGAGACAAAGACAGAGAGATTTCTGATCGCATTTACGGATTTTTCGCAACTGGGTTTAGGGGTGAGAAAATCTGAGTTTAAGAGGAATACAAGACAATAAAAGAATGAGGATTTCTAAGTAAATAATTTTTCCCGATTTTTTGTATTTTTCTCTTATATTCTTTTGTTTTTTTTTTTCCATACTCTCGATTGTATAATTCTAATAAATTAGTTGCAGTTAAAACCACTTGAATGTCATGACTTGTCTCTTGAATAAAAAAAATAACATGAAATAAAAAAATGTAAAATAGATTTTTAAGATTAGATTATATTAAATATGGAAAAGTTTACCTAATATACTGAGAGAAGTAATAGAATATTAAGTCGTTAATTCATATAATTGTATTTAATTTCCCTTAATAACTGATTTTGCTTTAATTATAGTCATTAATTAAATTGTTTTATTTTTTTAGGGAGATAAAATTAAATTAATATTAAATATTGAGCTCATATAAAAATTCTATTAATTGTATTTATTTCAATTATCTGATTTTCCTTTATATTGCGTATTTAATATATTTTTTATATATTCTATATATTTCTTATATGCTATATATTTCCTATATCAAATTAATTTCTCTTTAACTCTGACTTGTTATCTCTATTTCATCTTTCTTTCCCCTCTCTCTCTAGAAATCTTTCTCTCCTCTCTCTCTTACCTATCTCTCTCTCTCTCCTTCTTTGTATCTCTATGTCTTGTGGTTGAACCATCTGCCATTTGGAGCAAATCACAGTTTCGCATGTCGAATTCGTAGGAATTTGTCTGATTTTTTCCCAAGAACCATTAGCGTTTTTTCGTTCTCTCTTTATACTTGCCTCTCTCTCAGTCTCCCTATCTCTTACTAAGTCCATCTCACTCACTCTCTCAGTCATTGATTTCTCTTACTCTCTCAGTCACTGATTTCTCTCACTCTCTATTTTCCCTCCACGAGGAAATTGCTGCCATATTTATTATTTATTTTCTCCCAAACCCAAATCCCTATCGCAAATTAATCGGGGTCTCGTTTTGGTTTCATTTCAGGTCCCACACGAACCAGCCGATAGTGGGCGTGGGCTGTGGGGGGGAGGCGTGGGGACAATGTTTAAAAATGCACTTAAGTGATTATGGTTTGCACATGTTGCCGACTGAATACTTAAACAACTCGACACGACGGACAACGATTGCTTTGTCAAGTGGTCGTCGCACATGCGACATGCGAGGGAATGTGCAATTTTGTAGTAGTAGTAGTAGTAGTGGTAGAAGTAGGGATAGTAGTAGTGGTAATCGTAGTTGTTGTAGCAGTTACAATATTAGTAGTATTTTTAGTTATAATATCAGTAGTATTTGCAGTTACAATATTAGTAGTATTTGTAGTAATAATATTAGTAGTATATGTAGTAATAATATTACTATAATTTATAGATATCATATTAATAGTATTTATAGTTATCATTTTATTATAATTTATAGTTAAAATGTTAGTAGTATTTGAAGTTATAATGTTAATAGTACATATTTATAACTATCATATTAGTAGTATTTATAGTTCTTATGTTAGTAGTATTTATAGTTCTTATGTTAGTAGTATTTGTAGTTATAATGTTAGTGGTATTTCTAGTTATAATATTAGTAGTATTTGTAGTTGTATTATTAGTAGTATTTGTAGTTATAATGTTAGTAGTATTTGTATTACATTATTGTAGTTATTGTTATTTTTATTGTTCCTATTACCTCATTTATTGTAATGATATCAGTAGTTGTTGTTTATGGTGGTCATGTTGTAATTTCTGCAGTTTTTGATGGTGGTCATGATGTTATTAGTGGAGTTCATGTCGATATTATTATTGTTCTTGTTATTTTTGTTATATATTTTTCGTTGTTCTTGTTATTTTATAATCGTTTTTTTTTTTGTTTTGTTATTATAATCGTTGTTATTGTTGTGGCTCTTTGTCACTCTAAACGATGGACAAATGTAAATCTATGTAATATATACAATCACAACGAGTACACAAACACACAAAAAGGGACACAGAAACATACACAGGGATACACTAACACACCCAAGGACACATAGACAGATCCATGACTCAGACGGTCAGAGTGACTGTCGTTTAGACAGACAGACAGACAGACAGTAGTTTCGATAGACAGACACATAAAGGGACAAGTAGACATAGACATGTAAAAATCAATAGAGATAGATATGTAGCTGAACAGACAGAGATAGATGGTGAAATTGACATAGAACTCCAGAAGAGAATGATGGGGAGATGTGGAGAGAAGGGGAACTATATAGAGAGCTAAGTGATTAGACAGATGGAGCAACAAAAACAACATTTAGAGGCACTTAAATGACGACAGTAAACAGCAGCAACAACAACAGAGAACAACAAATCAAAACTACAAGAACAACTGAAATGACTACAAGAACAACTGAAATGACAATGCCAACAATGGCATTAGCAACAATAATAATAACAACAATGACGAAAATGACAATGACGACAACAACAACGTTGACAATGACAACAATTTGATCAACAACATGCAACGCAAAGTGCGGTCACATGTCCGACAAAATGCAGTTTATGTGTTAATCCATGGATCCTTGAATGTGGAATTTTAAAAGCAAACACGAGAGTTGCGTACTCGAGGACCAAATGTGTCATGGACGCCGGATCGGGGGCGGCGGACGAGAAGAAGATGGCCAGCAACGCGACATTTAAGTTGAGAATTAGATTGTGGAGTAAACTGTTCTTGTTGATGTGGTTTTTGTTGTGAGTATTTTTGTTGTAGTGGTTTCTGTTTTGGTTTTTATGTTTATTGTTGCTGTCATAATTATTTTTGTTATTTTTCTCATTCAATTTGTTCTCATATCACTCATGTTGTTGTTAAAATCTAACAACAATTGTTGCCTCACACAATAGTTCGATCGGAGTGAAAACTTTCTGCTTTCTCTCCTTGCTCATGAGTCATGACTTCACTCCTTCTAATGGTGGACCATGGTGGAACATCACCATTAAAAAGGGAGACAGACAGATTTTTCAACTATCTTTCTGTGGCCGTCAATCCATGACAAAAGTCAAATCAAAATTTATGAGTTTTGAAAACTTAGGAGAAATTATATGCTAATATGAAAATATATGCTAATATTTCACCAAAGGACCTCTTATGGGAGGGTCCCAAATTTTTGCGCTTGATATATTGAGGATTACCATAAGGACAATTGACTTTATGATGGCCATTGGCCAATCATTGCAAAACCCCGCCCTTCGCTTCACAAATCCTTTGTAAGTGACTTTTTCTCGAATGGAGTTTTTCATGAAATTCAATTTATTTCATTGGCAGCATGTAAATATTTGTCGAAGCTACAACTAAAGCTGTGTTAATTGCTATTGTCGAGAATTCAACAACAACAAAAAATTGCAATCCAAAGGAGGCCACAGGATGACGAGGCTATAGATGGACTGCGAGAGAGAAAAAAATAGGAATTTTTCAGCATCGACGAAGGTAGGATAACAAAAAAAAAAATAAATAAATACACATGTTCATCAAGAGGAAAAAGTATAAGAACAACATCACTATCGCTAAAAACAACAACGAGAACAGCATCAACAACAATAACAAAAACAACATCATCATCATCAACAACAACATTATCATCAATAACAACAACACTGACATCGTTGACTGCAACGGGAACAACATTAATATCGCATATTTACATTAGTTTTTATTCATTGGACCCGGCACAAGATGAGCAGAGGCATCAATCGTGCTCTATCTCTCTCTTTCTCTGTCGCTCATACACACTCTCCGCTTTCTCACTCTCTCCCTCACACGCTCTATCACTCTCTCTCACTCTCTTCCGTTCTCTTCATATTCACTTTACTTTATACGTTCTCTCTCACACCATCACATAATAACTCATAACTCCAAACGAGCGACCTGAAAGCCATTCACATGAACAACAACAACAATGATGAGTACTTTTCTCCAACAACAACAATCACAACACCATCGACCAACAGCAAGAAGAAGTAGTAGAAGAAGAATAAGCTTCGTCCGTAGATGAACATTTTCATTTTTTATGCGATTTCGGATGATTCATGAATGTGTTCGGGCATTATTTACTCCATGTCCCGTCTCGCTCTGACACAACCTTTTTTCTCTCTCTTTCTCTTCCTCTCTCTCTCTCTTCCTCTCTCTCTCTCTTCCTCTCTCTCTCTCTCTCTTTCTGTCTCCTCTCGCCATCTCATTGTTTCGATGTCGCTTCCAACAGCCGAACTACTCACTCCATCTGTCCGTCCGTCCGTCCGTCTGTCTGTCTGTTTGTCCAACCATCTGATTCATCTCCACCGCCGCGTCCTTCGAAACTGGAGCACATGGTACTCAGTGTTGTTGTTGTTGTTGTTATTGTTGCTGCTGTTGTTGTTGTACCTCGTTCGGCGAATTTCATACTTCAAAAAGAGCGAGAGAAAGCGTGCGAAAAGAGTGTCACAGTGAGAGATGGAGAGAGGGAGAAGAGAAGAGGAACTGTGTGGTAGTGTATGCGAAAGTGGACAACTGTGTCAATGTGTGTGTGTATATGCTGTGTCTTTCACAATATCAGTGCCTGTGAGAGCCAGTGTTTTATGTATAAAATAATAACACGGACAGCAACAACAGCAAAAACAACATGAAATATTATAACAACAACGACGACAACAACAACGACGACAACAACAACGACGACAACAACAACATCGACAACAACTATATAAGTAACATCAAAAATGACAACAACAACTACAACAATAAATATCCAATGTTTACCACATTTTTTTCACTAGGTTTCTTGAACTCATCTCCCCGTTGGCCATTGGAAGTGTTGTCAATGAATGTGTCAGTCGTCTGTCTGTGTGTAAGTGTGCATGTATTTGCGATGTCGCAGCAAAAGCAACACCAGGGACAATAGTCACTACTACAACAACAACAACTACTACTACTACTATAAAGCTACACTTATAAACCAACACTAAGAAATTATGTGAGGATATAAAAAAATTATTCCAATGGTTTCACATTTTCTCCTTCGCCATTTTTAATGCACTTGTGGTTGGTTTTATTGTCATTCTTCTTCCTCTTCTTCTTTTTATACATGACATTATTGGTTTTTATTTTTACTGACTTCCTCAGAAAATTAAATTATGACAAAATTATAAAACATTATTAAAAACTTATGAAAAAAAAATTAAAATTAATTGAATGATATGTAGAATTTTTGAAAAAATAACAAATATATAAAAAACAGAATAATTTTGATCGAAAAATTTAAATAAATTTAATTATTATAGAAATAAATAAAATATAAAAACTTTAAAAAACTGTAAATTGAATGAGTTAAATAGAACAGTTTTTTTAGAATTTAACATAAATACAAAATTTATATTGAAAAATAAATAAAAACCTATAGAAAAATAATTTTATTTGAATAGTACAACAACCCAACTGTTTCAATTGAAAACCTTTGAGTTCCAACTATTCAACTGTTTTCAGTTGAAATAAAATACTCCACGAACAAAAACTCATATTCAAAAATTGAAACAAAGGGACAACAGTGTCCTAACGGGAAATTCCTTAAAATTCTGAATTGAAATGTTTCATCAACAATTTGTGAAATATTCGCCGAAACAGTAATTGAGTTGAGAAAATGTGGTAATTTTTCGTTCGAACTTTTTGGACATTTCCCCTTTGGCCAACACCCACCCCGTCAACCCCTTGGCCATCGAAACCCACTGGTTCACGAAAAGTTTAATTACATCGTGGGCAACTCTTGATCCTTCGACGAAACTTTGGCCATTAGGTTTAATTGAAATTAATGAATATTTGAGGAAATTTTAAGCGAAATATTTAACATTTTGACACAGCAACAAATTGCGTTGAACCCTTTTCTATACTGTATTTCCCACATCTCACCCCTCGTTCTCTCTCACTCTTCCTCTCACTCTCTCGTAATTCTGCTCCTCTTTCTCTCTATCTGGCTCTTGTCATTTTCCTGTCTTCTTCTTGGGCTTGTTCTTATCTTCTGGTAATGAAGGTTCCATCAAAAGGCACCGAGTGTGAGGAAAAGATGGATTTCGATTGAGAAGGAGAAAGTGAAAAAGAGAGGAAGAAGTGCGTGAAAGAGGAAGAGAGGAAGAGAGAGAAAGTGTGAAGAGAAAGAAAGAGATGGTTGGGGAGGAGAAAACTCTCGGCTAATTGAGTTAATGGATAATTATTTATATTTTAATTGTTGTGAATTGTTACTGTTGTTGTCGACATTATTGTTGTCGACATTAATGTTGTTGTTCTCATTGTTGTTATCGTCGTCATTATTGTTTTTTGCTTGTTGTTGTAGTTGTTGTTGTAGTTGTTGTTGTTGTCCTGTCCCCTAATCGTTGTCCTTTTTAAATGCCACAGTCCATTCCATCCCCTTTCCATCTCTTTCTATCTCCTCTTCTTTCCTCCCACTCTCACCCACTTTCTGTCTTCCTTATCGATTTCTGCTTCCAACCTCGATTTCTGTTTCCATCCTTGATTTCACTTCGTTTCCCGAGGCCTTTTTCGCTTCCAACTCTCCATTCCTGCCACAAATCCTCGTCTTCAATCCTTATTTCTTATCATTCTAATCTTGTTTTGTCTCTTTCCTCTCCTTTCTTCTTCTTCCCTCCCTCTTCTTCCAATCCTCTTCTTCACTTGAACTTCTCCATTGTTTTTGTTCATCTGATCCACTATTCTTATCCTTCTCAGACAGCTTCTCTCTATCTCTATCTCTAGATTTGCTACAATTTCTCGATTCTCAACCCTTTGAAACCCGCACTTTATTCACTCCTATCTCACTCTATGTCTATCTTGATTTGTCGCTCCATCTCCCTCAATCTTACTCTGTCTTTTTCTCTTGCTCCTCCAATCTCTCTCTCTATCTCTTCATCTTCCTCTCTCTCTCTCTCTCTCTCTTCACCTTTCTATCATGCACATTTCATCATCATCTCTATTAGTCTCGCTTTCTTTCTTCCACCCTTTCAACGAAATGTTTTCCTGACTTCATGCTTCAGGGTTTTGTCTCATTCTGCCTTGTGACAACCCGTTGTCCAGCCATCCATCCGTCCGTCCGTCTCTCTGTCTGTCCGTCCGTCCGTCGCTATGTCTGTCCGTTCTTCATTTCATTGCTGACATCACGGTTGCGTCGGC
>CM029561.1:37466105-37485304 GCA_017309665.1 Coelopa frigida | reverse complement strand
TAAAGTTTATGATAAAATTGTGAAGAAAATTTTAATTGCGGAAATCATTCTATCAAAAAATAAAAACCCATCGTCACCTCTTTCTGAAAAGCAGCTTACGAAAAAACACAGATTAAAATTTAATGAATATCGAGGACGAAAAAAAGAACAACCAAAAACAAATAAAAATTAAAAAAAAAACATGTGAAAAAATCGGAAAAATTCCGAAGCAAATGAATTGTTGACAGAGAAATGAATGGCAAACGGTTGGAGCCATGAATTGTTGAGTAGTTGAATCGAATCGTTGAGACAACAACAATATAAACAACAACAACAATACTAAAACAACGACAATAATTTTTGATTTTTTTTGTTTTTTGTCCATTCATCCACAATGAAAACTACAAAAACAGAATTTACAATAAAAACAGCGACAGCAACAACACCAACAACAACAACAACAGCTCATCGTTCTACACAAAATCGTTTAATAAATTGAGTTTTTATTGATTTTCAACGTGCCTCGGACTTTAGTTTTTACCTCTTTCGCCTCTCCCTCCGCCACCTCCCCCTCGCCACGATGACTTCGCCCTCATCTGCACACAAATTAACTCCTTCGTTGAAGAACTTTTTGCGGACTCGTCGAGGTTTTTTCAGCATTGAACGAATAGTGGGGAGAAAGAGGGAATGAGGTAGAGTGGGAGAAAGAGGGAGAAGGATAGAAGGAGGGAGGGAGAAAGCGAGAGAAGGAGAAGCCGACGTGGTGACCCAGGTTTTTGTGTGGCAGGATTTCAATAAATCGTTTGTGTTTTCACTCTATTGTTATTCTTGTTGTAGTTTATACTTGTTTTTATTGTAGTTTTTTTACTCTTTTGCTGTTGTTGTTGTTCCTTAAACCCTCTTTCGTTTCATTTTTAAGCCCTTCATTGTGGATGTTGTTGTTGTTGTTATTGTTATTCTCTATTTGTTGTTTTTGTCACTCCTTTTAATGGTTAATTTGTTTCATTTGTTTGTTTTTTTTTTCTGTTGTTTATGTTGCATTTGCAATAGTTTTTGTTGACTGACCACCATCGTCCTTACTGCTGTTGTTGTTGTTCCTGTTGTTGTTATTGTTTTTGTTGTGAACTCGATTTACTTTGCGGTTACATCGAACAAAACAATAACAATAACACACCAACAACACTAACACTAACAAAGCTTTATGAAAGGACGAAGGACTCGGAAGTATTTTTCAGCATTTGCCTCGAACTTTTTGCTGCTCACATTTGCTTCCAACCCACACATACACACACGATGTCCGGAAGTCAACTCTGAGCAAATGAATTATGCAATGGCGGCATCGGCGGCCATATTGTTATCGTCCGCCATTGTTAAATGATTTAAAGGCGAGCGAGACCGAGAATATGGCGGCGATTTCTGGGCTCTATTGTTTGCGATCCGATGGCGGATGGAGATTTGTTGTGGACAATGACGATGATGACGACGAGGACGACGAACGAATTAAAAACAATGAAAAACCGCCGAAAATCACAATAACAACAGTGTTATGAACAATCATGAAAATAACAACAACAACCAAAATAACAACAACCAAAATAACAACAACCAAAATAACAACAACCAAAATAACAACAACGTAAATAACAACAACGAAAATAACAACAACCAAAATAAAAACAACGTAAATAACAACAACGAAAATAACAACAACCAAAATAACAACAACCAAAATCACGCCAACGAAAACTTTGTTATGCTGCCACCATCTGACGCCCAAACGATTTCAGACTTCATCGTTAAAGCGAATTCCACGAAAATCGAACAACAATCAAAGGGTGTGAGGAACCTCCTCCTCTTCTTCTTCTTCTTCGTTTCTTCCCCTTCTTCTTCTTCCCCTTCTTCTTCTTCCCCTTCTTCCCCTTCTTCTTCTTCCCCTTCTTCTTCTTCCCCTTCTTCTTCTTCTTTCTTTCCCCACACCCTCCGTCAGTCTTGAGCCTGATGAGGTTGGATCGTCGTCCTCTTGACACGCGGTGCTGAAGCCTTTGCTAATTGCTCTTTAATTTCGTTGAATGCCTTTTGAAAGTTTCGCATTTGCGTTGTTGTTGGTGTTCATGGTGTTGTTGGTGTTCATGGTGTTGTTGGTGTTCATGGTGTTGTTGTTGTTATTATTGTTGTTTCTTTTTCTTACTGCTTCACCCCACACTATTCCTTCTCTCGGCTCATTTGCACCTCAACCGATGGCACGACCAGAACTCATCGGAGCACATGTCGCATTAGCATAATTTCCTAGCTTATCCTTGCACTCACACACACACACTCATTGTACACGCACATGTCAACACACACATACACGAACATACTCAACTCACACACGCATATCCATCGCGAGTCCTTGCGTGACCCACTCTCGACTCGACGTTCGAAGGTTCGGAGGCGAAAGTTCTTGAAACTTTCTTGACTCGTGTTGCCGTCGCTTTGGAGAAAAGTTCGTTTTCACCACAATTCTTGTTGTTGTTGTTTTGGGCAAATTTTTTTTGTTGCTTTTAGAAATGTTGTTGTGTTGTTGTTGTTTTTGTTGCCCTCTTCTTACTGTTCGTATTGTTTCTAATATTGTTGGTGGTGTCTATTTTAAAGTTGTTGGTGTTCGCTTAAATTTTGTTGCTGTTTGTTATAATATTGTTGTTGGCTGTTGTTGTTTTGTGTGTGTGTTGTTGTTATTTTTCTATTTGATGTTTTTGCTTCTCATTTTGTTATTGTCGTGTTTCGTCCTTTGGGTGCGAATTCATGTGTTGAAGGCACGCATTGATGCTCAGTGGAGGGGGGTGTGGAAACGCAACAACAAGAATAACAATAACAATAACAACAACAACTACAAGAAAACAATAACATCGAAAACTATAACTATAGTAACAACAACAAATGAGAGAGCAACATATTGGACAAAAACAAATACAACAACAACTAGTTGGACAAAAACAACAACTGAATGGAAAACAACAGCGTGTTTGGTTTTGTTTGCGTATTTTGCAATTTCTGTAGCTTTCAATATCTCTAGTTTTCTTTGGTCTATCCACTTTTTATTCTTTCCTTTTTTTCTTTTTTTTTTACTTCTAAAAAACAATTGCAAAAACTCTATAAGCAACATCAGTAGCAACGACCAATCATCGAGGAAGAAAGAGACAAGAACATTGGATTGACTCCTCATGTCGCTGTCATCTACCAATATCTCCTTCTCTTTTTCCCTCACTCTCCTCATCACTCGTGGTTGAACTCAACTTTTCGTTATACCATCCTTACATCACTTTTCTTTTTCTTTTCTTCCTCCAACTACTCGGTTTCATTCTCATGTCGAGTTCTACACCTAGGTGAGTAAAGAGTAGAGACAAGGATAGACAGGGTGAGAGAGAGAGAGTGAAAGGGAGAGAGAGATATAATCGTGTCGTAGCAACATCACGTCGTGCTAACACATCAGCATCGACAAGTTTTTCACCATAATTAGTGCGATTTGAAGTTTTATAATTAAAAGTTTTTCATTTTCTCTCTCTCTCTCTCTCACTGAGGTTTACCGCCGCAATCATGATGAAGCCTTTGACACGCCCCCTCTCCTTACAACGAACGCCCCTCAATGTCTGTCGTCCGGATTTGAGCGAGGAAACTTGAAGATGTTTTAGTTTCGACATACTTCAATATTATCATTATGCTTCAGCGAGGATTAAAATAAATTAACATCGAACTTCGAAGCCAGCCATCAACATCTTTTCACCAAACAACTCAACACACATATTTTCAACACAGCATATTTTCATCTCACAATTTCACAAATTCACTTCAACATAATTTGAGTTCATTCGAAAGATCTGTGAGAATTCTTAATCGGTATTAAAAATTAAATTACCAATATTTTCGGAAACGCTACAAATCAGAGTTCGATATCAGAAATTGGTTCGAATTCAAATGATGACCTTTCGAGGGAAACCAAAACCTGGAGGCGTAGTCAAGAGTCGACTAAGAGGCTTTTAATTAGCCAATTAATTCGGGAAAAACATTTGCAAGAGTCGTTTTGGGTTTCCGAAAAATATTTCCACGACTAAAGTCAATGTGGTTTTAATGTGAATATCAATTTCGGTTTAATGTGAATGTCAGTTTCTATTTGATAGAAAATCAATTCAGGTTTGATATGAAAATTTATTTGGGTTTGATGTGAAGCCTATCAGTTGGACATGAAAAGTTCGGTGGAATTTTTCGAATTTTTTTGTTTAGAGAATTTCTATCAAAAGGCAAATTAAATTAGAGGTAGAAAGAAACTTATGTAGACCAAAAAATATCGACAATTGAAGAAGAAATTTTCCATTTGCTTAATTATTCATTAATTGGCTTGTGTCAACTGCTTTGCCTGGAATCATAACCACTTATGAAACCCACAGCGAAACCTTTCATTAATTTTAACCCTTCATCGATATGCGATTATCGAAATGAGAATTCAAACAATTCCACAAATTAGAGGGGAAATAATTACTAATATCAAGAACTTTTACTAAACTAAAATAGTGGTAATAACATGAACAACTGTAATAACCTGAGGAACTATTAGAACAAGAACAACAATTAGAACAATAACAACTTATAGAATAATAATAACTAATGGAACAAAAATAACCATAAATATTACAAAAACAACTAATAGAACAAAAACTAATAGTACAAAAAAAAACTAATAGTACAAAAACAACTAATAGAACAAAAACAACTAATAGAACAAAAACAACTAATAGAGCCAAAGCAACAAATACAACAATAGTTATAATACACAAAACATTTAGAACAAAAGCTATAATCAAGAGAATCAACCACAAGCAATACCGCTCATTAAGATCCATATCCTTTCTGATCATTTTCTCTCACTCTCTCTCTCTCTCTTTAACATTGTTGGTTCCCTTCTGCCCTCCTCCTACTCACGCTTCATTATTCTCATAGATTCCTCCAACTCTAATGGCTCCTCCACCTCTCATGGTTCTCCTACTTCTCATGGTTCTCCTACCTCTCATGGCTCATGAATCTCGTCGCCCTTTTCCGTCGACGTCGACCCGTGGCAATAAAAAACTTCACACATGAAGTCATTAAATAAATAACGCTTTATGGCAGCCATTTTGGGCTCAACTTCCTTCGCCCGCCCCGCACACTTTCTCACACACTCTCAAAGTCGGTTTCTCCCTCACACTTTGCCTCTCTGTTTGGCCTGCTCGTTGACATTTTATTACGCATCTGTCATTATTGTAATTGTCAAAGTCCTGACAATGGTGGCCCAGACGGCGATGGCGACGACGACTACGACAGCGAATCGACGCAGCGCGTTTTGTTTCCGGTTAACGAGGGAGGCCATTTTGGTGTTACGGTTGTTGTTGTTGTTTTTATTGTTTTTGTTGTTGTTTTTATTGTTCCTGTTGAACTTCCTGGCTACCGATTGTCTTTCTCCTTCTTGTTCTTTTTATTGTTGTTTGTCCTCTTGTTGATTTTGTTAAATAATTTTATTTATTTCAACATTTTTACGTTGATGTCTAATAGGGACGACAACAACAACAATAAATACAACAAAAATGTCAATAAAAACAAAAAAACAACAAAAACACAAGCAAAACAGGAAGAAGAATAAGCTTGAAGCAAGTGAAAGTAAAACCATCATTTGTTGATGACAAAGTATGTTTATGATTGTTTCCCCCTCCCCTTATTCTTATTCTTCTTTATCATCTTGTTGTTGTTGATATTTATTTATTTTCTTTTTTTTTTCGTTTTCTTTTTCTTGATGTCAATTATGTTGTTGTTTTTGTTTATGTACCCATGTTGTTTTTGTTTATGTACCCATATTGTTGTTGTTCATATGCTACTATTGTTGTTATCTATTGTGGCCTTCTATTGTTCTTGTTATTGTTGGCATCACTTTTGCTACCAGAACAAAGTGTTGAAACCTTCATAAATATTGAAGAGACGATGGTAGACGATGACAAAACAACAACAACAATATATTCTCATATAGGGACACACATATACACACAAACACACATATACATCCACTCACAAGCATTCAATTTCTCTGAGACATAAAATTTTTTGAGAGCAAAATTTATGAGCGCTAGCATCATGGAAATTGTCGAGAAAAGACATCAACTAGGGTTTTTTTTCCCTGGAAGTAGAAGATTTTCTTGGTGGGAGACAGAGAGAGAGAGAGAGGAGGGGAGAGAGAGAGGAGGGGAGAGAGAGAGGAGGGGAGAGAGAGAGGAGGGGAGAGAGAGTGAGAACAAAGAGCACCAAAATAAAACAAGGTTCCCTCTTGCGAATATTAAAGGACAATTTTCTTATTAAACTTTTGTTACTTGACATCGCAATGTTGTTTCCAACGAAAAGGTTCAGAACAATTCCTCGTCTTCATCGTCCTCATCGTCCTGTTTGTCGTCTTCATTCTCCTCATTGTCCTCTTCGTCATTTCTATTACCATGAAAAAGCCTTTTGAATCTATTTTTGGATGTTTCTCCCACAGTCGTTGGGTCCATCGTTTGATTTAATTAAGTCCAAACAAAGTCCTTCCGCCTTCCACAGAACTCGGCCCACGCAGTCTCCACGTAACCGAACAAACTATTCAAACTCCACAAGTTGAGCTCCTGACATTCGTCTCTTTGTGCCGTCTTTCATCAGTCTCCATGTATTTCATTTTCCTCCTTCACTACTATTTCTTTTCATACTCCCTTCATCTCACTTTTAGACCCCTTCATTTCACTTTCAGCCCCTTTCATTCCAATTTCAGCTTCCCTTTATCCAATTTGCAACCTCCATTCATCCCATTTCAGCTTCTCTTCATCCCATTTTCAACCTCCCTTCATTCTATCTCTCCCTCTCTTCGTCTCCCCCTCCATATTCTCTTCATTCACCAAAAATTATTCTTGCTCCCTTTGGCCGCATCCATTCCACGGTCGAGATCACATTTCTAATCCTTGTCGTAACCATGAAATTTTGAGTCGACAAAACCAACAGTCGTACCAAAAGCAACCAACGAAAAAGCCACGCCCCCACCTCCACGCCTCCAACTCTACGCCCCCTTCTCCACGCCTACTCGCTCCCAGGGCAGCCGCAAACACGCAAATTCGGAATTCATAATAATTATGCATTTTTAATTAATGCGCAAGCCGCGAGAGCACATCCAGGATAACGTCGCAGGACTTGCCTTGGCAACCGCCGTTGCCTAACGAGACGACGAATAGGAGGAGGAGGAGGAGGAGAAAGTGGTGGAGAAAGAGGCAGCGGCGTAAGTTAAGCCCATAAAGGATTTCCAATTAAATTCAGTTCCTTTGCAATGTATTTCTTCGTCTTAAATCTGAAAACCCCAAAGGCAGCTTCCAGAGAAAGAGAGAGAGAGAGAGAGAGAGAGATAAAGATAGAGTGAGGTAGGGGGAAATAGAATGAAGGAGAGAGTTATAGATAGAATAGAGTGTTCAAGGAACAGAGATAGAGAATGGAAGAAAATCGTGGAACCTGAAGTATATCCGAATTCATTAGATAAAGAAGCTTCTCTGTTAAAGGATCAGTGCGATTCATGGTAAAATCCTTGATCCTTGAGAGAGTGGATTTCAAAAGCATTTCCAGCGAATATCCTTGAATTCAACATAATTCTATTCCATTCAATTTCATTCAATTGGATGAAATCCGATGAAGCTGTTCAACCTCTATTTCATTCTAACGCATATTTGCGTTCACCTTTTATCACTCTCGTCCTCCCTTTTTCATTATCATCCTCCCTTTTTCGCTATCGTCCTCACTTTTCACTATCGTATCGTCCCTTTCACTCTCGCCTTCCCTTTTCTTCTCTTTCTCCCTCTCAACTCTCTCGTTTGTACTTCTCCCTCTCCTCTCACGGCAACAATTTTTCATTTTAGTCAAGGTTTCTCGTTCAAACCCATCCCATCATCCATCGTCCTTTGGATTTTGTAACAAAAAAAAATTTCAATTTTTAATTTTAATCACTTCGGATGACAACAATAACAAGAATAACAGCGGTGGTGATAACAACAACAATGACAACGATAACAACAATAATAACAAGGATGATAACAACAATATCACCAACAACAACAATCTCACCAACAACAATAACAACAATAACAAAAAATCCATCGCCACCAACGAGGACAATGAAAGGTTCTGAAGAAAATATCGCGAGCACGCGAAACTTTTTTAATTCCATCGCGTTTCCGAGCAATTTATTATCACACACACACACACATATACACAGTCACCAACACGCGGTGGCATTCGGGATTCAACGAAGGGCTCAAAATACACACATACACACATACATATGTATGTATTTATGGAGGATCCACGGTTGTGAGGTGTGGAGGCCGAAGTGTCAGCCGCGGAAATGCAAAATCGTCGAGCTCACGCACACTCACACACCAAAGGGACAAACATACACCGACACGAAGAAGATACAAAAACACACACACACACACTCCGTCTAAGTAGATTCACACACACATTCATACTATTGCAACTTGTTGTCGCTGGTGTGTGTGAAAGTTTTCCGAAGCTTCACTTACACCGATGAAGAGCAATGTTGGAGTTGAATGAGTGAGAGGAGTTGCATGGGTGTGAGTGAAAGGACAGCTGTGTGTGTGGGTGTGTGCGGTTTTAGCAATAACAATGAAAATGGAAAAAAATAACAAAAAATCAAAAATGATCTACACGGATTATAAATCAAAGGAAGGCATCACTGAGGTGGACAAATAAAGGAGATCAAGAGGGAGAAGACAAAGGAGAAGAAGTCAACATGGGGTTGGGAAGGAGGTGACGAAAGAGGGAAATCGAGGGAAGAGGAAGGAGAATTGAAGGCAGAAAAATTGAAGGGAAGAGAATTGAAGGGTGAAGGAAAATGAATCGAAGGATGATGAAGCAGAATCGAGGAAGGAAAAGGAGAATCAAAAGAACAGGAAGGAGAATCAAAAGAACAGAAAGGAGAAGAGTTTAAGAAGAATCGAGGGAAGAAGGAGGAAAAAAAAAATTCTAAAATTCCAAGAATGCAGGATCTTCACAGGATCCTGCAGCAAGGATTTTGAAATTCTCTCTTTTCAAAAGAATCTCGTCGAGAACGAAGAAAGAAGATTACGAAAGAAAACTTTCAACGACGACAAAAGACACACTCAAAACCGACAACGACAAAACCGACAACAACAACAAAAACTACAACAATAACAAAACCGACAACAACAACTAAAACTACAACAAGAACAACAACAATGACAAAAACTACAGCAATGCCAACAACAACAACAAACGAGCGAACAAAGACAAAGCGGAAATTAAATCCCAGTCCCCGGCGTGGACAACGCAAGGACTCTCGAAAGGACCTTCTTCACAAGGAGAAAATTAGATGGAGCTGGGATATTTTTCACACTCAGCAGAGCGCAAAAGAGACACAAACAAACGAGAGAGAGAGAGAGACAGAAACCAACAGAGAAAAAGGGAGAGAAGAAACAAACCACGATCCCCGAAGCGCGGACAACCACAGGATATTTCAAAGGACAAACACACATGCATGAGACGAGAGTGAGAGGGTGGTAGTGAGGGAGCGAGAGAGGAGGAGATAGAGATAGGGTGAGAATGAGAGCGAAGTGCAAGTGAGAGCCCCGTATTGTTCACGAGTGTCTTTGGGGAAATTAAAGAGTGAAAATGTGTTCCATGTTAATTTTCATTAAATTTATATTCCAACATACACACATTGCTCATTCACTCACACACACACACATTGCTCACTCACTCACACACACTCACACTAACTCAAAAACTCACACTCATAAACAAACACTTTCCTTTTCTGTACATATACGAACACACATATACAAGTTTATGTGGTTGTAACTTAACGTTATTTCGGTATTTAAAAATTTTTGGTTCTCGCCGACGAAAGGCTTTCGTTGTTATTTCTTTTGTTGTGGCTGTTTGTTTGTTGTATGTGTTGTAATTATTATTGTAGATGTTTTCGTTGTTCTTCTCCTTGTCGTTGTTCTTGTTATTGTTATTATTGTTGTTGCTTTTATCTTCCACACATACACAGATCTTGTTATTCACAGATGTGTCCTTCGGGATGTTTTTAAATATTCAAGCGAATGAAATAATAAATTAGCTCAACCTTGTATGAAATATTCGAAAAACGTCAATCACAAAACAAAAACAACAACAACAACAACAACACCAACATAATGATGATAAACCAAAATAACATCATAATGACGAAAACAACATCATAATGAGAAAAACAACAAATACATTAAGAGCAACAAAGCTGAACATGAAAACATCTTTCGACCCAGAAAAAAAAGCGACGAAATAGGGTGAAAGAAAGGAGAGAGCGAAAAGGAGAGAGGCAAAGTAGAGGGAGGGAAAAGAGCGAGATGTGGCAGCAAATTTGTTTCTCGTGTACAACACAAGGATACACAGGGATAATTAAACTACTGAAAAATAATCGGATTGTTGCGGGGTTCGCAACGGTGGATGCTGAAGACAGAGATGGAGCAATAGAGTGAGACAGAGAGAGAGGAAGAAGAGCGAGGGAGTGAGTGAGAGAGGAAGAAGAGCGAGGGAGTGAGTGAGAGAGGAAGTAGAGCGAGTGAAAGATATAAAATAGGACCCGTGAGACATCATGAAGATGGCGACCTTGAATG
Organism: Coelopa frigida; assembly: GCA_017309665.1. NCBI lineage: Eukaryota > Metazoa > Arthropoda > Insecta > Diptera > Coelopidae > Coelopa > Coelopa frigida. The sequence goes on along the minus strand of CM029561.1, from coordinate 37,474,619 downwards.
GAGGAAAATGATGAAAAATAGAAGGGGAAAAATAGAGACAAAAATGAGTTCTTTTTCGGTTTCGGTTTATTATCCGAAGATTCCAAAGTCTTCAATGATTCTGTACTCCTCAAGGATTCTGTCATCTTCAAGGACGCCGTCTCACCAAGGATTGTATGCTCCTCAAGGATCCCCTCAGCGATGGACATCGTCTTCCATAACTAATTACGTTAACAGCTTGATTCGTGCGAAATAAGGGACAATGGCAAAAACAAAGCAATCTTAATTATCCCAAGGGTTCCGCAGAAGCAAAAGAAGAAGACATTTCATAAGTTATCATCGCAAGCGATGAACATGAACATGAGAGAGTGACAAAGAAAGAAAGACAGACAGACAGATGTCCGGTTGTCGCATTTCAACCCATTCGGGACGAGGGTGGACGAGGCGAAGAAATGTAATCAACGAAATTAACTTGAAAATCACTCTGTCGCCTTTTCGTTATTTTCGTTCTCATATTCTTCTTCTTCTTGTCCTTATCTCTCTTTCTTTCTATATCTATCTACCTATCTATCTCTTTCTCTCCTTCTCGCAATTTTTTCATGTTTCTTTCCTTCTATCTATCTACCTCTCTTTCTCTTCTCCTCGCTATTTTTCTATGTCCTTCTCCATTTCCTTTTTATTGTTTTTCCCGCTTTGTTCTTCGCTCCTCGCTTCGAAAAACAAAAATTATCTCGTCCGGCAAATCACTAATAAATTTAATTTGTTGCTCGTCTTTTTCCTCGTCCTCGTCCTCGTCCTTCCTCCTAAATCCTTCGTCCCAACCTCCCTCGTCCTTCGATTCGTCGAATCCTTCATCCTGTGTTGTTGTAATTTATTCAAGGACTCCTTCAGGACATTCTCCGGCAGGCCGAAAGCACTTGCTTTGCAGTTCGTTGCAAAATCGATTTTCCTTCTTCTCTCTCTCTCTCTTTCCTTTCTTATCTATTTTCTCGGGCTCTGTTGTTGTTATGGTTTTTTATTTCATTGTCTTTGAGATTGTTCTTGTAATTGTTGTTGTTGCTAATATTTTTGTTGTCATCATCACTGTCCTTAATTCCCCGATCGTTGGAATTTATGCCCCAAACGAATTGCACTTCATGCTTTATTGTCCTTTTTTTCTCTACATTTCTCTCTCTCTCTCTCTCTCTACCTCCCTCCCTTCATTCATTCATTATCCACCTCTCCACACCTTCATTCCAAGGATACTCCACATGTCCTGAATGAGCCCAAGGGCCCAAATATGTGTGTGTGTCTATGTGTTTATTTGATTCTATATCTGTTTTTTGTCCTTGTGTCTGCAGCAAAAATTCATTAACTTAAATTTGCTGCCCAGAGATAACCTGGCCGTAACTTCCAGCATCGTATTTTGTGTCTTCCTCTTTTAGTCTCGTCGACAGCTTTTTCATCGTTGTCGTCGTCTTCTTAGTTACCTCGTCGTCTTTGGCTTCGTCCGTAGTTTCGTAATTTGTCCTTAGTTTCATCTTCGACCATAGCTTCGTCTTCGTCCCTAGTTTCATCGTCGTCCTTGGCTTCTGAGATTCCCTAGTCCTTGGCTTTCGTAGGCCTTGACTTCCTTCGTCCTTGGCTTGTTTTTTTTGACCGCAATTTCTTCTCCTTCGACCGTTTATTTCTTCTCCTTTGGCCCTCAATATCTTCAACTTCGGCCCTTGGTTTCATCTTCTTGGTCGTTGGTTTTTCTGGTCCAACTTCTACTTCCTTCTTCTTCCTTCTTGGTCCTTGTAGTCCTCGTTCTCGGATCGTTTGCGCCTTCGGCCCTTGTCTGCGGGACGGCGGTGACGACGACGACGACGACTTTTATTTATTTACGTATTGTTTATGTGTTTGTTTATTTGTGACTCCGAGTCTGAGTCCGGAGCCCTCGATCAGGATGCTCAAACAGGACGTTCCCGACTTCCAGCCCGATTGCTTTTCTTACTAATGGAATGAGGAGGTGGAGAAAAAGATGGAGGAGGAGGAGCAATATGTAGAGAAAGACGGAAGTTGATAAGGAGAACGAGGAGGTGAGGGAAAAACACAAGACAATGCCGAATTAAGTATGTATTCGTGTTGTCGTCGTTGTCTTCCTTGTCAGGACATAAATTCGAGAGGCCGACGGACGTGAGCGTGTGGATTTGTGGGCTTCAATTAACAAGGATACAAAACAGGATTGTCCTGCAATCGAAGAATTGTTGGCTCCACGCACCACTATTTGCTCATGATGCGAAGGAGAAATGAGAGAGAGAGACGGTAGAGAGACGAAGAAGAGACTAAAGAGAACTGCGAGAAAAGGCCAATGAATAAAAGTATTGATAAAAGGAAACTCTTAAGAAATTCTCAGGAAATTCTTAGAATTCACAGGTATACAATTGTATTTGATTGATTTTGGAATGTAGTAATTTCTTCTTCATTTAATTTAATTACTCAAAGAATTTAAGTGAATTCCAATTTCTCATCGAATTTAAATTTTACGACGTGAATTTGTATTTTACTGTGAAGAAAACGAAGCTTTATTTCCATTTCATTAATTTATATTTCATAATATTGATTTTATATTTCATTTTGTATTTATTTCATATTTTTATTTTATAATTTTTGTTTTATATTTTGTATTTTATAATTTTTGTTTTATATTTTGTATTTTATAATTTTTGTTTTATATTTTGTATTTTTTATTATTTTTTAGCTATTTTATATTTTTTTTTAAATTTGTATTTTATATTTTTATTTATTTATAATTTTTAATTTATAATTTTAAATTTAAATATTTTATTTTATACATATTTTTTAATTTTTGTATATTTATTTTTTTCTAATTTATTTTTAATTTTTTTAGATTTTGAATCCTTCGATCGACGTCCGTTCCTCGCACACCTTCGTCAAGTTGAGAGTTGTTGTCCCATTTGTTTTTCTTGTTATTGTTATTGTTGTTTTAATTGTAGTTTTTGTTGCTATCCTTGCTGTTCTTATCCTTAAGATCACTCCTGGCAGGAAAAGAGATTATTGTATTGTTTCGAACTTCCGACTTCGAGACGTTCAAAAGACGTTTCGTCTTCAGTCATTCGCTGCCCCAGCTCTATCCATCTTTGTATCCACAATTCTACTTTATATCCACCGTTCTATCCACCTCTCAATCGACCTCTCAATCGACCTCTCAATCCACCTCTCAATCGACCTCTCAATCCACCTTTGTATCTTCCTTTCAATCCTCCTTTCCATTCTCCTGTCTATCCAACATCTATCAACCTATCTCTGCCTCCTTCTCGTGATATCGAACACAAAAGGACCTGCAGTCGCCACACCTGAGTTGAGCTTCACCACTCCAAAGGTTATCGTCCTGTGGCACGATTTCTGTCGCCGTCGCAGGCAGTTGGTTCGCTTCCTGTCGTCGACGATGACAACAACAACGAGAGAAGGAAAACAGAGAACGACGACGATGGAGAACGAAAACGGAGACGACAACGGAGACGACAACTGAGACGACAACGATGACGACAACGATGACGACAACGGCGACGACAACGGACGACAACGGCGACGACAACGACGACGACAACGAAGACGACGAGGAAGCCATCAATGCCTTTGATGTGCTTTTGCCTGTGTGTGCGTGTTTATATTTGCTATTGGTGTTTTCGTTTCGCTAGGAGTTGTTGCCTTGAGCTATTGTTGTTTTCTCGGATGGTGTTGTTCTTGATATTTTCTGTGATAATGTTGTTGTTTTTGTTGTTGATAATATTGTTGTTTTTGTTGTTGATAATATTGTTGTTGTTGTCACTAGTGTTGTTGTTGTTGTTGTTTTATCTTTGCAAATTCGTGTCCACATCGAACTTTCCTCAATCCTTTTCCTCCTCCTCCACCACTTTCGTCTTCTCTCCCACAATCCCACACGAACTTCGTCGTCCTTTTCGCCGGCATCCGCTAATCTGATTTCATCGATACGCCGCGTCATTGACGAGACAAGCCATCCTGCCAACACACAAGCACAAATACCGACACACCCACATAAACACACACTCGAACAAATACACGACGGACACAAGGCTCACACACTCAGCTGGCGGAAGGACACGCGGTGTTTGCCAAACGGCCTCGAGAACCCTTTTTCAATTTGCGCAGCGGGACGCTGGAAGAGGATGAGGAGGAGAAGGAGAAGGTTGAGGAAGGAGAGGGATATGAAGATTTAGATAGAGAGAATGAAGAGAAGGAGGAGAAGGTAGAAGAGAAGCTGAAGGAGGCGATGGTCGTGAAGTTGTAGGCGCCAAAGGACGATAGAGCAAAGTGAAGAGAGATAGAGTGGAGTGGAGTGAAGAGAATGTGCAATCGAGGGAAGAGATAGCAATCGAATGAAGAGAGATCGACCGAGGAAGAAGAAGAAGAAGAAGGAAAGGACTCCGAGCGTGCCGATAAAGCGATCGAACGACAACAAACGCAAAATAATAACAGAGACCGACGGGACGACACAGGACGAAGGACGAATCCTGGACTCCAGGATCTGATGTGTGCGGTCGACGGCGATGACGAGGATGAGGACTGGGATAAGAACAACAGAACGAGGATAAGGACAATAGGAGGAGGATAAGGACGAGGACGAGGATGGGAAGCAGATGAGGATGAGAGCTGGGATGAGGAAATGGATCGGGATGAAGACGAGATAGAAAGGAGAATGGAACGAGGATGAGGAGAGAAGAACGGTGATGAGGAGAGGAGAACGAGTATGAGAAGAGGAGAAAGCAAGTGTGAACAGGAAGTGAAGACTGGAGGAAATGAAACGGAGGCGAAGAGAATTATGAGAGGATGTCCGAGAGTGTGTGCGAAATGTCCGAGAGTGTGTGTGTGCGAGACGAGAGGACAGAGTGAATCTGTATACGAGGCATCAAATATGAGTGTATAGAGTTCTCCATACATACACACGTATGCAAGCGTGTGATTGTGTGAGTCTCGTGCGTGTGGCCCACTGTTTGTCGAGCAGATGGGCGAGTGTTTGTTTTCATTTCATTTAAGTTTCTGTTTGGTTTTCGAAACGAGCGCGACGTCCTTTTCGGGCCGAAACCGAAACCGAAGCCAACCTCGGGGCGTCCGTTAAACGAAATGAACCTCGGATTCGGGTCGGGTTGGGTGAAGTGCGTTGGAGAAGTGGGTGAGAGAGATGGATGGAGTGAGAGAGAGTGTGTGAGAGAGATCAATAGAGGGTGACAGAGAGAGAGAGAGAGAGCGATAGAAGGTGTGAGATAGTCATAGATCGTGTGAGATAGTCATAGAGCGTGTGAGTGAGCCATAGGGCGTGTGAAAGGGACAGCAAGAGACCGTTGGAGACTAATTCGAAACGCATCAATCAAACGAAGCCCACACTAATCCGTCGAAATGGACGCAAATCAATTGCGCGCGACGCGTCGGAAGCCGCCGTCACAACAATAGGGTCGAAGGACTATCGTTTGGCGGCTTCTCCAATGAGGTGTGAGCGAGACAGCGGCCGTGGTGTGAGGGAGACAGCTGACGAGGTGTGAGCGAGTCAGCTGACGTCACAAGCGATGCGAGACGAAAGGACGAAATTCACACATCAGTGGACATTGAAGGCAAATCCTTCAAATAAACTCAGAATATCGAAGGCAAAGGATTCGAATAACGAAAGCGAATGCTTCGACTATAGAAATGCTTCGAATATCGAAAGCAAAAACTCTGAATATCGAAAGCAAAAGCTCCATATGGCGTCACCGGAAGGACGAGGTGAGGACATTTCAATATCTCGACGATCGCAACCACCTTTGAAATCGATTCGATTCGATCGATAAGCGAAGGACGATGAACGAGGCGGAAGAGACCGAGCGAGGTCTGGCGGCGGTTTAATCAGGCGAGAGACCCAACCTCGACCGTCAACAAAAATAGCCTGAAGTGTGGTGAAAAATAGGAGAATGAGGGTAGAAAAAGAAGACAGAAGTAGGGCGAGGAGGAAGGAAGGAGTTGTAAGGAGAAGGGAGGAGAAGTAAGGAAATGGGAGTATAAGGCAAGAGAAAGGAGATGAAAGGATGACAAGGAAGTGAGGTAAAAAACGACGAGTGAGAGTTGAATAAAAATGGATCCCAACGATTGGAAAATTCTAAAATTTGCCACGTCAAGAGGTTTTCTTTTCCCCCAGTTGTTGCTTTTTGTTTACATACATGAAGTCGTCTCTTTCACTCGTTGTCCATCGCTTTTTTACACACACATATACCACAATCCACTCTCTTCCCCTCCCTCTCTTCCCCTCCCTCTCTTCCCCTCCCACTCTTCGTCCCTTTCTCCATCGCCATCTCTTTTACTCTCTTTGCTTCTGGTTACACGTGTGTGTTTTTTTTATTTTTATTTTGCAGCTGAATTGATTTCGACGCCAAGGACAGACCTTCGATAAGGCAAAAAATAACAAAAAGAATATTACAACAAATTCAAAAAAACAACAATAAAAATATTACCAAAACCAACAACAATAATATTACAAAAACTACAAAAAAATAACAACAAGGATCGATGTGTGCGACACAAGCATTTAAATGACGTATTTTTAAGTGTTTCATTGTTTATTTTTTTTTTTTCTTTTTCAAAGAATGAGTGCGTGTGAGTGTGTGTGAAAAACACACAATGTGAACATGTAGGCGTAAGAGTGTATGTGTTAATATACGAGACTTATGTAAATTTGTTTGTTCGCACATTTGAAGATTCATCAGGTGGCGTTCGAAACGATTTTCTTACGCTTTTTGTGTGTGAAGGAAAGGGGAGCCAATTAATCCAAATTGGAGGAAATATAAACGGAATGACTTTAAGTATTAATTTCATATGGATGAAATCATATGATTTTTCAGGCAATCACATCAAATCCAATAGAATTTATGTGATATTTTTATTTGTATTCCCAACTACATCCAATTGTCGAACAACTTTTCAAAGTCTTAACCAAATTCTGAAAAAACTCTCGCAAAATTTAATTTTCTTGCAAAAATATTTCATCACTTGCTCAACGAATCGAGGACATTGTTCAGGAAATAAAAGAAGACCTCATTGTGGGCGGTTTCCTCATTTTTACCGACGTCCTCATTGTTTCATCCTTCCTTCCGCCCTGCCTTCCGGCGTAATTAATATGATTTTTACCGCTCTTATCACGCACTTTAACCGCCCCACGTTTATCTTCTTCTTCCTCTTCTTTCCCACTCTTCTTTCTTCTCTCTTCGTTCGCATGCAATTATCCTATGTCCCTTAACCCTCGGCAGCCTACTCTCTGTCTGTTCTGTTTTTAATTCAATGCAAGGTAGTAGAAATTGCATGTATCCTCTTAACAACAATAACAACAAGAACAACAACTAGGACAACGACAACAAAAACATCGACGACGCCAACCACTCGAGGAATAACCGCGGAAGCAACAACAACAACAACAATATCTCGGCTGCAATCATCCTGGCGCCGCCGCCATCGCCATTCGCCGCGCTTTTATTATCCTGGCTCATCTACGTTGTTGTAATTAAGCACGGAATTAAATTAAAACTGCAGGTAGTTGAAGCTTCTTCAACCCCGTTCGCCACCCTTCGTCCTTCCGCCGTTGTCGATGCCGCCAATGTTGTTGGCGTAGAATCTGCTCCTGTTGTTGCTCCAGGCGTCGACAACGTTGCGACAACGAATCCTTTTTTCTCTCGACTTTACTCGTGGTTTTATTTTATTTTTGTCGTCTTTGTCGTTTTTCTCCCTCTTTGCCGTTGTCTTTTCCCCTCTCTGTTTGCCGTTGTCTTTGTTTTCTTCTTTGTCGTTGTCTTTGTTTTCTTCTTTGTCGTTGTCTTTGTTCTCTCCTTCGTGATCCTTTTTGCACTTAAATTTCCCGACATCAAGGCGGGAAATTAATGAGCGCCCTGAGTTGTTGCCGACGTCGTCGGTTGCACGGATTTCGAAGGTTGGGTTTCGCGTTTGGGATTTTAGGACGTCGTGCAAATTTTTCGGCAACAGTTCGCAGGAGATTTACCGCATTTTATATGGAGTTTGGAGGATGAGTTACAAAAATTCACTTCAAAATAATCATCAAAGTAGACGAAAAATATATTAAAAATAAGATTTTTTTATTTGAAAAAATGGACAATTATCAATTTGAGAGAGATGATTTTGAAATTTGGACACAAAATTTAAAAATTTTCCACATGGAGTGTTGTAATCGAATTTTTATTTTAAATTATTTTAAACAAATTGATATTTTAATTTAACAAAAAAAAATGTTCCTCTTAAAAAAAATTTTAAATATTTATTTCTAAACAAAAAATAAAATTGTATTTCTATAAAAAACATTTTTTTCATTAAACACAAAAATGTAAATTTTTATTTTTATAAAAAAGTTCTTTCTTTAAATAAAAATTATAATTTTGTTAAAAAAATTATTTTTATTTTAATTTATTTATTATTTCATTTATAAATTATTGAAATAAGAATTTTGTTATTTTTTATTTAATTTTTATTTCTTTTTTATATTTCTATTATATTTTAAAA
>CM029561.1:37445802-37466005 GCA_017309665.1 Coelopa frigida | reverse complement strand
TGCAAAAACATCTGCAGAAACAACTACAAAAACAACAACAACAACAAATACTACAATAAATACTACTACTACAACAACAATTAGCCCGTTGAGCTGCCACCATTTTTTTGGGCTTCACTAACGAGTCTTCATGAGTGTTAGTGAACACTTTGTTGTTGTTGGACAATATGTTGTTGTTGGACAATTTGTTGTTGTTATTAGAACGAATGTCGTTTTCCCCTATGCATAGTGTTTTTTTTTTTGCTTTTGTTGTAGTTGTTCTTACCATCATTGTTGCAAGGAGGAAATTTTCACTTTCTCCCACTCTTTGTCTTCGTAACAATCTCTCAATCAGGTCTTCCATTCTTTTCTTTATTCTCTCTCTATTTCTCTCTCTATTTCTCTCTCTATTTCTCTCTCTATTTCTCTCTCTATTTCTCTCTCTCTCCCTTTCTCTCTCTCTCTCTCTCTCTTATTCTCTACGTTTTATTCTCTACCTCTATTATCTTCCTCATATTCTCTACCTTTTGTTCCTTACCTCTTATTCCTTACCTTATTTCCATCCTCTCTCTATCTTTCTCTCTCCTTCCATCACCCTCTATGATCACACTCTCTTTCTACCTTCACCACTCTCTCTCTCTCTCTCTCTCCTTCCTTCCTTCCTTCACTCTCTGTCCTTTTCTCATCATCTCCTTCCATTTCATCGCTTCATTCTTGATGCGTTGTCCTTCAAGCGACCGCCCTGTGATTTAAATTTTCGAGTTTCTTCCCCCATCATCCTTTCTTTTCTCTCATTTCTCCTATTCTCGCCACGACCATCATCTGTCTATTCATCTCCTTCCACGAACACGAAACACTCAACGAACACACACACACACACTCGTATACATTCAACACCCAACACACACACACATCCATTTAAATTTCAGATTAACTTTTGCTGATGAAACGCTGCGCTTAGCGGTGAGCCATGCGTCGAGGTGAAGTGGGCAGCAACAGCAACAGTAGCATCAGGCCACGCCCACTTTCCGGAATGCAGCTCGTCCATCGTCAGAGGTGCTCGTCAAGGATCCATGTGTATGTATGTATGTGTGTGTCTGATGGAGTGTGCCAATGTGTGTGTGTTGTGTGTGTTGGTGAGAGGAATTAGTTCGTTACTCAGATGGTGGAGCCAGCGACGCCATCAGGATTTCGTGTCCTGTCAAAAGGGATTTGGATCCTTTGTTGTTGGTGTTGGTTTTCTTGTTCGAAATTTTGTTGTTATGTACTAGAAATTTTTGTTATTCTTGTTGTATATTTTGTTGTATATTTTGGTACATTTTGTCATCGTTGTTGTTGTCTGCTACCGTTCTGCTCAGCTCTTGCTCTTCTCCTTTGAAAGGACTCAAAAAAATATGACACTTTGTTTCACGAGGACGATGGTTATCCTTGTTTTCGTGTAGTGATTTTTTTTTTGTATTTTGTTCTCTTCAAAATGAAAATAATTAAGTATTTCGATGAAGAGAGATATAGGAAGGATCGGAAAGAGAGAGAGAGAGAGAGAGAGAGTGAAAGAGGGAGGGAGAGTGAAAGAGAAGAGAGACATCAATTCATGGCACGGAGGAGAAGGAAATACTAACTAGAGGTTTTTCGGTCCGTATCCTTCGAATAAATAGGAAAAAAGAGAATTATGGAATAATACAGAAATTATTAATGGAATAATAAATATTAGAAAAATTAAAGTTAAAATAAAGAAACATTAAAAATTAACGAACTATTAAAAAAAATTGTATTTATAATGATATGATAAAAGAAATATAATTACTAATGAAACAATAAAATAAAAATATGTAATCACTAGGAAATACTCTCAAAGGCACAGCATTTATTTATTTTTCTCTTTTATAGTTCTTAGCTGATATTTCATCGGGGATATGGTGCAGCGACTAAAATGGAAACTTAAACGCCTCTCAAGACGTTTTAAGATTTCCATGAAAAAATGCCTGAATTCTGAAATTTGCGAAAATTTAGAGGTCGTCACGAATCAACGTCCTTTTCGCGAAATAACGCGTATTTACGGAGATATGATGCATTTAAGATTTCCATGAAAAATTGCCTGGATTCTGAAATTTTAGAAAATTTAGAGGTCGTCACGAATTAACGTCCTTTTCGCGAAATAACGCGTATTATCGGAGATATGAAGCATTTAAGATTTCCATAAAAATTTGCCTGAATTCTGAAATTTTAGAAAATTTAGAGGTCGTCACGAATTAACGTCCTTTTCGCCAAATAACGCGTAATTACGGAGATATGATGCATTTAAGATTTCCATGAAAAATTGGCTGAATTCTGAAATTTTAGAAAATTTAGAGGTCGTCTCGAATTAACGTCCTTTTCGCGAAATAACGCGTATTTACGGAGATATGATGCATTTAAGATTTCCATGAAAAATTGGCTGAATTCTGAAATATTAGAAAATTTAGAGGTCGTCACGAATTAACGTCCTTTTCGCGAAATAACGAGTATTATCGGAGATATGAAGCATTTAAGATTTCCATGAAAATTTGCCTGAATTCTGAAATTTTAGAAAATTTAGAGGTCGTCTCGAATTAACGTCCTTTTCGCGAAATAACGCGTATTTACGGAGATATGAAGCATTTAAGATTTCTATGAAAAATTGCCTGAATTCTGAAATATTAGAAAATTTAGAGGTCGTCACGAATTAACGTCCTTTTCGCGAAATAACGCGTATTTACGGAGATATGAAGCATTTAAGATTTCCATGAAAAATTGCCTGAATTCTGAAATTTTAGAAAATTTAGAGGTCGTCACGAATTAACGTCCTTTTCGCGAAACGCGTATTTACGGAGATATGAAGCATTTAAGATTTCTATGAAAAATTGCCTGGATTCTGAAATTTTAGAAAATTTAGAGGTCGTCACGAATTAACGTCCTTTTCGCGAAATAACGCGTATTTACGGAGATATGAAGCATTTAAGATTTCCATGAAAAATTGCCTGAATTCTGAAATTTTAGAAAATTTAGAGGTCGTCACGAATTAACGTCCTTTTCGCGAAAACGCGTATTTACGGAGATATGAAGCATTTAAGATTTCTATGAAAAATTGCCTGGATTCTGAAATTTTAGAAAATTTAGAGGTCGTCACGAATTAACGTCCTTTTCGCGAAATAACGCGTATTTACGGAGATATGAAGCATTTAAGATTTCCATGAAAAATTGCCTGAATTCTGAAATTTTAGAAAATTTAGAGGTCGTCACGAATTAACGTCCTTTTCGCGAAACGCGTATTTACGGAGATATGAAGCATTTAAGATTTCTATGAAAAATTGCCTGGATTCTGAAATTTTAGAAAATTTAGAGGTCGTCACGAATTAACGTCCTTTTCGCGAAATAACGCGTATTTACGGAGATATGAAGCATTTAAGATTTCCATGAAAAATTGCCTGAATTCTGAAATTTTAGAAAATTTAGAGGTCGTCACGAATTAACGTCCTTTTCGCGAAATAACGCGAATTTACGGAGATATGAAGCATTTAAGATTTCCATGAAAAATTGCCTGAATTCTGAAATAACGCGTATTTACGGAGATATGAAGCATTTAAGATTTCTATGAAAAATTGCCTGGATTCTGAAATTTTAGAAAATTTAGAGGTCGTCACGAATTAACGTCCTTTTCGCGAAATAACGCGTATTTACGGAGATATGAAGCATTTAAGATTTCCATGAAAAATTGCCTGAATTCTGAAATAACGCGTATTTACGGAGATATGAAGCATTTAAGATTTCCATGAAAAATTGCCTGAATTCTGAAATTTTAGAAAATTTAGAGGTCGTCACGAATTAACGTCCTTTTCGCGAAATTACGCGTATTTACGGAGATATGATGCATTTAAGATTTCCATGAAAAATTGCCTGAATTATGAAATAAGGGACGGGATAAAAAATACATCGTATAAACTTCAGGATATCAGCCAGAACTCATTTTTTGTTTCTTCTTTTAATTCTGGTAACAGCAGACCCATCATGGTTTTGTCTTCAGCAGCGCAAACAGACTGTTGCAGGGCTAAGAAAAGGAGAAATTATCCTTTCTCCACTAGTCTGTTAGCCCGCTGTTACATTACCAAGGACTATTAACATAAATCAGAAGAGGAAATTTTGAACTTTTAACATAAGTCAGAAGAGGAATTTTCCCCTGTATCAGAAATCTGTAAATCTGCTGTAAATATTGAAGGATGTTTACTCTTGCTAAAATATCCTATTTTCGAGTAGTTTTGAATAAGATTTTGCATGATGTTAGTTGAAGAACAGAGGATGCTGTTGAAGAATATTGAAGAAAATATATTGAAGAATATTAGGGGAAAAACTGAGGATGTTCTTAGAAGGATTTTAAGTTAAGAACAGAGGATGCTGTTGGAAGAATGTTAGATTATCGTTTCGAGTGGTGAGGGGAGGAGGAAATTGTTTTGCCTGTCGTGGGTGTCAGATGGAGTAAACGATAGCTAGCGAGAGATAGGTTAATGGACAATGGAGAGAACGAGGGATGGATGGACAAGGGCAGGGGGTGGGCGTGGCGAATTCAGAGCGAATGTGGGTCACGAAACGAAACAATGGGTGGGGGCGAGAAATGAGGATGAAAGGTCGAAGAGGAGCTGGTAAACATCCTTGTTGAACGAACTAACGAAGGGAGAAACAAAAGAGAAGAAGTGAGTGGAGAAGAAGATAGGGATGAAGGAGATAGGGATGGAGGAGATAGGGATGATGAAGATAGGGTTGAAGGAGATAGGGGCGAAGGAGTTAGGGGTGAAGGAGTTAGGGGTGAAGGAGTTAGGGGTGAAGGAAACAAGGGATAAGGAGATAGAGGTGTAGGAGATAGAGATGAAAGAGTGGGATGAGTAGGAAAAAAATTCATCTGAATTCCTATTGAACAACTAGAGATAGAAAAATAGAGAAACAGATTCCTATTTAGTGAACAAGCTCAGAAAATCTTCAAAATAGTTTCAATTATCCTTTCGAGGAATTAATCATAGTATTTCCACCTTTCACTTTAACCTCCCTTCGCTCTGCACCCGTTCTATTCTCTCTATAGGAATCCTTTGCGAGAGAAATCTCTAATCTCATTATCTCTCATTGAGTGTTTTTAATTGTCCTCATTTTCTATTCCTACTCAAATGAAAGCTTTCACTCACAAGTATAAGAGTTCAATATCACTCATTCTGTTCTCTCGGTGAGAAATAAATTCGTTCTGTTTTCTCTCTCTCTCTTTCATGCTTCGTTCAGTTTCGTTTAGGACGATTTGATTGTGAAGGAAAGGATTTGGTCCAAGTCCTTGCTTCGATTTCTCGCCGACACGTGCGAAATCGAAAGAGAGAGAAACCGAGAGAGAGAGAGAGAGAGGGACAGCGACGATGAGAGATATTGAGATGAGAGATACTGTGGATATGTTTATGAGAGAAATTAAACGAAAGAGAGAAATTAAATGAGAGTGAGAGAGACGAACTCAACGAGTCATCAAAACATTGAGATCAAGAGAAACTGAGTATGACAAAAGCGACGGAAATTTAGTGAGAAGTTCATATCGAGAACGAGGCAGAGAGAGAGAGAGAGAATGAGAGACAGAGAGCACACAAGTTGTAGTTCGTCAAATCCTCCATAGCTTTCCGATAGAAGAAGTAGAAGGCAAAGAGTAAAATACTATAATAGAAGGAGGCCCCGAAGGAACTTGTCGAGAGGTTTCATAATGGGATTCCATTCCATCCTACCCGATGATGCTCATGACAGAAAATCCTATAAAAATCCCCCAGCGAAGGGAGGTCAATTGAATGCTTGACCTCGTCGTAGAGAACCTAGAGGAAGGTAAATCATCAGATAGAGGTCAAATTCAGACTCAGCCACCCTCCGAAAAATGGAGCCAATAATTTCCAGCCAATATAAAGTGATGGCTCCTTCATATCCTGATCCTGAGAAACTCATAGAGGTAGATGAAAATCCATAGCCAAAGACATGAAGGATTCAAAGTCCTTCGACCATGGATTTCCTCGTTGAAACTTGCGAACCTCCTCCCGCTCTTCTTCGGCTGCTGAATGGAGGAAATTCCGATAGATCGTAATGTTTGAGGATTTGCAACAAAAATGTACACAATAATGTTTATTTGGGGAAGGTCGTGTTTGTAGTTCGTTCGTTCGTTCACGGTGGTTTCGAGTTCAATGGGCCGAGCGAAAGCCGAGAGATTCGTGAGCAATCGGAGACTGAGATGTGAGAGAACCAGAGAGCGAGAGATTGGCTCAGAGAGTGAACCAGAGAGCGAGAGTTTGGCGGAGAGAGATATTGTAAACGAAAGAGAGATTTCAGGCGAGAGAACTTTTTGGAGAGAATTTCGAGTGAAATTGACGTTGAGAGAAAAAGCGGCTGAGTTAAATATAAGAGTGAAATGAAGGCTCAAATTTGACGAAAGATTGAGTGGAAGAAAGGAAAGAGCATAATTTCTTAATTATTCTGAGTTTTTTTCGAAATTTTTTATTTTTATATTTGATAATTTTAATACAATTATGTTTTAGTAAATTATATTTTTATATTTGATAATTTAAATAAAATTAATTTTTAAAATTTTTTTTTTTAAATTGAATATTAAAAATATGAAATACATTTTTATATATCTGAAATAAAAAATAATAATAGAGTAAAAATTAAAAATATTGTAATAAGTAATTTTTATTAAAAGAAAAGACAAGAAAAGAAAGAAAAAATATTAAAGTGTTAAAATGGATAAGAATTTTAATTAATACAATTCTTAAAAATTGACTTGATGTTTCAAAATTGTTTAAAATTTGATAAATGGTAGAAAAAATAAACAAATATTAAAATAGCCCACTCGACTGCAATCCCCCTGTATATTCTAGGAGAAAGATCACGATTTCACTCCTTGACTCTCGGGAAAATTCTCTCATAATTTCACTCTCTGTGAAAAATTCACTCATTCTCTCTCTCTCACGAACATCTTTTCACACATTTCGTCCTTCGTTAAGTTTTTCTCTCCTCTCTATAGCGAACTGCGACGTCGCTCTCTCCGTTGACGACTTCGTCGATGAAAAACGACTCGGCCGCTCTTGCACTCGTTTTTACCTTCCACTAGCAGCGAAATCACACTCAATCTCTCTCGCTCCACCTCATTCCCACCCACCCACACAATGCGGCGAAAACTTTTCTCTACTGCGAAACACGAGGCTTCCTTCGTCCCACCATCGAACACTCGTGCGTTTCGTTTAAAGAGTTTCGTCCACTTTCGTAGTTCGCTCGCTCGCTCGTTCATTTCATTCGTTCGTGAGTTTGTTCACTGTTCGTTCATCGTTGTTCGCTCTTCGCCGTTCGTTTTTCGCCGTTTGCTCCTCGTCGTTTGCTCCACGACGTTCGCTCCTCGTCGTTTGCTCCACGTCGTTCGCTCCTCGTCGTTCGTTTTTCGCTCTTCGTCGTTCACTTGCCGTTCGTTGGGTGTCGTTCGGGTCTCCGTTCGTTCGATGGTCGTTGAGTTGCGGGTGGGTGCGCGGGCGTCGTGTGGCGGGGGTCGTGGCGAGGCGAAGCACGAAATGAGCGTGGAAAATGAATGGGAAAAGCCTTTAGTACTGAAAAGGACGTGGTTTCGTGCAGTCGTCGTTGCCGCCGTCACCGTCATCGTCGTCGCCGTTGTCGTCGTCGCAGTCGTCGTATCCGTTGTCGTCGTCGTTGCCGTCGTAGACGTCGTCGTCGTTTTCGTTGTCGCCGCGTCGTTGTCATCAACGTCGTCATCGTTGTCGACATCGTTATCGTCACCGTTGTCGACATCGTGTTCCTTTTGTCGGCCCTCGGTCGCGTCGTCTGTCGCTACTTTGAAGCGATCAATTAAACCGAACAACAAAAACAACAACATATAAAAAACGACAGCTATCGCAATAAATCGCACAACAACAATAACAACTTCCAATTCACCAAACAAAACAAAAAAAACCACGCATTTAACAATTCACACAACAACGTGAGCGAATAAAAGAGAGAGAGAAGTCAACGTTTTTCTCTAAAAGTCGCAAAATTACAAAAGTTTCAAAATAAATAAATAAATTCCACCACGAGGTGTTTTTGTTGCGTTGTGTTTTTCGGGTGATTTTTTTCTACGTTTCATCGCAGTTCATCGCAGTTGTTGTCGCCGCAGTCGATCGAAGGCTCGAATTAATTGCCGTGAAATTTAAACGTTGACCCAAATTCGCACGCCTCCTCTTTCGCCGCCCTCTTCCTCTTCCGGCCTTCGACTCGCGGCTCTAATGGCCGAGAGCGCCATTGAGTTCGCCATTTTTACGCAAAGTTAAGCACTTCCGGTCGCGAACGAAATCGAGAACGTGAAAATGATAGACAGAGTGAGAGAGAGGGAGTGAGAGAAGAAAAAATACCGAAAGTAATCGAGAAGTGAAAAAGATAAGGAAACGGTAGAAATTCCCACGAAAATCGAACGCAAATGAGTGAAAAGTGAGAGAAAAATAAAAAATAAAAATTTTACCCAAAGAAAATTCAAATAAAAAAAAAATATTGTGAGGAAAAAAATCCAATAAAATATTGTCGAAAAAAAATCTAATAAAATTTTCTCGGATAAAAAATCCAATAAAAAATTCTAAAAAAAAAAATTCAAATATTCTCAGAAAAAAATACTCGGTTTCCGCAGTGGATGGAGAGAGGAAAATTTGCATAAAACTCTCGCGAACGGAGCGTTAACCGGAGCACAAAGCGTGTGTCCCCCGGTGGCGAAGCCCGGCCGGCCGTAAATCAATTGCTCCGAGCGTCGCCTGTGCGCCCGAAAGTATGCTCTAAAAGAATCAAAAACGCATTATTGAGCCGTAAATAAAGCGAAAGACCTCTGACAGCATTGAGCAAAAAAAAAAAAAAGAAGGAAAATTTAACTCCCAACAACAAGAGCTCGTTCAAATATACAACAACAAGAAGTGCTCGTTCAAACAAACATAAACAGTAAAAACAACATCAGCATCAAGAACAAACACAACAACAACAATAGAAACATTGAACAATATTTTGAATAACCTCAAAAGGGTCCTTCATACACCCATCCATCTACACACACGCACACATACTTCAACACACACACACACACATACACATCTCCGCACACTCATGCACTCAATTGATATTGATCCCGGTCGGAGGCTCCTTTACGACTGCTTCGCCATCGAATGTGAACGAACATAAACCCACATCGAAACAACTTCATCATCCTCATCATAATTTTTACGGCAGCTCTAAAAGAAAAAAAACGGGGCAAAAAGGATATTCTTCGCAACTTCCGTTTCAAAGGATCCGCCGCTCGAACTTCGGAGGAACCCTTCGAAGGACGACGCAGCAAGCATCAACCGCAAATGGTGAGTGGAGTCCCGAGTGGAACAAAAAATACGTACATACATACATTTTTTATATTTTTCATATTTTATGATGATCTCGTGCTCACTCACTTACTCCCTCATTCGCTCCTGCTCACTCTTGATGTCTCCTGCTCACACTTGTTCTCTTTCGCTCACTCTGGGTTTTTATCCTCACTCTTGTTTTCTTCTCCTCACTCTTGTTTTCTTCTCCTCACTTTTGCTCATCCTTGTTCTCTCCTGCTCACATGAATTTGCGACCTCGTGCGAGTCGAAGCCATGAAAATCCTTCGAAAGTTAATGTGTGTGTATGTCGCCCTCTCTTTCTCTCTCTCTCTCCCCCACCAAGGAGGCCGAGAAGTTCGTCCTGCTTCCACGGCAAGCGACGGGGGGGGGGGGGATCAAGGATAACCTCGATTCCGCCTGAACTTGTGAACTTTCCAAAAATATACTATATGCAGATATTTGAACGTTTTTGCTTCCTTCACTTTTGTCGCTTTTTAAAGCTGCGATTGTTGCGAAAACTTTCGACTTTCGTTATGCCCCAGCTTCCTTCGTTCTCCTCCTTTTTTTTTGTCCTCGTCGTTTCGTTGCGAATGCAAATCGTGTGCGAGGAGTTTCTTCGAGAGCTGATATCCTTGACAGTTACTTTGAGAAATTCACATCCGGAGGATTTCCCACCTGTCTCACCTTGTGTTTCCTTCAATTCAATTTCTCATGTTCCCTACTTCTAACGAGAAGAAAACACTGCCTTTGATGATATAGCAAGAGAGAGAGAGCGAAAAGGTGAGAGAACGAAGGAAAGAGTGAGCGAAGGAAAGAGTGAGCGAAGGAAAGAGTGAGCGAAGGAAAAGAGTGAGCGAGATAATGTGTGGGCGAGAGGGAGAAAAAAGAGTGGTTGGATCTCGTGGGGATTCTCAAAAAAAAAAAAAAACTCTCTTGTCATTCTTCAAAAGTCTCTCGAAAGAAATTCTACCGGGTCTTTAAAATACCTTTTTGTTTTCTTTCTTTCGCATTTCCTCTCCTCTCATTATCCCCATTTCATGGTGATTGCATTTTCTCCGAAGATTTCTTATTTATTTCTCTACTCCGATTATCTTGTTTAATGAACGGCTGCGTCATTCAACGACATCACGATGTGATTCGGCACAAAACGAGAGCGGCCAGGACAATCGTCTCAATCATCTCGCAGCTCCGCGTTGCTTTTAATTTATTTTTGATCCTCTCAATTTTGTTGGTCTCTTGTCGCCAGGACCTTTGAACTTTTTGGCACCAACCCACTGTTGCCAGTCATTGTCGAGCAATCGTGATTCCCCGAAGTCCTCGTTTTGAACCTGAAGTCCTCTTTTTGAACCTGAAGTCCTCTTTTTGAACATGAAGTCCTCTTTTTGAACATGAAGTCCTCGTTTTGAACCTGAAGTCATCTTTTTGAACATGAAGTCCTCTTTTTGAACATGAAGTCCTCTTTTTGAACATGAAGTCATCTTTTTGAACATGAAGTCATCTTTTTGAACATGAAGTCCTCGTTTTGAACATGAAGTCCTCGTTTTGAACCTGAAGTCCTCTTTTTTAACCTGAAGTCCTCTGTTTGAACCTGGAGTCATATTTTTGAACATGAAGTCCTCTTCTCCAATCCTGAAGTCCTTCGGATGAGTCTCCTTTTATTGCTCGACCCCTGTCTCACATTTCAATTTTTCAAGTTAAAAAATCCTTTTCGTTTAAGGATCTCTTTGAGACGATTGCGTTCTTTGTGCTCTTTCCAGAGGGCTTCTAACTGATTTGGTCATGTCCTTCGACCCAATTTCAACGAGTCTCATTCTATTCTCGTGTTCTTTTGGTCGCCTCATGATTCCCTCAGACATTGCCTCGAATTATTCAATCTGATTTCCATTTGGCATGTGTTGCGTGGGCGTAACCGAGTTGGGGGGGGCGTACATGCAAAATGCATTCTCCACCACCAGCGTGACGTGCGGTCAAAGGCCGTGTTCAACAAAACAAAATTAAGTCATTCACAATTTAATCGAAGTCAGCGGAAATTTCGCCACCGTTCTTTTCATCCTTCGTTCGTTCGTTCGTTCGTTCGTTCTTCGAAATAATTGCATGTAGGAAATTTCGGTTGAAGTAACGGTAACGGAAGTGGCCGCAATATCAACGGTAATGGTTACAAACCCAACTCGACTCGAACAACCGTTGCAAGAAATAGGGTAAAATAAAAAAAACTAAAGAGAA
Source organism: Coelopa frigida (assembly GCA_017309665.1). Taxonomy (NCBI): domain Eukaryota; kingdom Metazoa; phylum Arthropoda; class Insecta; order Diptera; family Coelopidae; genus Coelopa; species Coelopa frigida. The sequence continues at coordinate 37,454,408 of CM029561.1, read as the reverse complement.
AAAAAAGAAATCAACATAATAAAATATAAAATAAGAAATAAAAATTCATTCAATAAAATTCAATATAATTCAAACAAAATTAAAATAACAATTTATAAAAAAAAATAACAGCAAATTTCACAGAATGCAAATATAAAAATAACATAGTAAATATAAGGAAAATAACAAACTAAAAATATGAAAATAAATACCGCAAATAAAATAAATAAATAAACAACAATAACAGAGGAAATATCACTAATAGCAACAATGAATTCAACAATTGTTTGGAAATAAAATTTTTTTGTTCACCTCTTTCGCCAAAAGGCCAAAAATCAAATCGTGGCTTCAACCAATAGATCATGTATTGTTCACTTGTCTATCTTAAACCGTCCCTCCTTCAACCATTGTTCAATTTGTTTCATTCTGTTGTTGAATTTTTTCTCCTTCTTCATTCGATAATCTGCCTCTGTGTCTCTTTTGTTCAATGTCTACAAATTGAACTAGGAATTGATTTAACCTTCTGCTTCTCTCTCCGATTCGATTTCTTTCCTTGCATTTTCATACAAATTCTTCCTTCGTCAGTTTCTTCCATTGATTTGTGCATTTCGTTCGGTCAGCATGCAAGGATTTACCGCAAAGATCTCAGAAGCTCTCAATATCAATTTGAACTTCACTTTCCATTTATATTTTAATACTATGAACTACAAATATGAACGTAGGCGAACACAAATCGAACATGAATCGAGAGTTTTGAACATAAATCGAATGAGTTTATCATGAAGCGAAGAAGTCGAGCACGAAACGTGGGTGTCGAACACGAAAGAAGGATGCACAAATATGAAATAAAATACAAGAAAATAAAATAAATACCAAAAAATGAAATAAAATACAAAAACCAAAAACAAAAAAAAAATGAAATAAAATACAAAAACCGAAAAAAAAATGAAATAAAATACAAAAACCAAAAAGAAAATGAACTAAAATACAAACCAAAAACAAAATGAACTAAATTACAAAACAAAAAGAAAATGAACTAAAATACAAAGAAAAAGAAAATCAGGTTTAAATAGTTATTGTATTAGATAAAATTACCATGGTGAATAAATAAATGCTTGATGATTCAGCTAAAATTAGATGCAGACGACGGTGATGTCTGTAAAGAAAGAAGTGGAAAAGATGTTGTGCGGATTGGGATTACCAAGAAAGCAGATGAACAAATTACACATCATTAGAAGCGAGAGATTGAACAAGTGGGAGAAATATGAATCATCAAGGAGCTGAGACAAATATAGTGAAGAATAAAAGATCATGCAATTCTCGGAAATTCATGTGTAACTTCATTCTCATTGTTACCAAAGGATCTCATTTACTTCTACCATTAGGTTGTGTTGCGATGAGAAAATATCAGATTCAGAGGAGTTCACGGTAAATCGAGAAGAGAAAAGCAAAGCATCGTGAAGATGGAGAAAATGTGAGGACGACAAGAGACGAAATTGTTGGATTTTATTTGCTACTTAATACATTCTGTCAGTTTCTGCACCTCTTGTACACGCTCTGTCTCATGCAACAGCTTCCTCTGTCTCACCTTTTCATGTTCCTCAATTCTTCACTTCACTTCACTTTACTTCTTCTCCACAAACCTTCACTTCACTTCTTCTCCTCAAACCTTCACCTTCGTCTTTCGTCTTCCTCTTTCACATTCAAATATTCTCTCCTTCGTCTTTCCAAATGTTTTTCTTCACAACACCTTGAGTTGTTGGGCGCCCGAGAGGACGTCGGCCTCAAAGAGAAGCCGTACATGACATCGGCAAGAGTGAGCGAGTATGTGTGAGACGATACAACTGGGTCTTTGTATCTGTCTATCTGTCTCACTGTCTATCTGTCTATCTGTCTCACTGTCTGTCTCACTGTCTATATGTCTATATCCCTAACTGACTGTCGGTTCTCCAGCTTGTCCATCTTTTCTTCTCCTCCTCATCCTTCTCTTCTCTCTGACTGGTTGTCTTTATTTATGTCTGTCTTGCAGTTGGTCGGACGATCGGTCGGTTGGATTGTTGCTTGCTTGGTTTTCGTATCTGTGTGTGTGTATCGAGGTCTTAGACTGACTCCATGGGTGTAGGTGTGCGTGTGTGTGTGTGTAGTGTATAATAAAGCCTGCGGAAAGTGGAAGTGAATAATTTATTATGCTACAACTTAATACCACTTGATGGATTGTTTTTCTCCTACGTCTTCTAATGCTCACTTTTATTTCTGATACTTTACAGCATTACACATGGAAACACGTGAGTGTATTTGTTGCTTCAGGCATGTGTCTGTGTAGGTGTCTGTGTAGGTGTCTATGTTTGTGTCTGTGTCCGTGAGTGAGAGTGTGGAAAATACCTCGATATATGAATATTTAAATATTCCTACCATGAGGTTTCAGTTTCGTCCCAACAAAAGATTTTCACTCCTCTCCTCTCTCGCTCTTACTCTCATTCTCCTGGCATTCTATTTATGTAATTTATTGTCCTACTCACTCTTTCACTCTTTCCCCCCTCTCTTTCTTCATCTTTCTGTATGGAATCCTAATTAATTTAACTCGGCTTGAGCATTTAATTGATTCCAAGACAGACAGCAGAAGATGGCACGAAGGTGTGGATGCGTCAAGATGAGGAGTGTGAACGAGATGGAAGAGGCAAAGAGATGCAGAGAGAGAGAGAGAGAGAATGAGAATGAGAAGGACAGATGTTTGTTAATATTTCACCTTCGTCACCTCGAAGTCCTTTAAAAGATGTTCATTTGATGGATGGTCCTTGCAGAACTTTCAGCGTTCGATGGATTTCCATTTGTTTCAACAGGATTTTCCTGTCGTTGATGTTGGAATTTAATTCGCCTTCACAATAATTTTCTGAAACTTCTTAATTGATGATGTTGATGGACTTTAAGAAAGTTTAGTTCCAAAATTCAGACCATCGTTGGATTAAAAGGTGAAAACTCGACTCGATCGAGGTCTAGTTTATACAGTTGTCTCGTGCAGCGGATCTGAACTGAACGACAGACAGACGATAGACAAATAGATGACTCTTGAGCTTTGCTTGTGGTTTGTGATGAGTGCTCCGGCGGAGAGAAGCTAATGAAAATGTCTGAAGTGTTGCAGACGACGAGACGTGGTTTTCGTTTTCTAAAATTAGTCTAGAGATTTGATTTAAGGGATCCCGACGGTGTTTAATTCTTAACAAGTCCTTCACAAATTCTTTCTCTTTCTTACTCTTTCTAACTCCCACAGCTGTCTTTCACTCGGTGTTGTAATTTATTTCGCATGTTGCTCCAATTTTTTTTTGTTCCACTTCCTTTTTTAGCATCTTTGCATTTTGCAACTTTCTTTTCTTTTTTGCTACTTGCATTTCTTTTTATCTACTTGCATTTCTTTAGCAATTTCTTTTTGTAATGTGTTTTTCAATTTCTTTTTGTAATGTTTTTCAATTTCTTTTTGCAATCTCTTTTTGCAATTTCTTTTTGTCATTTTTTGTTATTTATTTTTTTGGTTTTCTTTCCTATCCTTTCTTCCTTTCATGGTTTCGTCTCTTTTTGCCCTTCTCAGCTGGTGTTACTTGCTTCTTGTTTTTGTTTTTCTTCTGCCGCTCCGCCTTGGTTTGAATTTGGGTCGAGCGTCTGTTGGTGAATGGCTTTCTTCTCATGTTGTTGTTGTTGTTGTTGTTAGCGTTGTTGTTGTTGTTAGTGTTATTGTTGTTGGTTTGGGGGTGATCGTATTGTTGTTGTCGTTTGAGTTGTTGCTATTTGTGTTGTTGTTGTTGTTTGGAAGTTGTTGTGTTTGCATCGTGCTCGAATGGTTCGTTTTTTTTTTTTTGGCTTCGACTTTTGGCAAAAGAGTCGACAGAGGCAACAACAACGAATTATACAACCAGAGATAAAGCAACTACAACAATTATAGTATCAACAACAACAACAACAACAACAATAATTCCAGCAACTCCATCACCATTTACAACAACTCAGTGAGAACATTAGCCCCTTAAAATCTCATTCTAAATGCTTTTTAAGCACTTTTCAGTCAGCAACGAACGATCCTGTCTCTGACTTCCCAGCTCTCTCAAACCCAAAAGGACTTCTCCATATTTTTCTTAACCACCATTCTCTCTAATGCTTCTTTTCAATCTTTCTTTTCGAATTCTCTTTCTTTTTCCACTACACCCTTCTGTTTCTACTTCTCCTTCCTTTTTCTACTTCTACTTCTCCTTCCTTTTTCTTCTTCTACTTCACCTTTCTTTTTCTACTTCACCCTTCTTTTTCTACTTCACCTTCCTTTTTCTACTTCACCTTTCTGTTTCTACTTCTCCTGACCTCACCGATGGAATTTTCCGACGCGGTTCGGCCAGATTTTCCTCTAAAAAATTGCAGTAAATTAGTTCCCATTGGCAGCTGCTGAACAGGGGGAAGAGACAAAGGAAGGATGGGAGAGAGTGAAAAAAGAAAGAATAACAACCGAAAAAAAACCATACTAGTGAACAACAGATAAGTGGAGAAATGAATGGGGTTGAGCTACGATGAGCAGGATATAAAATGCAGTTTACTCTGAAATTGGATAATTTCATGCAATTACGAACTAAGTGGTTGCCCTTCAGATCGAGCGAAGAGCAAAGGATCGAGGGTTTCGCCTGGATATGAATTTTCGCCGTTGCTCCGAGTGAAAAAGGATTTTCAGGTTGAATTAAATTTGTGGCTTGGACTTCAACTAGTTGGAGAAATTTAAGAAGATCAGAGAGAGAGAGCGAGAATGAAATTAATTTAAAGTCCGTGATGAAAAACTTTTACCAATTCATCAAAAAAACAACAATTCAGCCCTTTTCTTAAATACTTCTTCTCGAAATAATTTGTCCTTAAATGTTTCTTCTCTAAATACTTTTTCTCTAAATACTTCTCCTCTGAATACTTTCTTCCCTTTTCAACGTCTTCTCATCGTCCGACTCTCACACACCTCAATAGACTTACCAACCCAACCTGTTGTTCCTTCGGCCATTGTTCACCAGAAATAAATTTCCCCCTCACTTACACACACACTGACAACCATAGATTTCCCCCACAAATACACCGACCCCTGCTTGGCTTGGCCTTCTCATGGCAATTAATTTATTGATTTTTCCAATTTCCTGCTCAAATAAATTTTCATTTAAATTCTTCAACAATTCGAGTTAAACAAGAATTCCATGCGAAAATTCTTTGCCTTGCCATCCACAAGAACCCAGTCGACATCTACAACTACAACAACAACAACGATGCCCACCGTCTCCTTTTTCGTCCTTGGTGGTTGTCGTTCGTCCTTTCACCAAGAAGGCAGCAGAAGGCAGCAGCAGCAGCGCCCTGTTGGTTGCGCTTCGGCGATTGCCTCGTAAATTGTGGAAACCTTGGCGTTTAGTTGTGTTGAAGGAGTCCTTCGCGTTCTCGTCTGCGACCCACAGCCGCGTTCGTTGCCCAACTTCGTCCTAGTCCTCGTCGTCGTGCACTCGTCTTCGATCCTTCTCGCCTCCTTGTCGTCGTCGTTGTTCCATCTGCTCTCGTCGTTTTCGTTCCATCTGCTCTCGTCGTTTTCGTTCCCTCTGCTCTTCGCTCTCTTCGTCGACCACGTTGCTTTCGTTCTTTTCGTTCTCCACATCGTCCTGCTTCTCATCCTCCTTCTTGTCCTCATTCTCGTTCTCCTTCTCGTCCTCCTTCTCTTCCTGCTTCTCGTCCTGTTTCGCGTCCTCCTCCCCCTCTTCTCTTCACCACCCTCGACTTCGGCGTTATTTAAAGCAACATTTCGAGCGTGAAATATTATGGGTGAAAAATATGGTGAATGGGTTTCTCGACGGGGGGCGATTTGGCCAAGAAACATTCGCCCCTCTCCCTCCCTTGCACCCTTCTCCCTCATAACCCTTTCTCTCCATCGCCTCTTTCTCTCCATCACTCCCTTCTCTCCATCACTCCTTTCTCTCCATCACTCCTTTCTCTTCATCACTCCTTTCTCTCTCGCTCACCCCTTTCTCTCTTCATCACCCTTTCCTCTCTCGTTCTCCCTCGAACTTCCTTTCATCGGTGCTCAGTTCATTCGCCTCGTCGACGGCTGCGATTTGAATGCGACCCAACTCGACTCGACTTGAATCGACTTGAGTCGACTTGGTTCGAGCTCCTTCGACCAACCTCGACCGCGCGGCCCTTGTGAGCATGGGGTGAGGGAGGGGCGTAGAGTGAAATGTGCTTAAAGTTTGCTGCGCTTTTGCACACACACACGGGTGCAACCCCAAAACGCCCAGTGGTTGCAACTGTATATGTGTGTGTATATGTGTGTGTTGGTATGTCTGTGAATGTGGGCGGGTGTCTGCTTTTAAATAGGCGTGGCTGTCCGTCGGCAACGATTCAGTTCTTAAGTTTTTTATGCGAAAATAAAAGTCAATTACGAAGCACTTCAGGCGAGTCCTTATTAGAGAGTTATCACGTTCGTCCGACGTATGAGGAGGAGGAACGGCGAGATGGCATGATAGGGAGAGGGACAGACAGAGTGAGAGAGGGACAGACAGAGACAGAGTGAGAGAGAGAGACAGAGACAGAGAGTGAGACTACGTTGAGAAAGGCATCGAAGTCTAACACCAAACGACTCTTCACGAAGGTGCAGCCGTAAAACGTAATTAAGTTCTCTTGGGCGATCCTTAAAATTTCTACGACTTAAAACCGTCTGATGTGGCAAGAAGAACATGTGTAAGAGTATGTGTTTATGATAATTATTTAATTTTGTATGTGAATTGTTGGTGTCTAACAATACTGACAATATTTTCACAATATTCCGCATTGTTAACGATTTCGATAACGATTCGATTTGATTGAAAGAGGTTTCAAGTAAATGGACGACGTGTATCGAAGCTAAAATTAGAGCTATCATAATAAAGCAAACAAAGAGACATTTACATTTAAACATCTACATTTAAACAACGACATTTAAACAACTACATTTAAACACATACATTTAAACACATACATTTATAGAACTACATTTAAACACATACATTTATCGAACTATGTGCATACATTCTCACAACTACTTTCGCAGTATGTTATTTACACAACTACACTCACGTAGTTCATGTCATGTTTATCATTAACTACAAGACGACAAAATGCACGTGAAGTTCTATGTATGTATATGTGTAATATATGTAGTTCTAACATGAAATCCAATTTCGAATTCGAAATTCGAACTCATATTCAATTATGAATTATTTATTAACTGTTGTTCGTAAGTGTTTTCACTCACACACACAAGCGCTTGAATGCACTCAAATGCCTTCGAATCGAGAGAACTCGGTGGTTAAATGTAAATGTGTGTGTGTACGATTGAGAATTGGTGTTTGTGTGTGTGTGTGATTGTGATTTTGTAAGATTGTGATTTTTATTGTATGAGTATTCGGTCATTTCCGCCCCTCGGTCCCTCCGAGAAGTCAACGAGTGTGTGTGTGTGATTATGCTATTTAGATGGCATTTAAATCGTTAATAATTGCTGCGTTTAAATACGAGTCCTTAAAGTTCAACAGTCGTCCTTCCGGTTTCCTTTCTCTCTCTCTCTCTATTTACATCTATATATCTATCTATTTATCATCTCACTTCCGGTGCTCCGTTGTGCCTGGGCACTTCCTGTAGCTCATTTTCCTCCTTCCGGCCTTCCTTCCTTCCAACCTTCCTTCCCTCCATCCATCCTTCTCTTCATTCCTTCGGTCATCCTCTGATGAATGCCTCTTTGAGTTGTTTGTCGAATCCGTTGAATTTTCAATCCGGATTCCATTGAAATTGAATAATTGAAATTAATGAGTGAAACTTTCGATCATCCTTTTGCCAACGCCCCTTTCGGGCACTTTTCTTCAGTCGTCCTTTCGCCCACTCGTCCTGGCGTGCGCGTGTTTTCAACGAAAAGGCGAACACAAATATTCCACAAAATTCCTCTCTCGACTCGCGCCGCGCCGCCGCCAAACGTTCCGCGAAAAACAAACACAAACCGCGAAGAATCAACATCCGGCAGCCGGTTCTGCGAAGTCATGATTTTTGGGATCCTCCGTCCTCGTCCTCCTCTTTCCTCCCTTCTCTTCGGAGAAAACTCTTGGACATTCTTGGCCTCGTTGTGAAAGCGCTGCATTTGGAGAATGCGGTGGGCGTGGTCGGTCGGCTACTTAACTCATTCTCGTGGACGGCGTCTGGCACTTGTCTTAATAACGAGGCCGAAGCGTGAGTCGCGATTTCTTCGAAGGGGCCGGAGGAATTGAGCGAAGGATTCCATGACTGAAAGAAACCCCTGGGTGCTTTTATTTAATTTCGTATAAAACTTTTCTCGAGTCACGCAAAGCGAAAAATTACCAAGTTTCATAATTTTCTGCGCCTTCGACTCGTTCTCGTTTTTCCCCGGTTTTGGCATAAAAAGCTCATCGAGATGCGATGTGACAATGACAACAACAAATATTTTAACATAACGAAACGAACACACAAAAATAGACACGAGATGGAATGGAATAATAAAAAAAGTGGAGCATATTTTTCAGGGCAATCGCGGGATTTCAATATGCGTGGGCCTGGGCGATCACGAGACACGCCACGTGCATTCGCCACAC
>CM029561.1:37357585-37441026 GCA_017309665.1 Coelopa frigida | reverse complement strand
CATCAACGGCTTCTCTAAACTCTTCAACATCCTTGTCTTCATCCACTTCTCCATAGACTTCCCTCATTCGCTTCTCCACATTCTTCCTCCACCCCTCATGACTCCTGAACTCCTTCATTCGACACCGTCCTAAACATTTTATCATCCCCCACCCACACTCCCTCAGCCGATCCCTGCAATAATGGTTCAGCTCATGCCACACGCCAATTATGTCTCCCCTTCCTCTCGGCTCCATCAACCCCCATTGGAGACACCTTCACCTCTCTTCAGGGCGCCCCTTCAGCTACCTTGGAGACTTATCCAGCCCCCTCCACCCTCTCATTGGAGACCCCTTCAACCCCGTTGTGGAACCCTCGACCTTCACCCGACTAAGGCAAGGCAAGGCATAGCTCAGTTTCACAAGCAATTTACAAAAGTTCTGGTAAAACGTAGAATTTTCGAAAATTTGTTTACGACGTCGAGTTGAACAGTGACTCCGAGTTCAAGAGCGAGAGGAGCAAGAGAAGAGCTGATGAAGAGGAGGAGAAGAGGAGACGAAGAGGAGGAGAAGAGCTGATGAAGAGGAGGAGAAGAGGAGATAAAGAGAAGGCGTGATGAGAAGACGAAGAGAATCCATGAAGAGGAGACGATTGGGAATGAGGAGGAAGTGCTGGAGGTTGAAGGCCAGACGTCTAGAGAGAGTGACAAGAGGCAAGATGACCTTATGAGGCAAAGAGAGAGGGAGAGTAAGGGAGACAGATAGAGCAGCCAGAAGAGGAGAGAGAGATATCGAGTGCCTAAAATGAAGTGTGAGTGAAAGAGGAATCACAAATCATTGTGACTTTAAAGTGAAAGTTTAAAGGTTTTAGAGCGACGAGTCAGCATATAAAAGTTGTGTGAGTTTGAAGGAGAGAGAGAAAAAGGGAGAGAGAAAAAGAGAGAGAGAAAAAGGGAGAGGGAGAAATAGAAGGAGTGAGAGAAGAAACATACAAACATATGCATATCAAAATACTACTACTTGTGCTTTAATCTGAACCGTAACTTCATGTAGCGCCATCTCTTTCACTTCAAACACATGGTTGCCAAATTTAGTTTGTGTGTCTACTCGAGTGTTCGGTGAGTGCATGAGCGTGTGTCTGAGTGTATGTATGTGTTGTGTGTGTGTGTATTTTTGTGTGGTAGTAAAATTTAGATACGCCGGGGAAATGAATAAATTTCGCTTCAAACTTTGCAATATTAAAAACAACAACATAAGCAAAAAACATACCAAAAAAAAAACAAAAACAATACAAGAGCAAAAACAACAAGAACAATATAACAACAAGAACATTGTAATAACAGAAACAATATAATAACAACAACAATATAACAAGAACAAAAACAATGTAACAACAAAAACAATATAACAACAAGAACAAAGACAATACAACAACAATATTCGGGCAAAAATATTCAGGAGGTAAATCAAAAAAGTTTCTCGAATTTCCCAGCGAGATTGTTTCGTGTGGCTTTCCTGCATCACCTTTACCACCATCTCCCGTTCTCCTCCCCTCCTCAACCCCATCCGTTCCTCCTCCCCTTCCTCCCCCCCCCCCCCCATCAACCCCTGCTCGGTCTCCACATCGAGCACCAGGCAAGTGAATTATTAATTAGAGGACACAGCGATAGAGCGGAACTTTTAAATATTTACGAAAAAACAGGAATAAAAAAAAATTGAAGCATACTTTTAGGAGAATTTGAAAAAAAACACATTGCCACCTACTGTCTCGCCAACTGTCACGCCCACGACCGCGCCCATTTTCACGTCCCCATCTCGCAACTGTCACACTAACGCCTACCGCACGAAAACCTGATTTGAATACAGCGTTTGAAGACAACACCAACGCGATAATCGTTCACCCACCGCCCCCCCCCCCCCAAATGCCCCGAGGACACCACGCAAAAGCCCGAACGCCCCGAGGTATGCAACGACTGGACGAACGATGAAAATTCGCCCGGCGTTATTCCAACGCTAAATTCCATCAATTTAAGCCAGCAACTAATCTTGTGTCGCCGAATTCCCAGCACAACATAAACACTCATTAACAGACGACGACGACCCACCGACGGAAGCCGCGATCCCCGTCGAAAACGTCCCACCCTCATCCTTGGTGACGACCCCACCTCTCATCCCTGGTGTCGACTCCACCTCTCATCCCTGGTGTTGACTCCACCTCTCATTCCTGGTGTCGAATCCACCCCCAACTCATGTCGGCTGTCATCCGACCGCGACCGAACCACCCACAAGGGTCTTCGTGCACTTTGCTCCCTGTTCGGCCATGGTGTCGTCATGTTGTTGGTGTTGTTGTTATTATTATTGTTGTTCCTGTTGTTCTTGTTGTTATTTCTCATTGTTGTTTTTGTATAGTAGGAATTGTTGGGAATGATGATATTGGTGTTGTTGTTTTTAATGTAGTTGTTGGCTGACTAAGGTATTGAATTTATAAATTTGTTGTAAATTTCTCAATTGTTATTGTAAATTTTGTTATTTTTTTTTTCATTACTTTTTACGTTGTAGCTTTCAGTGTTGTTTTTGTAGTTTTCATTATTGTTATTGTAGATTCTCAACTGTTGTTGTTGTACATAGTTTCCGTTATTGTTGTTGATTTCGTTATTGTTTTTGTCGATTTCGTTATTGTTTTTGTAGATTTCGTTAATGTTGTTTGTAATTTTGTTCTAATTTTAGGTATTGTTTTTGTTGTTGTAGTTGTTGTTGTTGTTTTTAAGTTAACTGGTTCAACGAACAAATTAACCCCTCGGATCTCGTGGCCAAATGTCGGGATGATACCACAGACAATGAGGGGTTAAGTTCGTGAACGAAGGAAGAAGTGAAACAGAATGAGTAGGAGAAAATGAGGAGATAGAAAAGGTGTGTGTGTGTGTGTGTACAATTTGTGAGAAAGTGTTAGTTGGTGATCCAAAGCAGGCGTCAAGTTGATGTTTTGTGCGCCAATTTTAAAGTGTCGCCCGACATCGTGTCCGTCCTTCGTTCGAAACCCCCGCCAAAACCACGACCTCGCTGAACCCACTTTCGATGGAGCGACGAACGAAGCGCCTGACGATGAGGAGGAGAGAAAAAGAAGGAGTGAGGGCTGAGTGAGAGCGGTGGCGAAGCGAGTCGAGGGAGCGTAAATTTTAATTATGTCTCCGTATTTTTGGCCAACAGTGAAGTGCCGTCGACCGTGCGCCGAGGTTTTAGCCGAATTAATACTTTGACACTTTCCATGCTGCGGCTGCGGTGGACGCCATGACGATGGTGGTGGCGACAACGATGGCGACAGAAATTGTGATGGCGAAGGCCATAACAATGGTGAGAGGTCGACGTCGAGAGTCAGTGAAACAATTTTTCGTTGTTGGTCATCGCTCACCGCTTCATTGCTTTATTCGTTTTGAACCGATGAAAGTAGAGGAGAGTTCATGGGATAGTGGACGGGGATAGTGGACGCAATGCATGCGAAATAAAAATACGGCTGAAAATGCGGTTCTGATTGTTGGTTTGGTTTGGCTTGGGTTGTCAGCAGAAAATAAAAGTTGACTTTCAGTAGTTTATTTATTGGATTGGATTTTATTAATTACAACAACTACAATTAACGATGGCAAAAAAAGCATTTCAAATTTTTTTTATAATAAAATATGATCAAATCTACATGGATCTATTTTTCGTTTTGTTCTTTCTCAAGTTCTCTTCTTCTCTTCAAAACCACAAAAATTAATTGTTCGGCAGACTTTGAATAGGAAAAAAAACAATAGTAAAAATATACCCAAGCCAAAGAAAAACATCTGCTCCAACGGCAACAAAGCCTTGGCTAATCATTGGTAAAAGGTTACAAACAACCAATAAAAGTTAAAACATAAATTCACCATATGGAATAATACTACTAATACTAATACTATGCTATTAGCGGGAAATTTTCCAGTCGACAACAAGGCTTTTTAGATAAACAGAATAAAGCATAAATTGCAACAACATTCACGAGGAAAATAATGTTACAAGCACGCACAGATAAGAATAGATGGCGTTAAAAGAAACTTCCAACAGACAGAATGTTCTATGGCAACATTTTCTCTGGCAGCAACAACGATAGCATGTCCTATGGTAACACCAACAATGACAGTATGTTCTTTTGCACAACAGCAACACCAATGATAGCCATGACGACAACACTGTCGACAACCACAGACAACGACGACACACACATTACGTCGCTGTCATGTGTCGTAATTACATGACACTTGACGCTAAGCAAGGAGTTTTTGTTTTTGTTGTTGTTACTGCTATTGTCATTGTTATTGTCATTGTTGTTGATGTTGTATTTTTCATATTTGTTGTACTCACTTCTCACGGATTTCTGTTGTTCATATAGCTTCAATTGCTGTTGATGCTGTTGCTTTTTTTACGACACCGAATGTTAAAATGTTAAAAAATTAAATTGTAAAAAAAAACTCAACTCAGTTGGCTGTGAGCAATAACAACAACAACAACTGTGAGGAGTCAATGACAATAACAAAACCTGCTGCAATTAGGGGAAAAAAATAAATTATTACCATCGCACGCCTAAAAGTAGACTGTGAGATATGTTTAAACGGGGTTTTATTGCGGTTGCTTGCGATGGGATTGTTGGTGTTGTTATTGTTGTTGATGTTGTTATTGTTGTTACTGTTGTTATTATTGTTGATGATGATGTTGTTAATGATGATGTTTTGAATGATGATGTTGTGAATGCTGATGTTGTTAATGGTGATGTTGTTAATGGTGATGTTGTTAATGATGATATTATTATTATTATTATTTTATTTATATTTTATAGTTTTAATGTTACTCCGTCAGCTTAAGAAAAAATATACCTTTTAGAGACTTATTTGGCCAGAATATCAAAGCGCCATCACCAATGATATTTTTAATCATTATGTTTTCATGATGATGTTCTTTATGATGATGATGTTGTTTCAACAATTTTGCTATTGTTCTTGCTGCCATTTGCCATATACGAATGTCTGCCTTAAAGAAACACATGTTTGAAAATATGAAAAACAGCTCAAGAACACATGCACAAAAACACACATCTGCACACACCAACACACACTTCAAACGAATGTCATTTGGAGGCAGAGTAAAAGGAAGCAGCAGCAACAACAACAACAACAATAACAACAACAGCACCATCGCAGACAACTGAAGTATCCTTTTTACCCCAGTCAAAATGCGGAAGAAATGAAGCCTCAGTTGACAATTTCAACAGGACCATCTGTAGCAACAAAAACATCAACAGCAACAACAAAAACATCAAAAGCAACAACAAAAGCACCCACAGCAAGAATAACATCACCAACGACAACATCTCCATTGCATGTTGCAATCACCAACAACAAGAACTATTGCAGGAAATCGTCCTGAGCCCAGGAGAACGACGACGACAACGACGAATCCTTGAAGTTGAGTTGATGACATCCTCCACACGATGACGATGACGGGTTGAAAGTGTAAATGTGTCTAGTGACTGTCTCCGCTCACCGCCCACCGACCCCGCCCTCATTGTTTTTGTTGTTGTTGCTATTGTTGTTGCACTTGTCACAAGTAACTTTCTGCTGATTAGATAATCTCTGTCGTCGTGCACTGCTAAGTAGACCGTAACTAAGAAGGACGAACGGGCACAAAGCGAAAGGAAAGATCAGAGAGTGAGACGGTGAGAGAAAGAGCATAGTGATAGAAAGAGTAGATAGAGAGAAAGAGCATAGTGATAGAAAGAGTAGATAGAGAGAAAGAGCAGCGAGAGATTGTTAAGAGGGAGAACAAAAAAAAAATAATGAGGAACAAATGTCGCTTTTTCATTTGTATGTCATTCGTTGAAGGATGATGAAGAGTTGCCGAATGAGTAGACAGAGAAAAAGAGTGTGGGAGGAAAAGAGAATGAGAAATAAAGGTACAGAAAGAGAAACGCCTAAAGACAGTGGAGCAAATGAGTTGATTGCAAGAGGAAATCTTAATTATGCCATCGACTTTACATTGCATCCCGCAGACAAAAGATATGTTGAATGATGATGGATTATCACTGGTTCCAAAGACCAAGGTGAGAGTGTGTGAAAATTCCATTCCACCTTCAGTGCGAATGTACACCAATTATTCGATGATATGTCCTTTTTTGTCCCTCTTTTTCACCTTTTGGTCCCTTCTTTGTTCCTTTTTATCCCTCTCTTTCAACTTTTGGTCGCACTTTACTCATTTTCTCCCTTCTTTGAACCTTCTTGTCCCCTCCCATTGTCCACCTCTTTCCACACTCTTGCCCCTTTCTATCCCAACTGCAACTTCTTAGGACATCATCAACGTTCTGGTCAACGTTCCCTACCATCGACACTTCTTTTGCTGCACTCCTCGTGCAGTTCCTGCGACCAACTTCGACTCGTTTCGAGCACTTCCGGCCATCCGTCGTCCATCACGTCCAACACGACGACAACAAAACTCGAGCCCTGTCGACAGCCGACTCGAGCCTCGACAGCGTCGCGACATCTCTCGTCTCACCTCCTTGGGCGTCCGTCCGTCCGTCCTTCCCGGTAGGAATTAATTTGCACTGAGCCTAATCTGAACATAATTAGAGCACAAGCAAAAACCCCGTAAGGACCTCGAGGCGCAGCTTTCGTTGAGCCTCCCGAGTCGATGTCGTTGGCTGGTTGAAAAAAGGGAAGAGGCGAAAAATATCCCTTCATGACACGATGTCTTGTTGTCCTCTCAAGGGGCCGCACGACACTTTTTCCATTGTCCTCTCAAGGGGGACGAATGGAACTTTTTTTTCCATTGTCCTGTCGCAGTCAAAGTGAGAGACGAAGGCGGTCGAAGGGACGATGGTGCATCGGTGGAGCCCACGGAGTCGATGGAACTGGAGTCGATGAAGCTGAAGTCGGAGGGGGTTGGAGTCGATGGAACTGAAGTCGATGGGCCTGAAGTTGGAAGAGCTGAAGTCGATGGAGCCATCGGAGTCGTCGACATTCTCATCGTGGTCGTTGTTCTTCCGGCTGTTGTTAGACTTGTACTAATAGTTGTTCTTGTAACTACTGTTGTTCCCGTTGGTGTTCTTTTTGTTCCTCTTGGTGATTTTGTTCTTGTTGGTGTTCTTTTTGTTCTTGTTGGTGTTTTTCTTCCTATTGTTTTCGTAGTCATTTTGTTTGCTGTTGTTGTCATTCATGTAGTATTTGCTTTTTCCTTATTATTATTATTATTGTCGTTGTTCTTGTCGTTGTTTGTCGCTGTTGTTGTTGTTGTCGCTGTTGTTGTTGTTGTTATCGTCATGTCGCTTGGTGTCAGTCTATTTGTAATTTACAAAACGTACTCGAGGCAAAATACTTTCAATGGTCTATTGTTTGTCCTGCAAACATAACGAGCATGTTTCACCACCTCCGACACCACCTCAACTTCTCACCTCACCTTCCTCCCTACCCGCCGTTCGTCCTTGCTCTTCCTTCCTACCCACCGTTCGTCTTTTGTTCCTTTCCTTTCGTCCTTTCGAGGACGTCGCTCACGTCCTCCATCGCTGTCGCAGTTGCTGTCGTCGCTGCACTCTTGAAGATAATTTCTTTGTTTTATTATCCTCGATTCTCTCCTCGCCCTGTCCTCAATTCTCCTTCTTCCCATTCGCCTTGTCCTGTGTTTGTTCGCCAATAGTCCTACACATGTAGACATCTCACGATATGTGTGTGTGAGTATGTGTGTAGGTGTCTTCTGTGTGGGTTTCTTTGTATGTGTTTCTGTGTGTGTGTGTGTGTGTGTCGATGTAAGTCTAGACAGGATGTGATTTTTCTAGCGTGTTAATGTGATTGTTTGCTCAACGAAGGTGAGGCCCCAGTGGCATATGTTCCACAAACGAGAAGATGGAGGGGGACAAAAACAACAAACCACAACAACTACAACAACGATGGCCACATTGTACCAACAATAGTTGGCAAACATCAAACAGTGTCAACCATTTGGCAGCCCAATGAATTCTTTCATTGTTCTTATTCCAATGAATTCATTTTCCTATCGACAAAATAATTTTCCTTCAACCAAATCATTTTCCTTTCAACAAAATCATTCTCATTTCAAAAAAATCATTCTCATTCCAACAAAATAATTCTCATTCTAACAAAATAATTCTCATTCCAACAAATTAATTTTCCCTTCAACAACATCATTGTCCTTGTTCAATAAAATTCAATCTGCTTTCAACGAAATCATTCCACGTCCAACAAAATCAATCCCCTTCATAATCTCAATCTCAACGAAATTCAATATCTATTCCAACAATATCGTTCTCCTTCCAAACAAAATCATTCTCCTTCCAACAATTTCATTGTCCTTCCAAACAAAATCATTCTCCTTCCAACAATTTCATTGTCCTTCCAAACAAAATCATTCTCCTTCCAAACAAAATAATCTCCTACCAACAATTTCATTGTCCTTCCAACGAATCCATTGTCCTTCTACCATTAGCTTCTACTTCTTTTACCAATCTTTCGAAAACCCCATTAGCCATAGTCGAAATTTCGTGTGATAATCATCGTCCTTCATTATATCGATGCCTTTTTCACATGCGTGTATCGATTGCCTCTAATTGCTAACTTAACTTATATGCCACCAGGCAGGTTATTTACATGCACACACAGATATTTATCACACACCACTGATTTGACATTCGTTGGCATTGCAAGGCCTTCCATTCATCCATCCATCATCCATCGATTCAACCACATCAACATGCGAATCGGGTTCAAATCGTGGTGACATTCGAAGGTCGGTCGAAAAATCTCCGATTGCTCCACGTGTTGCGGTGACGCTGTGTGTGTGTTTTTTTTTCGCTGAATTTCGGGGTCAGAGTTCGAGGTGATGGTAGTGAAAAATTTCCATTAATTCATGGAATGCCCATTTCGATCATATTCGTAGTCAATCACAATGCAGTGAGAGAAATATTCGAAATTTCCATCAGTGAGTTGGAGACAAATTTAGATAATTAAAAATATGTGAAATCGATGGCGGATCGATGACAATAAAAGATCCGGATATTGAATTTTACACCTCTTGTTTTGTTTATTTAGAGATCAATTTGTCCATCTTTATCTCTCAATATTCGATATTCGAAGCTTTTTTGAAAGTTTATGTATTTTATGTAATGGAATTTACTTTTACTAATCAATCATTAATTTATACACATAGTCATTAATATAGCTTTTCGTATAATTTGTTAATTTTGGTTCCTCAAAATTTTGTATTGAATTTTTTTTTATTTTTTTTCTGCTTTTTGTATAATTTTGAACAATCCCATCAGTTAAAAATGTTTCCTTATTTTTCAATTGCACTCCGTAATTTAAAAATTTAATCAAATTTTTCTCCGAAGCAAATCAATTGAATTTTCTCGTTTTGGCTTCCTTTCAATTCATCTTCTCTTCATCTCGCTTTCTTTTTATTTCTTGTTCTCCTCATCTGCCCTTCTTTTAATTTTCCCTTCTCTTCACCTTCCCATCATCACCATAACTATTGACAATTGTTCTCGTTTTGAATTTTTTCTCTCTAGATTTTCTCACCTATTTTCCTTTTACCCCCTCCCAACTCATTTATTTATCTTCCTCTTTCTAACACTGGCAGTTGTCGTGAAGAGTTCCGAAACATTTCAACTCTCGCAGACCAATTATTATGCATTTCCATCTCTTTCCACTCTCTTTCTTTCTCTCTCTACCACGCTCTCTCTCTCTCTCTCTCTCTCTATCTCTCTTCTCCAACTCTCTATCTCTATCTCTCTCTCTCTTTCTCTATTTTCTCGTTGTCATCGTAGTCCGTGATTTTTTTCCTTTTACAATTTCGTGTTGCATTTTTTGTTTTAGTTTTTTTATTGTTATTATTATTTTTGTTCCAGTTGCATCACAATAGTAGCAGTAGTTGCAATAACAAATCAAAAGTATCAAAAACAAATTTGTTTATAAAAATTCCCCCGTGCCCTCAGGTGTTTTCGCAACTAACTTTAAGTGAGTTTCTCGCTCGCAACAGGACGATTCCCTCGAGGGGTCAACCTGCCTGAGAGATGGAAATAGAGACAGACAGAGAGAGGGAGAAGGGGAGACAAAGGAGAGGGAAGGAGAAGCGAGTTCAAGCAGTTCACAAAGTGAGTCAACCGAAGCGACGCTGGAAGGAAAACAATTTGAGGGCGAAATGGAATTGTCAATCAAATGCTGCGTCCGAGAGACGGAAGACAGAAATCAACTGAAGCAACAATGTTGCTCCTCAAGGTGTTGTTATTGTTGTTGTTGTCATGGTTATTGTTGTTTTAGTTGTAATTGTAATAGTGTTCGTTGCCGTCAGCAATTACGTTGCAGTTGCACTCATTGCCAGAGTTGCCTGCGGTCAGGAATACATCCAAAAGGAAAGCAACGGAGATGGACTTTTCTTCAAGTTCGGCCGCAATTTGAAGCACAAAGGCATTTGATTCCATTAACGAGAGCGAGTGAGTGAGTGGCTGAGGGCGACAGAGAAAGAGTGAGACAGAGCTAGAGATTCAGAGCATTGCTAGATGGGAAATGGAAGTATGAAGGAGCAATGAAGGGTGAAGAAAATAGAAAATAATGAAAGAAAGATCGGTAGGGACAGAGAGTGTTGAAGAGACTGAATTAAATTATTTTCTCCTGGAGTGTGGACAAAAGACGACCGGCGATGAGAGAAATAGTCAGAGTGAAAGAGAAAAAAAAAAGAGGTAGACGAGAGAAAGAGTCAGATGCGAATATAGAGACAGAGTTAGAGAAAGAAATAAAAGACGGGAAAGATAATGAAATTAGTGATGAGTGAGAGAATGAAATGGGAGATGAGAAAAACACGGTAAATAGGTTTAAATTCCATACAAATTTCAATGCGCGAGACAGAGACAGTGAGAGAGTCAGAAACGGAGACAGAGATGAAAACATAGACGAAGACAGAGACGAAGACAGAGACGAAGACAGAGACGAAGACTGAGACGAAGATAGAGACAAAGACAAAGGCAGAAAAGAAAAACGCAGACACCGATGTCAACAGGATAAAATGCAGAAGGGACCCAAAGAAAAGGAGGAATTCTTCAAAATTAAGGCATTTAAAACTTCTCGATCGCAAGAAAGTTCACTTCCACTTATCAAGCAACCTCTCCACTTTCACTCCCACTCTCTTCCTTCCACTCTCTCCTCTTCCACTTTCACTCCTCACCCAGATGATGAATTAAAACAAAACCCTTGGTCTTGGACCGATCTGAAAAAGTCTTCAAAGGAGTTCCAGTCTAACCAGAGTAGAGAAGGGAAATTTGGAATGAGGACGAGAGTGAAGGAAGGATGAAGGAACTGGGGTTAAGGTTAACAGACGAACCGCAATCAAGGTCTCCAGCCTTAGACCTAAATCATATTTGAACGGAAAATCTGTGTGTAAAATACTATCGATTATTTGTTCCATTCCATTCAATAGATTAAAATCAGGTTTCTCTCCATCCATGACTACTTTTGCTATGAGAACGCAAATTAAGTTGACCTGAAAATGTCGTGCATTCGAGTTCCCAAACTGTCTGGAGCCCAAATATCGATTGAACTTCGTTAAACTTAATAATTTATAAATGTAATACAAAGAGAGAAATGACAAAAGAATCATAAAAAAAATACAATTAACAAAACACAAAAAACTCATAAATATATACAGAGACCGGAAAAAAATGGCAAAAATATAAAAAATATAAAAAAAAATCACAAAAATATAGAAAGAAAAAAATCAAAAAAAATCACAAAAATTTACAAAGAACAAAAATACACAAAATAATTTTGTTTCAAGTATATAAAGAACAAAATAATAAAAAAAAAATAACCAAATATCACAAAAATTTACAGAAAACAAAATAACAATAGATCAAAAAAATTTACAAGAAAACATAATTACAACAAAATATTCAAAAAAAATATACAATAAACAAAAATATAAAAAATCACAAAATATACAAAGAAAAATAACAAAAAATCACAAAAATACACAGAGAACAAAATATCAAAAAATCACACAATTCACGTTCTTCAACCTCAACTTCTCTCAACCTCAACTTCTCTCAACTTCCCTTAACCATTTATCGACCCCCTACCGGGCCTCAAGCTCAAGGATCTCATTGACCACCACAAGGACTACTTTGTTTTCTTATTCTTTCTCTTACTCTTCTTTATTTCCTTTCCTTTTTCTTTCGCGGTCACCAGGTTCAGGCTTACCAAAGTCCCACAGTAAATGCTTAACAAATATTTACAACGGTGTCAGGATATGGATTTATATATCATTTTGATTTGTGGCCAAGACGGTGAGTGTGTGTATGTGCGTGTGTGTGTGTATTAGGGAATCATGGTGAGTGTATTGTGTAAAGGTTTGAGTTATGGTTGTGTGATTCATGTTACTGTTGTTATATTGTTATTGTAGTTGTTGCTTGTTTTATTTCTCTTGGTCCTTTGGCAATTACTATAATTGTCGCGGTCATTTTTCATTTGACAGCGTGACAGCTGAGCAACTGAAACGACTGAGCTGTCAACTTCAATTTCTAAAATTCAGCTCACACAAAATACATACAAACAAACAAACCCAACAAATACACATATAAACTTACATTAATACACTCACTCTTATCCATCTACAATCGCTCACTTTTGCCAAAGCCTTTTGTATGAATCGACTGAAACAGGAACAGTCATTGTCGCTCAGTCACTTCGCAGCAACAACAAAAGTAACAACAAACATTATAATAAAAACAAAAATTATTACAATAACAAAGTTATAACAAAAGTTACATCAACAACAACTATTGTATACGTCGAAAATAAGCGTCTGTAATGAAATAATTCTATAAAAGGTCATTTGTCAGCCGCTGAATCAGCGACGACAACAACAATTGTGGTGGATAGAATAACAACAACGCAAACAGTGGCAATAACAACACCAACAATAACAACCAAATCGGCGGAAACTTCACAAAAGAACGTGTTAATATAACCGGTTATTTTGATGTGGTCAAGAGGAGGTGGAATAAAGGCCAATGGAACAAGCGAAAAAGTGGAGGAGGGAGGTTGCGGGGAAAAAATATGAAGAGAAGGATGGAGAGAAAAAACCCCAAACACGTTTAAGGGACATTCCAAATTTTACAACTACAACTCCATTGGTGTAAAATCACAAAAAATTATAAAAATCACAATTTTTAAAATTCAATTATATTCTTTATGGTGAGTTTTTTATTGTATTCTTTCGATTAAACGTCGGTATTTTGGTTAGAATTATTTTGATTATAATTATTTCAAAGTATATATTCAATGTCAAATTTTTCATAACAACGGACATTAATTATGGAGCTGAAGCACTTTTAGTTTTGAAAAAAAAGTGTTCACAGAAGTCAAATCTGAAGCTAAATAGACAAAAATTGACATACGATAGATGACCAGGGGTAGTCAAGAAATGACAAAGGGTTTGCGACATGTGGAAGGTCGACATGTGGACCTAGTTCGCTGTGTGTTCGAGTCAAAAGGGTTGGGATTTCGCCGGAGGCAATATAAGTGAACAATCTCTGAAAGCACGTTCCTACTTGAATGCTTCATGTGGTTGGCGAGGGTTATGCGTGGATAGCCAATAACATCAACAACTTGGTCAGCCGATCGACAGTTAATAATGCACGAACCATTAGAGTGGACCTCAGCTGATGGCGTTCGATTTCGGGGACATATTTTCGAAAATGAATCCTTCGACGTGATGAATGGTGGTTGTGGAATGACACAAAATGACGGAGGCTGCAACAGCTGATCCCTTTCCTATGCTGGTGATTGAGGTTGGAAAAGAAACCTCGCATTTCGAAAGACATCGTCGTCGATAAAAATATCTCCTTGTCATTTAAGGACTTCCTCGTGGTACTTTAAAGGATTTATCATCGTCCTTTAAATACCTTCCCATGGTCCTTTAAGGACATCCTCTTGCAGTATTTGCTTTAAAATCGTTGGCGAAAAAATTCCAAAATATTCGCAATAATTTTAATAAGTCTTTCACCAACTGTAGACGTCATCATTCGTCGGCTCCATCTCATGCTTTTTTCTCATCCACCGACGATGGCGACATCGATGTCGATGGCAGGACGACACTTGGTGACCTCGTGAACACCTCGCAAAATAAGTAATCAAATAACGAAGACGAGGCTGCTTCCTGCGACGCATTCGATCAAAAAAAAAAAATAACAATGGCAACAAATCAAACAACAACAAACAACAACAACAAACAACAACAAACGAACCAACAACAATGGCAACGAAAAATAAAATAACAATAACAATAACAGCAACATCTGCTGCCGTTTCCTCCAAAGCTTTGCCTTCATTCATCTCAATCAGATAGAAAGCAATTGAAAGAAGACGGCATCCGGAAGACGTCCAGAATCCTGAGTCCTAACAACAATAACAACAGTATCTTAAGAGACGGCATCAACTCGAATGAGAGGGAGATAGATACAGAGAGAGAGGGAGAGAGGGAACCTGTCGCAAAAATCGAACAAAATCGAAGTGGAGTCCATCGTCCTTCTAAATTAAAAGTAAGCTTCTGGCAAGAAGAGGAGCAAAAACAATTTAATAAGAACAATTTGGCAACAACAAAAACAATTATGATAATACAATAACAACAAGAATAATTCAACATTAACAACAAGAAATACAATTGAACAAAATAAAAAAAAGACAATTCAACAAAAAAAAAAGAATTAGAACTGAAATCTACAACAACTGAATACAACAACAACTGAATACAACAACCACTAAATACAACAACAACTGAATACAAAAACAACTGAATACAACAACAACTGAATACAACAACAACTGAATACAAAAACAACTGAATACAACAACAATTGAATTCAACAACAACATCAAGATTCACCTCGCGATAAACTCCATCCGATCGGCAGTCAATATTAATTTCATCGTCCTTCCTCCCCACCGAACTTCGCTTGCCTCATTTCACGTCACGCCCTCTAACCCTCCGCCCACTAAGCGTCCCAAGGTGTTCGAAAGGATCGGAATAATCTGAATGAAGACGAAGAAGAAGAGAGAAAAACATGAAGAAAGTGAGATGAAACTGTGAAGAAGGTGAGAGGAGAAGGTGAGAGGAAAAGGTGAAAATGGTGAGAGTGAGAAAAGTGAAAGAAAAAACGTCGCGCATTGTTTTAAGTAGTTTTCGCCTGGCTGCAGCCTCGACGAAACTCGACAAAACTCGACGTCGTCGTTCGTCAGTCCCGCAGGACTTGGCACGAATAATGTGGGCGGGGATGAGAGGCGTGGTTCAAAAGCGTGGAGAGACAGAGTATAAAATCGGAGGGAGGCAAAGTCGAGATGGGGTCGAGATCGGGGCTCGTTGAAGTCGTTGGGACCTCGGAGCCATGGAACATCGAGAAAAGCTCTTTAAGGTTTCGTTGGCATCGGCGCCAACTTCATCATCGTTGTCATCGTCAACGGCATCATCATCACAATCATCATCACAATCTCTGTAGTTGGCAATGTTAACGTTGACGGCATGAAATTATTTTGTTGCGAGATCAAAGTTGATTCTGCTGAGCTTTTGAATCAGATTCGAGGCCCAGGACGACAATCCAGGACAACGACGAAATCCGTGGACGATGAAGATTGGAGATAAAGGTGGAGACAGAGACTCAAGTGGAGATGAAGACGGGAGAGACAGAGATGGAGATGGAATATAGAGAGACAGAGCTGAAGATGAAGAAAGAAACAGAGACGAAGCTGAGGATGAGGATGAGGATCAAAATTAAGATGATGGCGAGAGCGATAACCGAGTTTGCGACGAAGCTCAAGACAAACCTTAAGACGCTGACAAAAATCGGGTTGAGGACGGGAATCAAAATGAAAGAAAAATTCAGGACGAAAGCCAACAACCAGAATGAAGGCGACAACCAGGACGAAGGCGACATCCAGGACGAAGGCGATATCGAGGACGAAGGTGACATCCTGAGACGATGAGAACGAGAGCAGGGACGATGTGCGTGTGTGTGTGTGTATGAGTTGGGGGGGTCGGTTGTGTGATGATGATGTTGTGGGTTGAGTCATGCGAACGGGATATCGAAGGAGCAAAATCAGCAAAGGTGTTGCTCGAGTGATTCTCAGGTGAATTATTGGATTCGTCGAAATACTTTGTTGTTGAGTATTCACTTGTTGTTGTGTATCTACTTGTTGTTGTGATCCCATTTCTTGTTGTTATATTATTTTTTTGTGAATCTACTTGTTGTTGTTGTGAACCCATTTGTTGTTGTGATCCCATTTATTGTTGTGAACCCATTTGTTGTTGTCTATAACAAGCATCTTTTCTTTTGCTTCTTATTTTTCGATTCAGCCTTTTTTTGTTGAGTTATTGGTATTGTTGTTCGCATTGTTGTTGTATTGGCATTGCTGTTATTGTAGTGCCGTTGCTCTTGTTGTTGTATTGACATGTTTTGTTGTTGTATTTCTACGTTCTCTTGTTGTTGGACACTCGCATTTCATTTCATTAAATTTTTCGCATTGTCATAGAAATCTACTTAACGATTACATTAAATCGTCTTCCGCTCAGATTCGTCGACGACGCCCGCTCTCGATTGAAAATCCTCCCACCCGCCATCAATTGGTTACAGCGCCGATGACAAAGGGGAGAAGAGAGAGATAGAGAGGGAGAGAGAGACAGAGACAGACACACACCCAAAGGCAGAAAGAGAGCTAGAGAGAGTGAGATGAAGATTGGGGATCGTTTCCTTCTTTGCAAACCTCTTCCGAGATAATTGCATTGAGAAATTTCATTAAACGTCTGCTGCAGAGAAATTCGATGAAGACGACGAAGAAGAAGAGAAAGTACTTTAAATACCTCTCGATGAATTTGCCATAGTAAATAATAATAATAAAAAAAAAAATAATCGACACTCGATTTTCAATTCAAGTGGATCGAAATGGCGAATATTAATTCCAAGAACCTTTTCTCCTTCCTTCTCCTTTTCTTCCATCTATTTATTATCTTTATTTATCTCTTCACCTGGGAGATGAATTCCAATTAATCGATTTAATTGCAGTCATTGAAAATGGAGTCTCAAAAATGAATATATATCGATAATTTTAGGAGATTATATATTTCGTATTTCTTGGTCATTATTTATAATCAATCGTATTCTTGTTTATTATTAATAACTTTCCGTATTTTCTTAAAATTGGCTCCAAAATTAATATATCGACAATTTCTGGGCAGTTTTATATTTTATACCCTATTGATAAATAATCATATTTTTTCATTAATTTTATATAAATTGAAAATTTAAAAAATTCGACAATATTTTTTTTCTCTAATTTCTGGAGAGTTTCTTATTTTGGTCCCTTATTTAGAATCAATCATATTTTTGTTTCTTATTGATAATCACAAAAAAGTTTTAAATTTATATAATTCAAGGATATTTGTTTATTTGTGATTTTTAATGTGGCCCACTGTAATTGAGAATTTTGACATCTTATCGAACAGGCACCCACACAGATGAACTTATCGAGTACACGAACCGCACTGAAATTACATCAAATACATAAATTTACTCATTCATTCACTCACACACACACACTTCACTCACTCACTTCACTCACTCACTTCACACACTCGGACATGGTGAGAAAAAGTTCGATTTTCCCTCGGGCAGAAGATAGAGTGAGAATGAGAGTGGTAGAAGTAGGAGAGAGAGGAGAGAAATAGAGAGAGAGGGAGTAAGACGAAAGAAAACACCTCCGAGACTGCGAAACGTCAAATTAAGCTTAGGCTTAGTTGAGCGCCGACTTGTCGTTGATGTATGAATGTGTGCCACACGTACGAGCACAACACACACACATACGAACACTCTCGATAAACCCACACACACACACACTCATACATTAACAGACATACATTTGCAGGTATTTGCGGAGTAAGTCAAGCGAAGGAGTCGAATGCCAAATGGAATCCTGCGAATTCACTTTTGTGTGTCTGTCGTGTGAACAGGATGGAGACGAAAACGAAGACCAGAAAGGAGTGGAGGAGGAAAAAGTGGAGGAGGTGGAGGAGGGGAAATGGAAAAAAAATCTCAGCAAGGACACGATTAGTGTTGGCAAGGAATGTTAGGGATGGGGGAAAAGAAACAGTGAACGAGAGAGAAGTGTGAACAGAAATCCATTTTCGGCACGATTCTTGCAGAGGGCAACAGAAAACTATCGCCAAAAGATCAAAAAGAGCACAGCCGGACAAGGTAAAGAGATGGACAGACAGAGAGAGACAGACAGTCACAGAAGATATCTTTGATCTGAGAGACAGGTCGTCAAACAAATATACAGATAGACCAACAACAGGACAGACAGTTGGATGGTTTGTCGCACATCGCTGACGTTTTTTAATTTTTTACGCCGCCTCTCGTCGACGCTTCCGTGCGTGAGTTTGTCTCTCTCCATCTCTCTTTCTCTGTGATCCTCTCTCTTTCGATGTCCCTCTCGTTCTCTTTCTCCCCCTCTCACTCTTTCTTTCGTTGTCTGGCTTTGGTGAATGTGTCTGTGTCTGCGTTTTAGTGCCTGCTCACAAGTCAAATAAGCTTTGAGCTTCCCTCATTTCGCAGCTACCTCTGCACTTTCTCTGTCATTCTCACTTTCTCACTGTCATTCTGGTTCACTTTGACAACCTTCTCACTCTGTCTCACTTTCCCTCCCTCTCTCAACCTATCTCCTTCTCCCTCTCCTCCCTCTCCATCACTCTTTCTCTCTCCCTCTGACTCTGTGACTTCCGCTTTGATTCTCATTTTTGGCTTCCGAACGACTCCGGCATTTTTATTCGGGAATCGATTGCGTTTTGAGCGCAAAGTAATTTCCGTCATCGCACACACACACACACATACAGGACTCTTTGAAAGGACACCGTGTGTACGTGAGCCGGAAGCGCTGCCGCAACTGTGTGAGCGAAGGACATCGATGATGAAAAAAAAATGATCCTGTGCCGCAGTCAAAGCGAAAGCAGAAACCAAAACCGAAAACTGAGAGTAAAAAGTTGTGAAATTTGAAATCTCAGCGGAAGTGGCGAAATGTGTGTGAGTGAGTGAGGGGAGGAAAGAGACAGAGGTGGGGTTGAGGAAAGAGAAAGAGGAGGGGTTGAGGAAAGGTATAGAGAAGGGGAGGAGAAAGAGAAAGACGATGGGGGGTGGAGGCTCCCAATCCACTATCTCGGATTGGGAGCTGAGGGGAAGTCGACGATTCGCTCTCTCATTTTGCATAAAATTGACAAAATTTGCGGCAGTCCTTTGAGTTGGCAACGCAATCGCATTGTCAGCAGTTTTATTGCCGAATCAGGATGTTTTTGGCGCGAGGCCCAATCATTTATATTCCCCTCTCTCTCTCTCTCTCTCTCTTTCACACCCACATACTTACACACACACTGAGATTCAGGCTTATCCTATCATAATTTCATATTAAATATGGTATGGTGAGAATTTGTGAAAAATCATCTGACTTTAATTTGACACACAGCGACATCCGTGCAGGATGCAGGATTTGTGCGAATGGGGGAAATCAAAAGGGGAAGGAAATCACGAAACCAAGCAGAGGAAACTTTTTACTTTCCACTGTGCAGTTTTTCATCTCGCTTCCTGTCATCGTTCTCTACCTCGATTCTTTCTCTCGGTTCTTTTGCCTCCTCAGTTATTTCGCTTCCTCACTTCTTTCTCTTCCATGGTTCTCTCTCTCTCTCTCTCTTCCTCACTTCTTTTCCTCCTCGATTATTTCTCTCTCTCCTCTTATTCTGCCTTTCGTCATTTCTTTTGGTTTTCCGTGGACATCGTCGCTGTTGTTGTAGCGAAATCCGTTTACAATAAAGTTAACTTCGGCAGCTTCAATCCGGCAACTTGTTCCCTCCGATTAAAGTAGTTTCAAGTCCTTTCTCGCTCTCTCACTATTTCCATCCCTCTCTCTCTTTCTCCCTCACTCTCTCTCTCTCCCTCACTCCCTCACTCTCTCTCTCTCCCCCTAAACCTTTCTTTTTCCCCCTTCTTCCACTCGCTTTTCTCACTCGTCCTCTCTCTCTCTGTATCTAATGGAGTTTCCTGTTTCCTTTCATTCACACTTAAAGCACACACATATGCACGCATGCCTGGCTTTTGTATCGTTCGACTCATCCTCGTTGTCCCTTTCCATTCTATTCTCCATCCAAGTTATCGTCATCCCACTCCGTCCAACATCCGTCCTGCATCCTTCCGGTGGCCGCCCATAAAGAAATGAAACCGCATTTTATCAATGATCGTCCTTTGGCAGAAGAAGAAAAAACAGAGCAGAGCATGCAAAGTCACACAAACACACAGACACGCACGCAGACAAGTGTCACCTCGAAAGAGAAAGAGAAAAGTCGCATACACACACATATGCAAAAGCCGAGCTAGCGAGAGTCCTGCGAGCCAACGGAGCGGAAGAAAAACTTTCGACGTTAAGATGTTCGAGTAATTCGCACTCACACACACGCACACACGCTCACACACCCATGTACCCATGCATGCATGCAAAGAAGTGTTCTTGTCTCTTTCTTTCTGCTTCTCTCTTTCTCTTTCTCACTCTCTGCATGTGTTTTAAAACTTCTTTCGTGTCTCGTTCTCGCCCTCTTGCTGAAGTCACAGTTAGTGTTTGTTGTTGTCGGTGATGATGTTGTTGTTATTGTTGGTATTATTGTTATTGTAGTTGTTTTTGTTGTTGTTGTTGCAAACTCCCTCTCAAAGTGCAGTTAGAGGCAAGTTTTTCACATAAAATCATCGTCCATAAATACGGATAAATTGTGGACCTCCACCGAGAGCCCGAGAGTAACTTTGGACGCAGGCCGAGTCCTTCGACTATAGAGTCCTGCGACTGCAAAATCCTCTACGTGTATGAATCTCTGAGACTATGTGTATATGTGTTTGTGTGTGAGTATGTCGCACACATATTATTTTATAAACTTCGTGGAACATCGCAAATGCATACAAATGGATTTGTTAAGGACTCAGCGTCGACTCCGCAAGGATCTCTGGCTTCGCCTGGCCTTGCGTCGCCTCGACACGAACTCGAACAAGAAACCAAGCCGTTTGTTAAAATAATGCGCATTCTCTTTCCAATAATTGCAAGGTCGACAGGACCACGTGGGCGAGAGAGGAAGAGGGAGAAGGAAAAGAGACCAAGAGCAAGAATCGACAAAGGCAATGAATGTAGGTTTTATAAGATTTTACAATATGATATACTGTGTTTTTGAAGTTGAAGAAGGATTTGATAATACATTCTTCTTGTTTGTAAACTTTATTTGAGTGTTTTTCTTCATTCAAATATTTTGATTCTTGATTCTGGATTTTTCGTATTTCAATGATATTGAATTTATTTTCCAAAGTTATTATTATATGTTTATTTCTACTGGTGTTCTAATTTTGGAAACAAATTAAAAGTTAAATTGTATTCTATTTATTTTAAAAATTCAAAGTTTATAAATTAATTAAAAATTTATTAATCATTCATTTCGTAGATAATAATTTTATTAGACAATTTTATTTAGACAATTATATTATTATTTCACATTCACAAATATTTGAAAATCCTTATGAAAACCCGTAAATAATCAACTATTGAAAAACACCTCAAGTAAAAACGGAGATAATATAACAAGCCAAAATTTCTGAACAATAGTAACAATAACAATAATCATATGAAACATTATTTGAATACCAAAGGCAAAGGAGGAGAAATTCAACACAAAAATAATGAAGTGAAATACGAAAAACTAAAATAATAACAACATCAATGCTGTTAAAGACAATACCAAAATCTAGACAAACAACAACGCAAAAAATACAGAATACCAAAAATAACAGGAAAACAACAATACGAATACTGACCATAACAACAACAATGAGAATAATTGCAATTCCAACATTAAATGGAAATAATTTCAATAAACGTTTAACGGTTGCCAAATATACAAATATACAAATACAAACATACACAAATGCATATGCTGTCCTTGTTGTCGATCACATTATTGTTGGTGTTATCAACATTTTAGTTATTTTTGTTCTTGTTGTTGTTTTTGTTACTTCTGGCTATGGTAATGGTAATGGTGTGGATAATGCTATTGGTGCATCTGTTATTGTTGTTTGTGGTAGTGATGGTTTTATTGTTATTGTTGCTGATTATGATGATGGTATTATTGTGTTTTTGTACTTTCCATTGCGATAGTCGTTATTATTGTTGGTATTATTGTTATTTGTTGTTATTGTTGTTAATATAGAGCTTTATGAGTTACGCGAAAGCAAGCAAGAAATAAAATGATTGCATTTTCGTTGCGAATGATGCATGTGTTTTGAGGCGATTTTATTGCGCTTGTGAGGCCAAACGGCATGCCAATTCCATAAGCAACAATAACAAATTTCAAAACAACTAACAAAAATAGAAAATAACAACAAAATTACCACCAACAAAAACCCCACCAACACAACCAACCACACACATAACAAAACAACAAAATGAAAGCAAATTCGCAATAATTGCAAGCGTTTCAAATAAAATTCAAATTAGGCCCAAAAGCTCGAAACAAGCGTCGATTTCACTGCCGTTGCCTCACACACACACTCCCCTGCCACCAATTATGCCCTCCAATCGCATGATACTAACACACACACACACATTCACCAATACCACCCTGACCCAGACATACGTTCATGTGAGTGGTCGAGTGTCCATGGTGAAATTCGAAAATTATTGCGGTAATCAACTGCATGCCAATGGATGTGAGTCCATTCCATGAGTATATCTCAAAAACGATCCCAAGTGTGAGTGAGAGTATATATGTGTGAATATGTGTGAGTGTGTATGTGAGAGTGTGTTTGTGTGTTGGAACGAGCATATGTGGTGGTGGCCGTCCATCGTTGCATATGGGCTTCATAATTAGATCCCTACAATTGCGAAATGTTTATTGAATTTTTACAACACCCAAATGAGGACAAAAATTTCAACAGTCCACAATCGAACGACTGCAAATTGCTTGATTATCGCATTGGCAGGACGAACGCGTGCGTGCGTGTCCTTGATGTCCTAAGGATTCTTTGGATTTAGTAAATTACTACCCACTTGATTTTCCTGCACCGATGGTTGCCATGGATTGAGCATTGATTGGGCTTCATCAATTGAAATCATCAATGGCATGGGAACTCATCAATGATAGGTGATATTGCAGTATTTTGATGTTTATTACCGGTGAACATTTGTGATAATTATGTGGATATTATTTCAATATAATCTTGCTTTAGTTTACACACTTATCTCTCTGTGCTCTCCATAAAACTCTCATATTCATTCGCAAAACCTTCTCTTCTTCATTTATAAAACCTTTTATCTTTATTCATAAAACCTTCTCCTTCCTTCTTCATTCACAAAAGCTTCTCAACCATCGTTATTCATAAACCCTCTCAGAGTTCATTCTTTTCTATCTTTGCTTTTTACCATCCTTATCTCTTGATTCCTCCCCTCGATCATACCAGAAATTTCCCCATCACGACAAGATTCCAGTCGTGTTTCCACCTGTACTTTTTTATTCCCTATTCGCCCAACTCCAACTATTCTCTCTCTTTACACTTTCCAACATTCCTTCTTATACTTTACCACAATCGCTCTTACACTTTTCCACCTTCTGGCCAACTTACGACATGGCTCGATAACACTCCATCTCTAGCTTTGGCTTCCCCAAACACCATCTGCCACTTGGTTTTCTATCGTTCGTCCTGCTCCTCCAACCACTCCCCAGTCGACCCTTAGGGACTGGTTCTTGTTGTTAATTTTATTTTTTCACTTTCCGTCTCAGTCTCCCACTGTCGCACTGTCTCTTTCTAGCAACACACCGGTGTTTCTATTAGGTTATTATTGTTTTTTCTATTGCTGTTGATTTCATCGTTACAATTGCTGTTAGTTGGTAGTTCTTTGTTAGTGGATGTAGTTGTTTTTCGTCGTTGTTGTTGTTGTTTGTTAGTTGTTATTGTGGGTATAGTTGTGTTCTTTTTGTAGTTGTTGTAGTTATTGACGTTGTTATCATTGTTGTTGTTAATGTAGTTTCTGTTCTTATTGCAACAATCGTCATCTCGCGGGAACCATAAAAATATTCAATTACCGCGACATGCAACAAAGTGAGTCAAAGAGAGTGTGTGAGAGAGAGGGAGAAAGCAAATGAAAGAGAGACTGGAAGAAAGAGGGAGAAGAAGAAAGAGCGGGGGAAAGTGAGATAGCGAGAGTAAATGTTGTTATGTGTGCGTGCTTTTATTGTGAAAGAGAAACATTAGAAAACTCACACTTTCTTACGACGACGAATTTATGATAGAGAGACTTCTTTGTGTCCGAAAACTTTCATAGCAGAAATTAGTGTAGTTTTTTTAGTTTATTTGGAAACTTCTCAATTACTACCTTTTATTTTCACGTTTTTTTCCACATTTTTATTTTTCAAATTCTGTTTCTTTCCTTTTTTATTTTTCAATTTGCACTTTATCACTTTCTTACTTTCCACCACCTTATTTTCTAACTTCATATTTTCTTATATTCACTTTCTCACTTTTCTTATCACACTTTTTCTCTTTCTCCCCCTTTCGCTCTCCACTCTCTTCTATCCGAGAGATTCATTCATTCAAACATTAACAGAGACCCCAAAGGAATCCATTTCCAGTGGGGTCCCCAGTGTTTTCGGCGAGCCAATGAACTTCCACATCTCCCCTTTGACATTGGGTCATACCCCGCCACGCCCTCTCTTTTCACGCCCACAGGTCCCTTGGGTGACGTGGAGTGACGTGACCAGCAGCTGTAGATCGGTGCAATGAATTCGTCAAAGTGAACGCCACTGCGTCATCGTTTCTCTCTTTCTCTTTCTCTATCTCTGTTTCTATCCCTTTAGTTCTCTCTCTCTCTTTCTCTGTGCGGGTGAGAAGTGGGATGAGCATCAGAGTGTATGTGTGAGTCTGTATGTGTGTGTGTGTGTTAATATGTATTGGTGTGCAGTTGATGTTGTCAAAGCTTCTAAATTAAAATCGCTTTTAATTGCCCGAAGCTAAAATACTAATTAAAATGCACTGACCGTGATAATGTTTGCAGTCAAAGGGATCGTTCGTTGGTGTTTTTGTTGGCGTTGCCGTTTTTTGTTGTTGTTTTTATTGGATTCTCTTCTTTGCTGCCCTCTCCACCCCCATCGCTCCCTCCCTCCCACACACGACACGCCCTATCGCTCGTCTCTCTTTCTCTTTTTTACTCCGGCAAACTGCGGATTTTTTCCTTCAATATGGGCCAACTCTGTTGGTGGCCATCATTCGGGGTTTATGAGCACTGCATTTGAGTCCGTCCTGCAACAGCAACAAATATCACTCTACTGTTTTTTTTTCTTTTCATCCCACTTCCATTTGCTGTCCATTTGAAGGCTTTTCTACCGATTGAAGCGTTTTTTTCGCTAGAAAGTAAAGTCAAGGCTCAGTGGGCTTTAGCAGCACCCTGTAAAAGGTGGCTTAATGTCAGGAGGTGAAGAAGTATATTCTGCCCTTAGGTTATACACAACAACAATAGATATTTATATTTTCTCAATCGAACTTATATTTTACCCCAGTTTATATTTTATTATTATTTTATATTTTATTATTATTTTATATTTTATTATTATTTTATATTTTATTATTATTTTATATTTTATTATTATTTTATATTTTATTATTATTTTATATTTTATTCTTAGAGTATATTTTATTATTATTTTATATTTTACTCTTAGTTTATATTTTACTCTCAGTTTATTTTTTATTCTTATTTTATAATTTATTTTTATTTTATATTTTATTCTTATTTTTTATTTTATTATTATTTCATATTTTATTCTTATTTAATATTTTATTCTTATTTTATATTTTATTCTTAGTTTATACTTTATTCTTATTTTATATTTTATTCTCATTATATATTTTATTCTTATTTTATATTTTATTCTTTTTTTATATTTTATTATTAACTTTTATTTTATTCTTATCTTTTATTTTATACTATCTTTTATTTTATTCCCATTTTATCTTTTATTTTTGTCTTTTATTTTATTCCCAGTATATATTTTACTCTTAGCTTATATTTTGTTCCCAATTAATACTTTACTTCAATTTATTTGACTTAATTTATATTAATTTTACTTCAATTTTATATTTTATATTTCACTTGAATTTTATTTAATTTTTTACTCCTCTTTAGTATTCTTTAGAATTCCATCTCAACCGACAAATGAACGGTAGCTTCTCACCTGCCATCCATGACTGCGCCGTCTCCCTCACCGAACTTGCCTCTCCTTCACCCATCTTTCCTCTCCTTCACTCATCTTCCCGCGCCTTCTCTCCTCCCCCATCCAACGATTGCTCTTCTTCCGCCCTCTTGAAAGGGGCAAAAAATTGCGGAAACAAAATCCAGGCTTGAAATATTGAACAGCATCCAAGCAAATCTAACATCACCAGCACCAACACATGTAAAGAGGCCTAACACGAATACGAACGGAGAGGGCATGTGTGAGTATGTGTGTTTGTGTGTGTGTGTGTGTGTGTGTGTGTGTGTGTGTGTGTGTGTGTGTGTGTGTGTGTGTGTGTGTGTGTGTGTGTGTGTGTGCGTGAATATGTGAATATGGAGAGAGCGAGAACGTACTCAAATGTCCAGCGTAGCGTGCGGCAGCGTTGATCAGTGAAGCGAGCGGGCAGCTTGTGTGCGTTTCCAGTTCAGCTGCCTATCGACAACGGCAACACCCACTCGCTCTCTCGCACACATTTGTTTTCCCTCTCTCTCTCACACTTCCCTCACACACTCTCTCTCTCACCTTCCAAACCTCTCAATCCCCAACAAACTAACCATACAAAGAGTGAAAAAATATTAAAACTAGAAAATGCCAGAGCAATGTGTCCATAGAGAGTGAGTGAGACAGACAGATGGAGATAGACAGAGTGAGAGATCGGCAGGGAGACAGAGAGAGCGAGAGAGAGAGAGTGCTAGAAAAAGAGTTAACATGAGGAGGAAACATATTCGAGCGGACTATTAGAGGTGAAAGAAGTGCGAGAAATAAAATTACGTTTGCCTTTTTTTTCAATTAAAAAATGATGATGATGAAACGAGACACTTGCTCGTATTTGTAGCTTGTGTGTGTTAAAAAAAAGTTTAAAAATAAAAATAATACACGATTTTCATACCTCTCTCTCTTCCATGCCATTCCCACTGGTAACGCGCATCGTCTGAAAGGCATTTTAATTACTTGCATTTAGCGACATTTCAATGGAAAAAAATATCCCAACATCCGGCCGGAATATGGCGAAGAAATATATGGAATGCCTATGGAGAGGAAATGAGTACAATTATTTGATCTAATTCTGGAAGATTATTGTTGCATCCTCTTCCTTTTCAATGAATTCACCTTTTTCCCTATGAAGATTTTTATCGATCATCACTTCCTTATGCAGATTTTTATCGATCATCACTTCCCTATGAATATTTTCATCAGCTAATCCTTCTCTAATCGAATTTCTGCGTGTCATCTCTGACATCTGACCCCTATATCAGAGGATCCTCCCGCTGATGATTCTCTCCTAAAGGATATCGATTGAGTGGCCAGACATGATTACGAGAAATTCCTGGGGAAATTAAATGCAATTAAAACAAAGCAGATGAGAGGAAACTCCGTGAGAGGTGATGGGTGACGATTGAGAGAAGAAAGGTAGATGGTTTTCCAAAGACGGAGATGAGGGAGACATAGATAAGAGAGAGACAGAGATGAAAGACAGATTGAGCTCTGAAGGTAGATGGATGCAATGGAATATAACAAAACCAGATGCCTTTCAAAATTTATGAAATTAACAAATACATCTCAAGTGTGATTTCATATAAACAATCATACACACATACACTAGCATGCATGCACGCACACTTCTACACATACCATATAGGCATTCTTTCCAGTTGATTGGCAACCGCAGGCCAATAACAGTTATGGCCAAATAATTATGATGCAGACGATCATCTACAAATTGGTCTTTCATGCTAATATCAAAGATGTTGTTGCAATTATTTCTAGAGTTATTTTTGTTATTAATGTGGATTTTGATTTTGATGTTTTTGTGGTTGTGTGTTGTTGTTATTGTTATAGTTGTTTTTGTTTTTTATGTTATTGTTGTTATTGATGTTTCAACAAGCATTTCACGCAAATTGCAATAAATATAATAATAATTATAATCAAAGTTTCTGCATCAATTGTTGCATTTTCAATTAAATTTAATTAAATTTTCATTATTTTCTCAGCAATTGAAGATGTATCCAAGAACAATAACAACAACAACACCCATACCAACGACATCGATATCGTCATGACCACAATCAATTGCTAGTGAGAGCGAGAGAGGGAGAGAGTGAGTGAGTGAGGTTGGGAGAAAGCGAATGATATTCTTGAAGAGCTTCTCAAGAGGAAGATTGAGTGGACTTTTGTGAAATTGTCTGCGGATCCTAATGAAATTCGACGAAGATTTAAATGAAATGAAATTCACCACTCGCCATCATACCACCACAGGAATCCCAATCGGACGCCCCCCAGCCTCCCCCCGCTTGACCCCCAGCCACGCCCTCCGTCGATGAATGAATTGAATTTCATCAAATTGAACGAGGAACGCCAGACATCCTCGCGCTTTCGATTCTCGTGGCTTTCAATTCGATTCGAGAGATGCTTTTTTGATTATTATTTTTTTTTTTCATTCGCCATCCTTCGTCTCGGGTTTTTGTCATTTGTTGGTCCTTTTGGTCGTTATTGAAAAGCAGTCGACGTCGTCGTTGTCGCCATCGTCGTTGTCACCATTGTCGTCGTCTTCCGTCATAATCATCGTCAGTCGTATTCCGTCATCATCCGGTCATCGTCTCCCCACACTTTGGACCCCTGGACTCATTCGCCTCATTGTCGCCCGCTAATGCAAAAATAATCCTCGCCACCAGAACCTGGCGTCGCCATTCTAAATCCACGGTGAGAGGAGGGCGGCGTCTGCATCCGCTGAGGCTCTCTGAAATTCTAAAATTTTGAGTCCGAATCAGAAGCTTCCCTCCCTTCTTTTAATCAACAACAACTGCATCCCCTCGACCAACAGTTTTATTCCTATTTATCAAGGTCCACTAATTCATCATCTTCATCATCCCCTCAACAACCTCCTCCTTCCCATGACCTCCTCCTCCTTCTCTCCATCGTCCATCGTCAGCTCTTGACTCGTGCCTCATTACGGCGGCGACAGACTCCAACTGTCCCATCCTTAATCCATTCCATCCTCTTTTTATCCCACTCTCATTCACCACTCTTATCCCACTCTCATCCCACTCTCACTCCACTCTCACTCCACTCTCATCCCACTCTCACTCCACTCTCACCCCATCCTCACCTCACCCTATGGACTATGGAGCGAGTGTAAATCAACTATCTGTCCCTTTCGCACTCTGAGCATTCGACACCCGTCCGTCGGGCATTCGATGGAGATGGAGAAGACTTAAAGAAACTTCCATTAAATTCCCACAAATGATATCGTAATGTTTTGCCATTCGTTGTTGTTGTTTGTATTATTATTGTAGCAATGGTTGTTGTTGTTATTTTTGTTATTTTTCCTTCTTGTTATTATTACATTTGGTTTTGTTATTGTTTACCAAGGACGATGGTATGGTAAGAAATCATTGGATAAAGAAAAGGCGAGAATTACATTTTAATTTCGCTGAGTGTAGCAGAGTAATTTGTAAATCTCTTGATCTCGTTCTCAAATCTATCAACTGAAGCTTCATCGCCCCTCCACCACCACCAGCAGCCGCTTCTGCCGATCGCTCGTCTTCTTCATTCGTTCGCTTCTTCTCTTTCTCCTCCTCTTCGCTGTCGTCCTGCGGTTCCATTTAATTATGTTGATTGTGTTATCCTTTAGCCTTGATCTGTCAAATCGCGTCACTTTGAATTGACGTCTGCAGGGCAGTGAGAGAGTGAGAGTAGAGAGAGAGAGTGGGAGAATGGGATTGAGAGTGAGAGGAAGAAGACAAGAGAGAGTGAGTGGTAAAGAGAGACATTGTGAGAAAGAGATAGGGGGAAATTAAAGTAAGAGAGCGAGAAACAGAGAGTGGACAAATAATTCTCAGATAATGGAAATGTGAGATAGAACAGGATTGTGAGACAGAGATACAGTAGGATTGTAAGACAGGCAGAATGGGATTTTCAGACATAAAGAGTGGGACTTTCAGACAGACAGAAATAGAGATCGAGGGAGAGAGAGAGAGATAAAGAGTGAGATAGGGATAACAATATGATAGCTTGCTTATTATTCATGTTGGACGCGAATGATAATGTTTCGCTAAGACTTCTCCATGGTAATCAAATTTCTCTGTCGAGATGTTCTTCAAGATATTAAAAAAGAATGGCGAACGGAATTTTTGTATCTGGAGAAAATTACGTAGAATCGTAATCCAAGCTGTTTTTGCAAAAAAAATATTCCAAATGGGAGAACAAAAAGTTTTCAAAAGTACGAAATTTGTTTTTTTATAATTTTTTTTTTATTGTATTTTTATTTGAAGAAAAATTTTTTTGTTTTTTTTTCTTAACGAATTATTATTTTTATTATTTTTTTATCTCTGGAAAATTGTATTTGTATTAGACGAAAAATCACAGAAAAGATTCCAGAAAAATAAAAAAAAATTTTAATTTTAAGAAAAATATGTTTTGTTTAATTTTTTCTTATAGTTTCTTCTTAACAAATTATTATTTTTTTAATATACGAATCATCATACAAAGACAATAACAATAATAAAACAAAAAGGAAAAGCAATAACAAAACATTAACAAAGGAATTAAAAAAAATAAAGAAAAAACATAAAAAAAGAATAATGAAAAATCTCAAGAAAAATCTGAGAAAAACTCAAATAAATATACCCAAAGTCAACGAGACCAAAATGCAAAATTTGGCTGCCGATACCGCTCCACCTCCCCGCAAATAAAAACCCCATGTCAGCCACAATCCAACCTCGATGAGCCCGACGAGGCTGGGGGGGTGGAACTCGGGGCCCGTCAACTCTATAATGCAAGGATCAGGCATTTATACCTCAATAAGCTCATGATTAATAGCTTGCCGGCATGTAGGTCGACACTAAGCCAACGAATGGTGGTGGGGTGACGGTGATGGGTGAAAGAGGAGACGGAGAAGAGAGAGGGGAGAGTGAGCAGAGAGCAGAGCAGAGCAATCCACCCCCATCCCTTGAGAAGATGTGGAACGTCTCAAACGCAAGAAATTAAATGAACAAAGCAGCTGCCTTCGACGCCTTCATCGTCAGCCCCCCTGGCCCCGAGTTGACAGCCGCCGAGCCACTGTAATTGGCATCGAGGGAGGGGTGTTTATTTTGGTGTCGGGGGAGGTCGCTCCATCGCTGGGTCGAAAGGTGACGACGACGACGATGATGGCATCGGCGTTGGCGGCTCAAAATTGGAAAAAATAAACACCCAATTTTCCACCCGTAAACCACTTCATTATCCCACAATCCGCAGACAGAGAACCGAGAACCGTGGGCAACCACATCGAAATACTAAACCTATCTCTCTCTTTCTATATCTCCTCTTCTCTTTCCCTCTCTCTCTCCCATTGTCTGCCTCGTTCCACTGCGGGAAAAGAGAGAACTAGTTTCCGTTCGCTATGTTTTAATCGAAGAAAGAAAAAGCTAGCGAATAAAGAAGGAAGGTGGGACGATGTAAGGACGACTTGAAGAGGGATGGTGGAAAGGACGAGGATCAGAGTGAAAGAGAGAGAGAGAGAGAGAGAGAGAGGGAAAAAGAAGAGCGAGTCGAAGACCTCGTCGAAGAAGAAGAACCAGCATGAGCAAAGAGAAGCCCGGCTAAGTGGAGACGCCGCTAAGAAACACCTCGAGTGCTGCCGAAGTTATTTAAATATTTGCCTTCGCCGATGCTGGCTCCAGGGCTCGGTTGATGGGGCACGAGAAAAGGAGGTGGAGAACGCGGCTTAGGAGGCAATCGAAGGATACAGAGGAGGAGGATGAGAGGGGAGTTTGGCAGCTTCACGCCCCATATGCGCCGTCATCCGGCGACTTGGCGGAACGCGGCCGCGTCGTTCTGATTTCCTTTTCGTCGGGATATGAAAATAAATGTTTCGTTAAACGTGTCACGGAAGGTGGCAACGCCCTCCTCGCTCTCTCTCTCTCTCACTCTCCCCCGCTCTTCGTCTCCCTCTTGGTGGCGTTTTTGTGGCTCCGCTCAAAAGGATAATGTTTTATTTGCCAAGGATAACGATTAGCGATTCCTGTCGCGAACCGAAGGAGGGAATACTCATATTTTTTTGCGGGTTATACTTTTTTGTGTAGGATGAATATTTTTCGCCAATTTCTCATCGATTTACGGTAGGTGGGAAGTGAGTGAGTGAGTGAGTGGGTTGTTGGTATGAGTCGTGAATCCTCCCTCTCTGAGGCAAAAATGTGAGAATTTTTTTGACCTGGTGCTGACTTGACTTTCAATGAAGGCTTTTAATGGTATAATGATATCGATAACGACAGCAACAACATCGAAATTCACGATTCTCCAAAGAGTAAACAGAGGGTTCGATGTTGATCGATCGACAGACCTTAATTTAACCACGTCGATTATTTAGAAATAATAATCCATTTAGATATCAAATTTAGATACCAAAAATATGAAAGTTTCGAACATTCAACTTTCGATAGATATATCACATTTAGGTAATTCATATTTCGATGTTTAATATTTCGATATTTCACCATTCAATAATTAACCTATCGATAATTCTCTAATAACACACATTTTTCATTCACAACATTCCATCACTCGCCTAATTATAATTCGAAATCATTTTATTCTCAATTGAGAAGATAATTCCTCAATCGATAATATCTCAATCGATAACTTCTCAATCGATAATTTCTCAATCGATAATTTCTCAATCGATAATATCTCAATCGATAACTTCCCAATCGATAATTTCTAAATCGATAATTTCTCAATCGATAATTTCTCAATCGATTAGTTATCATTCAATAAGATTTGAATCGAGAACATTCTGAATCGATAAATTTCGAACATTCAGCCTCCATCATAGGCCTATCGATAATTCTCTATCGACAATTTAACTTTCGACCATTCGCTTATCGTTAAATATCCATCGCAGAACTTCTTCGAAGCTCAATTATTTAAACGTTTTCTCCGCAAACGCTCTGATGGTTCCTTTGTGAACTCTTGCTCCATCGATAACACATTTCATCGATAATTTTTACCTCTGCCCCAGCACGTAGATGTCACATCTACACATATACAAACACACACACACACATACACGCACGCACAAACTCAACCACCTGAACATAATTTGTCTTCGTGCCACAACAAATGGCGACACCTCAACAAAAGGTGTCAAAGTTTCGCCAACGAAGACGTCGACTCGACGTCGAGTTGCAGCAATGTTTGCGCTAGCTCGTACAGGTGTGTGTGTGTGTGGGTTGTTGAGTGAGAGTGTGTGGAAGCCTACACATACAAACGCGTGCAAGAGTGTTGAATAAGTCTCGCAAACATTGGATTTTAATGATTTATCGAGTGCTCGCAATTGTTGTGGTGCCTCGAATATTTTCTTTCTCCCTGTGTTTTTTTTTCTTTCTTTCTTTTTATTTATTTTTTGCTTTCTTTTTTTCTCTTTTTATTTATATTTTGCTTTCTTTCTTTCTTGGTATTTATTTTTTACTTTGCTTCTTTTCTCTTTTTATTTATTTTTTGCTTTGCTTCTTTTCTCTTTTTATTTATTTTTTGCCTTGCTTTTTTTCTCTCTTTTTATTCTCTTTTTGAACTGAACTTTTTTTCCCTTTTCCTGTGTCTTTTCCTCTTTTTTCTCTCTGATCTCCCTCTTCCATATTCCCTCTCGTTCTCTCGCTCTGGCCCTGATCCTTGACAGAACCCCCTCGAAGGACGACCCCGGAGGGACCTGCCACCAATTGTGGTGAGGAATTTCCCTTCGACTTTTAAGCACTGGTGGAGCAGGAGGTGGGGGAGGGCGGTAGGTTCAGGTTGGGACTGTGGTTGCGAGGAGGAACTCTAGCGAAAAACTCTGTCAACAGCACTAAGACGCGTTCTCTCGCACCCTGAGGAAGCTTCCACTCTCAGTGCTCGATGGAGCGATGGCGGAGGAAATACATAAATAAATAATGGAAAAGAAAATCGTTTAATTTTCACGCCTCTCAACGATTTGTTGTTGATGATATTTAGCGATTCTCATTGTTATTGTAATGATTCGTGTTGTTATTGTTGTTGATAAAATTGTGAGTATTTTAGGGATTTTTGGTATTATTGTTGTTTAAGATATTTTGGTTAT
Source organism: Coelopa frigida (assembly GCA_017309665.1). NCBI lineage: Eukaryota > Metazoa > Arthropoda > Insecta > Diptera > Coelopidae > Coelopa > Coelopa frigida. Next base: position 37,406,587 of record CM029561.1, on the reverse strand, counting down.
TTTAGAGCTTTTTGTTATTTAAGATATTGTTGTTATTTTCGAGTATTTTTGTTGTTTAAGTTATTGTTGTTATTTCAGAGCTTTTTGTTGTTTAAGTTATTGTTGTTATTTTAGAGCTTTTTGTTATTTAAGATATTGTTGTTATTTTAGATAATTTTGTTGTTGTTCTTGAGAATCTTGTTGTTGTTTTTGAGAATCTTGTTGTTATTTTTGTTAATTTTGTTGATTTTCAAGGATTGTTGTTTATATTTCACTGAGTATTGTTGATATTTCAGAGAATGTTTTTGTTGTTCTTTGAGTTTCTCTTTGTTGTTCTTGTTATTCTTATTATTCTTGTTATTTTTATTATTCTTGTTATTTTATTGTTCTTGTTCTTATTGTTCTTGCTTTTTGGTTCTCTTCTTGTTATTGCTATTTAATCGTAAACCTTCATCGCCATCTCGTTTCGCCACTAAATCATTTGCTAACTTGGCTCAAACAATCAACGCCTGCTGATGGTGGGAGGGGCCAACGACAAGTCAACCCTCACCGCCCTCCCCTTTGCCCTTCCACCACGAGGTCCTTCGCAAGGACTAATTTTCGCCGAAGAATGATTTATGTTGAGTTCAGTTTGTGTTTTTTTTTTTTTGTAATTCTTCAGAATTTGTTTTCTTCGAAACGTCAAATTATTTTTCGATTATGTTTACAATTATTTTCGCTTGTTATTTTCACTTGTTATTTTCGCTTGTTATTTTCACTTGTTATTTTCACTTTGTATTTTCATTTGTTATTTTCACTTCTTCTTAATATTATTATTATCGTTATTGTTGGTGAATTATTTTCAACTCAAAATTCTATCAATCTTCCCGAATGTCCTTGGGAAGTCCGCGTGAGTTTAATTGCTGGAAGAAGCCAAGGATCTGAAGGTGGGAGACCACGAGTCACGCTTTTGGCGATATTTTTTATCAAGAACTGTCGAAGGTAAATTCCCATTGTTAATAGTCTTTTATTGACTTTTGCCACATTCTGATTTTTGTGAAGATTTTTCTCTATACAGATAATTTGGTAATCAATCAAGCTTCTTCCTATCAAGCATTCCAAATTTCCATTCCCGAGCAACTTCTTCTCAAGCATCTTCTTCTCAAACATTCTCGCCTATCAACAATATTTCACTTCCTTCACCTTTCAGTAAATAAATACATGTATGTATGTATATATAATCTAATATAATGGATGATCCTTAAACGGAACCCCTCGAGTAACTTCAAAGTCTGTGCTTCACCGTTGGAACCAGATCCAAATTCCATTTCAGCCCCATCGAGTTCCATTAACCATAATTTCGTCCTCCTCTGGGAGCGAAGAATCATCCTGAGAGAAGTCGTTCACCTTCCGAAGTCCTTACGATGTCTCTCGATATCTCACAATCTTTCTCGATGACAGACATCTCGTCGTTGACTTGTCATCGGTGGAAATCGAATCATTGGCATATGTTTTCAAAGGCAACAACAACAACGCATCAACGGCAACAAGTCTGGCATGAGTAGGAGCCACAAGAGTATTATAAGTTGCAATAGCAACAACAATATATAAGTAGAGCAAAACATAACAACAACATCACTATAATAAAAACAACAACATCACTATAACAAAAACAACAACATATCTATAACAAAAACAACAACACCAACAAATCAACGCAATCAACTCGAATTCAATCAGAGACTCATTTTAAGCAAATTTATTGAATATCGTCGTAGAGAACTATACACAAGAGTGCGTGAGAGAGAGAGAGGGAGATCGAAGTGTAATTTTGTCTCCCTCATCCAGACGCCCACACGAAGACACACTCATACATAAATGTATGTATGTATAAACACTCACACGTATGTAGTCACATTGATACAGAAGGTATTTCCTATCATATTCAATGGTTTCACGACTTTGGTTTGCGTCTTTGGTTTCTCTACTCCATGTTGTTCTCTGCCTCTCACTCCATCTCCTCTCTCTCTCCATCTCTTTCAATATCTGTCTCTCTCTCTCTCTCTATATGTATATGTCATCTTTTTTTCCTCCTTGTTTTGCTCTCTTCTTTCTTCAAACCTCATCATCTTCCTTTCTCATTCTTTTCCTCCTTCATCGTCCCCATCGTCCTCCGTCATCGTCCTCCTTCGTCCTATTCCTTTTTCATCTTCTCTTCTCTGTCTCTCTCTCTCTCTCTCTCTCTCTCACTCACACTCACTCTCTCTCTCCGTCTTTCACAATCAATCGCTGTCTTCCACTAGTTGAAATATGTGATTGCAATTTGTTGTTGCTGAGGATTATTCCTGCTGTTGTGTGGGCAGGAACTGCGGTCTATCTCTCTGTCTGTCTATCCATATGTCGGTTCTTCTATCCATTTGTCTATCTTTCTCTCTCTATATGTATCTCTCTCTCTATATATGTGTCTCTCTCTATCTGTCTCTCACTCGAACTTCTCGAACGACCTCGCCCACAGCACTTGACCTGTCATCTCACCTCATTTCACCTCACCTCATCTCATCACACCTCGTGACTCTCGCCTGCACAACACATCTGGCAACGCTGTACGCCCACACATCCGTTGATATTGTTGTTATTTTTTTTGTTATTATTACGGTTGTTGTTATTATTGTTGTTATTATTACGGTTGTTCTTATTATTATTCTTATTGTTGTGAATGATTCCATCGACATCGCGAAGTGAGAAACGACGACAACGAGACGAGAATGACGATAAGGACGACGACAACGATGACGACAACGATGACGACAACGATGACGACAACGATGACGACAAGGACGACGACAACGAACACGACGGCGATGACATTTTAAGCCGCTCCTCCATCTCAACAACAGAAAAAATATTTACACGCGCTCTCTCTCTCTCTCTCGCATCGAGTTCGATGAAAATTCAATCGTGAAAATCGCATCTTCACAACGTGTCCTCCTGTGTCAGATCCTGGCGGCGTGTATGTGTGGGTATGTTGACTGTGGGTGTTTATATGAGTGTGGATGTGAGTGTTAGTATGGGAGTGTGTGTGGCAACCCTTCGCTGGATGTCGCTTCGGAAAATGTTGCCTTTTAAATTCAACTTCCGCTTCAAATTGAATAACAGAATTACAACATCATCATCGTCAGCACTACCAACGGCAACAGAATCATCGTCATAATTACATCGTCATCATCACAACAACATCATCATCACATCAACATCATCATCATCACATCAACATCATCATCACATCAACATCATCATCACATCAGCAACACCATTGTCGACAACAACAACAAAAACTACACCAGTAACAACATTTTCCATTTCCGTTTTGACATTTCAAGAACTTTTATTTTCGTATACGCCAAGAGCTATTATTATTTTTTTTTTATTATTACATTTCGCGATATTTTTCCTCGCAACGGATGATGAAATGAAACGCCAACCAGCAACAACAATAACAACAACAACTGTTGAATAGGTGACTAACCCTCTCGCCCCGTCGTGGGCGTAACGTGGACTTTGAGTTCCAGCTCACGTTCCGAGGTCGCGTTTTGCATTTTCACTCAATTTATTTACTCTTCATTTTATATTTAATTTCAACGCATTTTTGTAATTTCAATATTCACCCGTTGCTTGCTTGCTCTCACTTGCTTTTATTTTTTTGCTCTTCTTCTGTCCCTCTCCCTCTCTCTATTACTCTTCTTCTGTCCCTCTCACTCACCTCCTCCTCTCACTCACCTCACCTCCTCTCACTCACCATCTTCTCCCTCTCAACAAGTTCTCTCTTTATGCAATTGTCAACACGGCAGCGGCGTTCGAATAATTCAATAACTACTCTCGCTCGAAGGAGATCCACCTCCTGGGTCCCCTGATCCCTGATCCTCGCCCCTTACTACGACTCAGTCGTCGACTTCTGCTCGCATCCGTTACCGTTGTTGTTGCCACTGTTCATCATGCAAAGTCATCGTTCTCATTCTCCTCCTTCCACCATGGCATTTATTTCCATGCTCCATAATTTTATTTATTTATTTTAGAATTCGTTCTTACTCTTTGTACCTGACATATTTGGATTATCTTTTTATTTAATTTATTTTGTTTCTTCTTTTATTTTATTTCTTAGTTTCTTCCATATTTTATTTTTACAAATTTCCGTTTTAACGTAATTTTCTCCAATATCCACCTTTTTAGGCTTCATTTTTTTCGCTCAACCGTTAGTTGATAGCAAACAAGTAAATTTGCGTTTTAATCGAGGACTTTTTAATATATTTTTTATATTTGTTTTTTTATACATTTTTTTAATATAGATCGTTAATAGTTTTTTCATCTATTTTTTTGAATTAAATTTTTTTTGAGAACTCTATTCGTTGATTGCTGAAATATTTTCCCATATTTACAGGAAATGGATTTCATAACGATTGCTATTGGAAATGTAATTTAAGATATTTTTTTTTTCTCACGCCTCTCTATGTTGAATTGAAATTAAAAGAATGTTTGCATCGATGGGAATTTCTCCTATTGAACACAGCATCATTGGTTGACCCAGTTCTGTGACTTTTCTACCATAAATTCTAGGTAATATCTTTCTCTAAAGCTAACACTAATAACAAACAGTGTAATCTCGGTTATCGGTGCAGTTCTTTATGCAAATGAAACAAATGCAATATTTAACAACTCGCCATAAACTCGGATATCGCTGTACATTCATATGTATCGTAATAGTTTCAATTTTTATTTGGGCTTCACATTGTTTTTGTAGTTTAATTAAATCTACTATTTTTCGATTTTCAAATTTTGAAAATCTAAAAATTCCAAAACTAATTTCACTAGATGCAGCAATTTGTTCTTATTTGTTTATAGTTTTTATTATTATTTTAATTCTTTTAGTTATTATTGTTTGCATTCTGGTTTGGTTTCAGTTTTCCTTATACAGATTTTATTTATTCTTGTTTTCATTTATTCTTGTGTTTATTCTAGTTTTCATTTATTCTTCTATTCATTCATGCTTATTCTAATTCATTCTTGTTTTCATTAATTCTTTGTTTTCATTCATTCTTATTTTCATTTATTTCAATTTCTTTTATTTTTTGTTTATTTTGCGAATTTCGTCGAATGAATGCGAAAATTGAAAATCATTATGTTTTGTTTCTAATATTTTTGTTATTTCTATTGATTTTTTTTTTTTTCATTCTTTTTCATTCTCTCTCTACATGTCTCGTTTTCTATCTCACTCTAACACTATTCAAATTGTTAGCGTTTTAATTAACTTTAATAGCATCGAATTGAATACATTTTGAATGTTTTCCATCATCATTTATCTCTCTTCGCAATTCAGTCAGAAATTTGAAAAGCCGTTGTAACCCATTGTGACGTATTGTGTTCTTGTTGTTGTTTTAATTGTTTTTGTTATTGTTGTTGTTATTATTGTTGTTATTATTGTTGTTGTTAGGTGGTATGCAGAAGGTATTTGTTATAAATTTTAATTGCTTCAAAAATATTGGCAATATTTCAAATGTCAATTAATTTCCATTTTCGATTGCAATGTTGCACCTTTTTGGTTGTTTTTGTTGTTTTCCCCAGTGCTGCCCCCCCGTGTAAATTCGTCTGTGCATTGATGTGTGAGTGCGTCTGGGTGTATTTATGTGTGTGTGTGTGTGTTTGATTTCGCGAATGCAATTTGTCGCAAAATAATTTGCATTTATTTTTAATTTTCATTAGATTGTGATTAAAATACTGACAATTATTTAATTATTTACTCATAATTATATAAATATAATTAGTGTATATGTGTAATCATATTTTATTATCGTGCTTCTTCCGCTTCTAATGCTGCAAAAAAGGTAGAAAAGAGAGAGAGAGAGATGGGGGAAATTTCTGAGCTGGTGAATTGAATATTATTTAATTCAGTGTTAATAATTGTGTTAATTAATCGTGTCCACATTTATTCGGGATTAAAATCAATTTATCGCAAATAAATGGCTAATTAACATGAAATGTCGATTACGCAGTCGGATGTGAGTGGGCGCGATGACGTTGCAGGATACCCGGAAGCTCAATCTTTCCACCTCAATCCTTCCACTAGCAACATCGCATTAGCTTTGCATACTTTCGGGCGTAATTTCGGTGTCCATACAAAAGTCCATTTGATTCTCAGGTGAGCTTTGAATATTTTTGGAAGCATTCAATAAATTCAATTTATTGCCAAAAATATATTTTTAGTCTTAATAAACTCAATAGTCATTGTTTAATCTACCAAAGGATTTTGCGCTTTTCCATTGCATACTTCCAGGGTAGTCATGGCCGAGTTTCCAAAGAATCCTGAATTCTTTTGGGCATCAATTTCATCAGTTTTGAAGCTACATTCGAAAACCAAATCCACTCTGAGTCGATTTTGCTGGTAGTAGCAAGGAGAGGGAAGGACAAGTGAAAAATTTATAAAATCCACAACTTCATCATCTCTATCGAAGGCAAAGGTTATTGGGAGAAAGTGAGCCTAAATGCATGCATTGCTGGAATTTTATTCAGATTTCATTTGAAAGCCAGAACAATCAAATAAATTCTAAGGCAAAAATAATCCTATCAAAATAAGTAAGCCTTCGACCTTTTGAGATTGCAATCGACAAATGTGAAATCAATAGATAAATATATGAAATGAATATTTCTGAAGAAACTCCTTTGAGATGCAAAAGGCATCCCGAGACCTGGGTTCTTTAATTGTGAAGAAAATACGAAGACAATTCTATTGAAAATCTATTGAAATCTATTGAGGACTAGTAAAAAAAAAATAAAAGGCCATGACATGACATTCTCTCTCAGTCTTTTGCCTCCTAACTAGGAATTTATCTCCTTTCATGATCGAATTGTATGCAGCAGAGTTGAAAACAATTTGAATGCTTCGAAATAGTTCATCCGGCACCGGAAATAAAATAATCTTTCGACATTTTACATTTTTCCGAGTGGAATTTCGATGCCAAAAAGGAATGAAAACAAGATTGAAAAAGGACAGAGACAAAATGAAAGAATTCTAATCCTGAATTGGCGAACGCTGAATCCCCGAACTCGCGCCAATTAAAGTTGACACAAAAATCCCTGTCAATTTTTGCGAAACTTCATAAATCTGCAAAAGTGCGATAACAAACACGGACACACGTACGCGCAGACAAACAAATACACACATGCAAACACAGACTCAGATATGCCCGAGTAGCGAACAAATATGCGCGTTTGTGAAATTCTAATAAATACTAAAAACGCTCGCAACGGCATCAGCAGCAGTGACTAAAAATCCCATGCATTTTGTCCGTTATTTTTTTTGCTTTTCTATTTTTGATTTTTCCAAAAAAAAATAAAAAAAACAACAACTAAATCGACCGATGAAAAAACAGACAAAACATGTGCAAAAACGAGACGAACATAAGAAAAAACATATGAAAAAACGACAAAACATATGATAAAAAAGACAAAAAACATGAAAAAAAAAATATATAAAAAAATCAAATGTGAAAAAGTGACTTGAAAAAAAAACAAAAATCAAACAAGATGAACAACAACAGTGCGAACTAAAATAACAACAAAAGCAAATATTTGTGTTTTGCTATAAAAATTGCGAAAGCAAAAATCACATTGCGAGATGGAGAAAGAGAGAGGGAATGATAGGGGTAACATGCAATAACAACAACAACATAGGAAAACATTCACGATTCGGAGTATCGAAGCGCACACAATCAAATACAATCACACACACACATATACACATATTGTGACGAATGGTCCAGAGAACATGGAACAGCAATAGGAGCAAAGATAACAATATATCGACAGTCATGGTAACAACAGCAACAACAACAACAACAAATACAATATAACAGGAATAGGAGCAACAACTATAACAATAAGAATAATAATAACAATTGGAACAACAACAATAACGATAGGAACAACAACAACAACAACAATAACGATAGGAACAACAACACCAATAACGATAGGAACAACAACATCAACAATAACGATTGGAACAACAACAACAAATAATAATAAGAACAAGGACATGACATCCTGTGTCAATGGCAACGTCGTATTGTCCTGTGTCGATATTGCGGATATTTATGCATGTTTTTATTTATTTAAGATTTGCCGATGTTTTGCGATGCCACGTTTTTTCTTCTCCCTCCCTCTCTCTCTTTCTCTCTCTCTCTCTCTCTCTTCTCTCTCTCACTCGTACAACTCTTTTCATGCTCGTGTTCGCTGGTTACTTTTTGATCATAATAAAAAAGTTCAATTTTTCTCTATTTTCAATATGTCAATGAAATTTCTTTAAAACCCATTTGAAAATCTCCATTGTTTTGGCTGTTAAATCCATGTTGTTTGGACCGGATTTCGTTGGCGAATTTAATGTCATGCATATGTTTAATATGTTTAAAAAAATGTTTATGTTCTATATTTTTCTCTCTACATAAAGTTTTCAATAGTGTTATTGTATTTTGAAAATGTTTTTGTTATTGTTTTTAACAATTTTATAGTTTTTATTGAATATTTCAATTTTTTTTATTCAAGTTTCCAAACATTTTTATTGAAATTTACCATATTTTAAATCTTTTTTGACTTTGTCAATATTTTTAATGAAATTTTTAAAATTTTATTTTTATACTTAAAATACTTTATTTTTCTATCAGTTTCGATATTTGTTTCAATCTCAAGAAATTTTTATTTTTTTTTTTCTATTTTTTTGTGTCATCCATTTTTTGTTCTTTTTATTTCTTTTCGTTATTTTGATTTTTTTTATTATGTTGATTATTTTTTTTTTTGTGTCGCTTTCTTTTGTTACTATATTTTATGCATGGTGTCAGGAATTGATTTTTCTCAAAATCCAGTGATGTCGATATTTCCTATGGAAATTTATTTCCCCCATGTTTTTTATTGTCAATTTATCTTTTTTCTACTCCTTCACTAAAATGTTTGCCTCTTCCCCTCGGTTCATTGATTCACCGCATTGTTTCGGCCCACGGCGGTCGCTGGCGTCATTTTGCGACCGGGAATTCGCGTCGCATGCGGTTGCAACTAAATATTGGCGGCAACAAGAGAAAGGATTACAATAACAACTACAACTATGACAGCAAGAACAACTACTATAATAGCAACAACAACTACTACGCTGCCAACAACAATAACTCCGAAAATAATAACATCATCTGAAACAACGGCAACAACTATTCCTATAACAATGCAAATAGAAAGAATTTGGAAAAATTTCAACAAAACATTTCCAAAAATTTTAACAGAAATAAACTTTGACACTTGAATGATTAATAACGGACTTTTCTCTACTCTATTTAATTTTTTTTCTCATTCTTCTCAGTTATTTTTCAATACTTGGATTTTCGTATTTTAAAAATTTTTTTATTTTCTCAGTTTTTAGTGTTCGTTCTTGAACCGATTTCCATCTGACAGCTTTTGATTAAAATTCCGAAAAATTCAAATTTTATTCAAAAAACTTGTTATTTTACTTTTGGAATTAAAAAAAATGTGAAATTGGCATTTCAGAAAATATATATTTTTATTTTACCTTTGTTTATTTTAATTCACTTTACTTCATATGATTTTATTTTATTTATTTAATAACAATAATATATTTTTATATTATAGTTTTCTCTATCACTTATTTAAAATTCTTCGAAAATTTAATATGCTTGCGAATTCCTTTAAAAGTAATTTCAATAATTTTGTGAATATCATTTTACGGCAATAACAATCACTACAGCAGCCGCAACAACAACAACAACTACAACCTGTATAGTAGCAATGGAAAAATACAAGAAAAACAATAAGAACAACACAGTTATGAACATTTATCTGTGAAATTGCTCGTTACAAATTCAGTTAAACAAACACTTGTGTATGTCCATCACATACACACACTCACACACTCACACTGATGCAAAGAGAAAACACAAACATATACAAACATATACAACATATATACAACCGATTCACACACACACATACATGAACACTCAACACAGACACTCGGCTGTCCTTTTCATCGACATCGATGACAAACAAACGATCCAACGAGTGAGAGGGAGGTGAGAGAGCGAGGGAGTGGGAGTGGAAGAATGAGGGAGTGGAAAAGAAGAGTGAGCGGGATGGGAATAGTAGAATGAACGAGATGGGAAATATAAAATGATGCAAATGCACGCATTTTGAGCTGCAGTTAAAAAGCGATTTCATTAAAGAACATTAAAAAATATATAAATAAAAGAAATTTATGAGAAAATATAAAAAAAGGCAAAAAAAGACGAAGGTAAAAATGAATAAGAAAAAAAAAACAGAAAAAAAATAAATAAAAAAATCCAAGGGAACAAATAAATAAGAGAAAATATTATAAAAGAAATAAATATATAAGAGACCAAATTAAAATGAGAAATAATTAAAAAAAACAAAGGAAATATTGAAAAGGGAAAAATAAATACGAGGACAAAAAGAGCAAAATTAAATAAGAGAAAAAAATAAGAGCAAAAATAAATACAAGAAAAAATAAATATGAGAAAAAAATAAATGAGAGAATGAGCAAAAATAAGTAAGAGCAAGAACAAATATGAGAAAATATGCACAAAAGTGGAAAAGACTCGGAAATAAAATTAAAAAATTAAAGCCAACTGAGCATCGACCGAGGAAAGGAGACCGGCATACAGAGAGGGAGAGAGAGAGAGAGATAGAGAGAAATTGAAAGAGCGATGGACGATGGCAGTTGTGGTTGTTGAGGTGAGGGAAAGCGAGGGGATGGGAAATGAAATGAAAAGCGAGCCGAATGTGCGAGCGAATGAAAATGAATGAAAGCGCGGCCAATTTTAAAAGGCTTCCAACTGGCGAGGCAGGTGAGAAAAAAAAACATGGAAATAAAAACGAGAGAGAAAAAATACGAATTTAATTCGACCTTTGCTCGGTGGCAATTCAAGTGTTTTTTGTCCCCAAACAAACAGTAACAAAAAAATCATAAAGAAATCTCACAACAACAACAAATTGTACAACAACAACAATATCAAGTACTCGATAACCCAACGACACCGCCTTCAGTTGTTCACCATTTTTTAATTTCGATCCATTTCGCATTTATTAAATATTCAAGAACTTCATCAAACGACGGGCAGACGGCAGTATGAAGAAGAACAAGAGAAGAACATCGATTAAGAGAATGAGGCGAGTGGGAGAGAGAGAGACAGACAGACAGATAGAGACGTTTAAATTCATTAAAAAAAATTGTCACACATTCATCGATGCTGTCAGCGCCGGATGCGAGCGTCGCATTCAGAGCGGCAACAACAAAAAAAAAAAAAACAACTACTAGAACAACAACAACAAAAAAGGGCGTCTCGCTCGAGGGGTCACTGGCGCTCGTTTCCGTTTCCTTCTACTTCCGTTCCTCTGGCACACTCTCTGCATCTTCTCCTCCTTCTTCGAATTCATTTCTTTTATTTGAATTGGAATCGTCGGACATCGAGCTCTCTCTGTCTCCCTCTCTCTCGCTCTCTATCTCACTCTCTCTCTATATCACTCTCTCAATCTCTTCTTCACATTCCTTCACTCTTCTTTCTCTCCCGCTTCCACTTCTTTCATCTCCTTCCCGCCAGACGAAGGCGAAGAAACGGGAAACAATGAGGAAAACATTTAGCGTTCGTTTGGGGAGCGAGGGTGAGGGAAAAAGAATCACTTGCGCTCTCTCTCTCTCTTTCTCCTTCTCTCCTCCTCCCCCTCGCAATGCAAACGAGCATATTTTGCGCAAGGATAACAATCAAGGACTCAAGAAGAAGGAGGAGGATGGAGAGAATTGTGGGTGGTAAACAAAGACTTGATCGTTGCTTCGAGTGTGGTTGTTCTTGTTGTTCTTGTTGTTGATGGTGTTTGTTGTTGTTGTTGTTGTTGCTCACTATCGATGCTGTGTGCACATCGATAACCGCAGGCACATTCGACAGATACTCGGCAACGAGATATTCGCAAAGATTGCACTTCGATTACAGATACTTTGCATTTTTTCCTCAGCTTCAGATGGAAGCTCTTTCAATGCTATTGCCTTCGAGGTGGGTGGTTATCTTGTTGTTGTTGTTGTTGTTGTCTTAGTTGTTGTAATTGTTGTTTTGTTCTTGTCTTATTTGTTATACTAGTTGTCCTTGTTGTAATTGTAGTAGTTGTTTTTTGTTCTTCGTTCTTCTGGTTGTAAACGACAGTTTGGAATTTTATCATCGCAACATCGAGATGGAGGTCATTTTGGTTGGAAGGGGGATTTCGAAGGGGGCGTGGCACGGGGTCGGAAGAGGAGGCGGTGGCGACGGTGTCAGCAGCGAATGTGGCGAAACTATTCGCAGGACGAACTGGAAATAGCCACAGGATACGAATATTGCTGCAGCTCATATTTTTTTCGCCCCTCATTTTTTCAGAATTTTTTCTTTTTGGTTTCCTTTCGGTCTCGACTCCTCCAGATTTCTGCTAGTTGTTGTGAAACTTCTTCCACACTTCTCTTTCACTCTCCTCTGTCTCGCTCTCTCTCTCTCTCTCTCTCTCTACCTCATAGTGTCTCGCTCTCTCACTCTTATTTTCGGTTGTTGGTCTTCGAACTCGTTTTGGGCTCGCGTCGATGCGCTCGTTCTTCGATGCTCGAGGCTTCTTCCACAACATCTATGAGAAGGAGTAAGACAGAGAAAGAGGGAAGAGGGAAGAGAGAGAGAGAGAGAAAGAGAGTCGTCGAACGTGACCGGAAATTTAAATAATTGCATTTTAAAGCGTTTTAATGTCGACAGGATATTAAGATCGTGTGAAGTGCAAAATGCGAAATGCGCGAGGCAAGATTTCAATTTCTTGAAATTTCATCGTCCACGTCTTTGATGTTGTTGTTATTCTTGTTGTATCTCGTAGTCATCGTCCTCATCATCGTCTTCGTTGCTGTTGTTGCTATTTTCGTCTTGAATTCAGCTTTCAACGCCACATTACGTAGTAAATTACAGATAAAGCCATGATTTATGGTATTTTGATTTTACAACTGTCGGAAAAGCGATGAAAATTACATTCGAATGAGAACGAATCAAATCGGATAACATCGAATTGTATGCAAGTGAATGAAGTGGAATAACTGGAAGGCTGTTGATCGGTGGACGATGAGGAAGATGAGTTGAGATCAAGGAGCGGGGGGGAGAAAGGGAGAGGGGGGAAGAAATGGAGAGAAAAGAGGTGATGAGAGGTAAAGAGAGATGAAGAAAAGTAAAGATAGATTAAGAGAAGTGATGAGTCTTAAGAATTAGTTACGATTGCTGAAAATCCATCAAAAGAATTCCTATTATATAAAGAAAATTAAATCAATTCACATTAGTGAACTCCATTAAATGATTTGAGAAACTGAAATACATCTATTGAAGAATATTTATGGTAAACAAAAAATTTAATTTATTGTATCAAAGAAACAAAATAAATCCTTAAATTTTTTCTTGATTTTAAAAGAGTTAATATATAATAAACATAGACTTCTACGAATTTGGTGATAGAATCAATTCGTATAAGACGAGATAAAGTTTTACATCGACTGAAATCAATGAAAATTCTTTGAAAGTCATGCAAATACGAATAATACTTTCAAATTCTCTTGAATGCTTTTGAATACTTTTTAATTCTCTTCAATACTTTCGAATATTTTTGATTACTTTACAATATTTTTAATTACCTTTGAATTCTTTCAAATGCTCTCGGATACTCTTCAATAAAAACCCGAATCGTATGAAGACTTTTTCGTCTGAATTCTTAGGCTCATAAGACGAAGGCTGAAGGAAGGAAACCGCGACTTTATCTCGCTGTCCTCCACCTCCTCCTTCCACGTTCTCAATCCTCTTCATCATCCGGCTCAACGGATAAGAGGGGAAGGAATGAGAACGAAAGAGGAGAAAGAGAAGAAAAATAATGAAAGGAGAAAGAGAACGAATTCCTGGCATGTTCTGTCGTGATTAATGCAAGCAATCATGTTTAAACTTAAAAACGCAATGCATTTTCGTCTCGTTTCCATTTAGCACTTAAAACGACCGCCCACCGACTTCCGGCCCCTTGATTCAGAAACTCGTTCTTCTTCTCCTCAGTTTCCTTCTTCTTCTCCTCCACCTTCTTTCTTCTCCTTGCCTTCATTCTTCTCGTCCTCCCACTTCCAACTGACATCTGGGAAGGTCAGAAAGTGGCGAAAAATCCACAGAGAAGGAGAAGGCGAATGGAAAGGATAGGAAAGGCGGAAGAAAGGGAGAAGGAGATGAGATGGAGAGAGGAGTAGGAGGGAGGAAAAAAGACAAAGGACAGGAAAAAGTTCCAGGAGAAGTGAAGAAGTAGGAGAGTTGGAGCAAAAGCGAGAAGTGAGAGAAATAGAATATTGAAAAAAGCAAAATATTTGCGCTTCAGTTAAAAGCGAATACAATGCAAGGCGTTTACCATGTGTTGATGGTGTGAGTGATCATGTGTTTGTGTGTAAGTGACCACGTGTGTGTGTGTGGGGAAGACAACCGTGTGTGTGTGTGTGTTTGCTTAGTACAAATTATTTCATTGCAGTTGCTTTCTTTCCATTTGGCGGATGTGAAAAATGTTCTTAAGTGGAATTTTCACAAGAGCCAACAAAAAAAAAAAGAACAGAGAAAGACAAAGAGATAGAGGAAGGGAGAGAGAAATGAAGGGAGAGATAGAGAAAGGGATAGTGTAAGAGAAGGAGGGAGATAGAGAGAGAGAGGTAGTAAAAAATAGAAGAACACATGTGAAAAAAATAGAGCAACTGCCCACGACAATGGGAGGTGGGATCAATGGAGCCAAAAAGAGAAGGACATAAATTAGGCTCTGACATGAGAGAGGATTTCGAGGAAAATAAGAGAAGGAAAATAAGTGGAGGAGAAGAAGAAGAAAGAGAGGAAACACACACACACACACAGATCGACCAACCACAAGGCTGTTAAAGAAGGAAGATGGACAGAGCGAAAATATCTCTCTTTGTCTAATTGTTAAGTGCTTTTAGTTCCAGCCGGTGGTCAAGACAATCGAGCGAGGAGATATTTTTAAAAATCCATCCCCCCCTCCCACGAAGGAGCAGCAGGAGACAAGAAGGATGAACGTGGAAACCAAAGAAATTCTCGTCGGAAATTCTCGTTGAAATATGTAGAAATGGAATGAATGTTGAATGGAAAAATTCATAGCAAGAATATTTCTTCGGAAAACACTCAGCAGGATAGATTTATTTATGAAGAATAAAAGGAAAATAAGTATTGAATGAATTCAAATAAAAATCAAAAAACAAAAAACAAAAATAGGAATAAAGGAAATATTTGAAATAAATCGGAATTAAACATGAAATAAATAAGCAATGAATTAGAAATAAATAGGAAATATTTAGAAAATATATATGAAATGGAATGATAAGGAAATAAAATTTAATTGAATTGAAATAAATATAGTATACGTATAATAAATAGGAAATAAATAATAAATACTATATGAAACAAAACGAAGAAACTATCTTTTATATATGAAATAAAGTTATAAATGAATTATAAACTAATTAAAATATAATATAATAAGTAATATAAACTAATTAAAAAATATATAATATAAATAGCAAATAAATACAAAATAAATATTAAAAAATTACATTAATATGAAATAAATATAAAATAAATAGGAAGACCATATGAAATAAATAAGGAAATATCTTTTCATGAATTCTTTGCAGTGGAGCAAACTCAACTGCCAAAGGCTGGCATTTTAAATCCAACCACTGCATGATTAATTTCTCAATTTCTCGTTCACTCTTCTGTCTCTCTCTCTCTCTCTTTCTTTCCCACTCTATCTCTTTCTCTCTCTCTCTTGTCTCATCAACTGTTTTTTCTCTTTTGGAAGCCGTTGTAGTATTTCATGAAACTTTGACAGAGAAGACGATGTCGTTACCTCTATTCTCTCTTTCTCGCTCTTACTCTCTATCTATCCTTCTCTCTCTCTCTCTCTCTCTGTCTCTAGCTCCCTTCCTCTTGTTCCCGCCGACTTCCTCCGGCCTCAAGGACATCGACACAGGACAAAGTTATAGTTTTTATTAACATCTAACTTTCTTATGCACCACTTCCTGTCGTCCTCCTCCTCCTCGTCTTCTTCTCCTCCTTCTCCTTCGCTCTCAACACAGGTCGACAACGTTCATCGACTGCGACACGTTATGGACGCCTAGAGAGAGAGAGAGAGAGAGTTCTGAGTGTGAGTGAGAGGGAGGTGTGAGTATGAGCGAGAGGGAGGTGTGAGTGTGAGCGAGATGGAGAATGTGGCGGAGGTGAAAACTTTTTAATAAACATATTAATTAATTATAAAATTATGCTAAAAGTTTTGTGGTCCCAGAGGGAAAGAGGTCGAAGCGAGATGGAGAAGGAGAGGAGAAAAAGGTGAAGGAGAGGAAGAGGAGGAGGAAAAGGAACAAAACGAAGAAGAGGATGAGGAAAAGGTGAAGAGAAGGATGAAAATCGTTGTATGCGAAACGAGGTGAAGACGTTGTCGTCGTCGTCGTCGGACGGCAGGATGTCGGACGAAGTCTTCCAGGCTGGGCGCTTAATTAAAATGCGTACGAAAGCTTGTGTCTTCCCAGTATGTGTGAAAGTTTATGTGTAAATGTATGTCTGTGTGTGTGTGTGTGTTTTTGAGCATGTGTCCGCCCTGGTTGAGCTCCTCCTGCAGGAGGTCTATTAAAAATTTGCATAAAGTCGGCCAATGTGTGAGTAGAAGTTTCAATGTCGATGTGAAAACTCTTTCTTCTCTCAACGAATCTCTCTCCTTCTCTCTATCTCCCTCTCTATCTCCGTCTCTATCTCCGTGTCTATCTCCGTCTCTATCTCTCTCTATAAATATCTTTGCCTCCCTCTGCCCTATATGTGGACTGAATGTTATTGTATGAGTCACTGTGTTAGTATGTGTGTGTGTGTCTGTGTGTGTCTGTGTGAAGTCTGTGCATTTCGAAAGCATTTTGTGGACTTTTTCAAACAATTTAAAAGATAAAAGATTTTATGCACTTCCCTCCTTCTCTCTCTCTCTCTCTCTCTCTCTCTCTCTATCTCTCTCTCTCTCTCTCTCTCTCTCTCTATCTCTCTATCTCTCTCTCTCTCTCTATCTCTATCTCTCTCTATCTCTCTCCCTGTCTATTTCTCTCTCAGTCTCTTGTTCTTGTCCTCTGACTCTTGTTCTCGCCTGGTTCTCTTAATTTTTCGTTATTTTATAGACTTTGTATTGGTGTGAGTGGATGTGTGTGCGTGTGAGAGAGTGGGATCAGGGTTGCCGGTTTGGTAATTTATTACCAAAACTGGTAACTTTTTTTGTTTTTAAATTTTTTTGGTAGCTTGGTACATTTTTTTTAGTTTCCGTAACTTTTTATCATTCTGAATATTTTTAATATTTCAATACATTAAATTTAACATTCGCAATATGCAAACAGATAATAATATTAGGGGCCTATTAAACTGACGGTCGTTGGTTTGTCCCGCCAGAGCCATGGCTAACTCCTAATCTTTCTTCTATCAATGCCGATTGCCCTGGCAGCTTGTGCTTTAATCGTTGGTTATAATTTCAATTGTAATTAATAAAAACTAATAATAATAATAACGCCAGAGATTTGAAAATTTCGTGTGATTTTGGAAAAATCGAAATTTTTAATAATTTTTGTGTGCTAGTTTTAATTTTAAAATATTTTGATACATTTGTGGTGTATTCAGATTTTGTTATTTTTTTTAGTTTATAATATTTTTTTGAATTAATGAAAATTTAATTAATGAATTTATTAAATAAAACCTGGCAACCCTGAGTGGGATGCAATAATTTTGCTGGTATTAAAGAGAACCAAGTTATGGAGATTTTTTTCATTCTCTCTCTCATACCATCTCCCTCGTACCCTATCCCTCTCTCTCTCTCCAATGAAGTCGTTAGGAAGTTTTGATTTATGAGTGAATGAGATATCGGCGGACAGAGCGAGAGATATAAAACGCGAGAAGTGAGAGAGAGGGAGAGACAGAGGGAGAGAGAGTAAGTGAGAAAGAGAGAGTGAGAGACAGAGAGAAAGAAGGACATAGAGGAAAGTCGAGAGAGTCGAAGAGAAAAGCGAGAAGGGGAGATGATAAAAAAAAATAGAGAACAGAAAGAGAAGAGGAGAAAATTATGAATAAAATTCAAAGGAGTGAATAAATGGATATTTATGAAGAAAAAGCTAAAAACCCAGGAATTTAAACTGTAACGAAAAAAATCGTTTCATTATGACATCTGTTATCGCAAAACGTAGTCAAAAAAATAACAACAACAACAATAAAGAAAACAACAACAACCATCGGTGTCTGACAATTTCCAATCTAAACGAGCGGAAATAGTCAGGAAAAAACAAAAAACAATCTCACAAACAATAATCGAAAAATTTATTAAAATCTTACACAACCAAAAAAATGTAAAAGAGTTCGAAATAGAAACTGTTGAAAAATCACAATCTATCTCTCTCTCTTTCAGTCTCCCTTGCTCTGTATCTCCCTCTCTCTCTCTATCTCCCTCTCAGTCTTTGTTTCCCTCTGGTTTAAGAGAAAAAATCACCATAAATAAAAATCGAAACGAGACCGCAAAAAGTCGAGACCGACCACGCTAATAAAAAGCAGCACCGCGTGTCTTTCGCATCCGCATCCGGATCCGGCGGCCGCTTCGAGCTTCCAGTTGACGATGGGCTGCGTGTGAAATGCGAAACAGACGGCTGAATGGAAGCGGATGAAGAGGGAGAGAGAGTGAGAGTGAGGGAGGATGAGGGAGAGATAGAGTGAGGGAGGTGAGAGAAAGACTGTTGTTGGGGAGCCGCAGAGGGCGAACGTTCTTCTTCGCAATATTTTCGGCATATGAATAATGCAATAAGGAAGTGATGTAAAAAAAAAACGATTGCAATAAAAATGACTGCAACAACAACAAACTCACCAACAATAACAACAACAAGCACAATATAAACAACAACAAGCGCAATATAAACAACTACAAAAGCAATCATTACAACAAACACAGCAACAGTAATAACAATAACATAAATGCCTCATCCTTGCGATACCGCGAGAATTGTTTCATTATTACAAAAACAACATTACAACAATATTACTACAACAATATTAAATCAAATATCAAGAATATTACAACAATAACACATCAACACAACAATCTTACAATAAGAAAAACATCAACATCACAATAACAACAATCTACTGCAAAACAATAAAATTCACTTCACAACAAGAACAAAAATTCACTTCACAACAACAACAAAAAATTCACTTTACAACAAGAACAAAAATCCACTGCACAACAACAATAAAAATACTATTCACAACAACAACAACAAAAATCCAGTGAACAACAAAAACCACTGAACAATAAAAAAAATGCACAAAAAAAAGAACAAATATTCAGAAACAAAAAACAAAAAAAAAACAATACCAACCACACTCACACACCCATAACGAGCGGCAATTTTTATTGCCACCATGAACGAGGAGCCATGTCGAACGATCGTCCTGCGGTAGACGTGGGCAGTGGGCGTTGAACGGTGGGCGTTGGGCGTGGCGTGGAGGTCAGCGCAAGAATCAGACGCTCGTTTGATATGAAAAATTCTTCACTTTTCAATTGTGCGTCGTTTCCGCCGAAACCGGATGCCATTGTTTTTCACGCTTTTTCTCCTGACTGCTGTGGGTGTGTGAGTGATTGTGTGTGTGACTGATTGTGAGTGTGACTGATTGTGTGTGTGACTGATTGTGTGTGTGACTGGTGGTGTGTGTGACTGGTGGTGTATGTATGTGTGTGTTAAGCGTCGACGTTGGAACATGTCTGCGAATATGTGTGGAAGAGACGTAACCACATGTCGTCCTTGACAACGGCCGTCGATCAAGAACGAAGTCAAGCTGTTCTCAAAGAGGGAGAGACATACAGAGAGAGAGAGAAAGAAAGAGAGGGATTGAATGAGTAAGAGGGAAATAGTGCATGAGGAAGTATGAGTGGTAAGAGGGAGTGCCAAAAGGAGTGTGAAAAGGAAAGAAATGAATGAAATGAATTAATGAAAAATCAAATAAAGTTTCACATGAGAATCCTTATTTCCATTATTTCTTATTTCCATTATTTCTTATTTCCATTATTTCTTATTTCCTTATTTCAGAAACGAATTTTTGATTACATAAAAATTAAGTTCAATTATTTTCATTTTAAATTCGCACTCAACTTTCTTTCCGCTTCAATAGTTTTCATAGTCGTCGTGAGTTTTTATTAATTGTTGATATTGAATATTGAATATGCATATTGCATTCATTCTTCTTTCTGAAACTCATTTCCATCAGTTCATGCTTCTCTAAGTTCTTTTCCATTAGTTTATTTCACTCAGTTTCTTTTGAACAGAATCATCCCATGAGTTCTTGTTCTTGTCTTGAATTTTAATAAAAATATTTCCATTGAAAAAACAATTAAAAAATGTTACAAAAATATGATACAAAAAACTATTTAAATTAATATATTTTCAAAATAGAAATATATTCAAAATTTGTTGTTTTTTTGTAAAAAAAAAATAAATAAAAAAGTAATACAAATTAAAAAATAATTTTTTTTTTAAATTGAAATATAATATTAAATGTGGATGTAAGTTAAAAAATAAATTTAAAAATTCACTATCAATAACTGAATAATATTTTAAATATTTTTCGCGAAATAATACTTCTCATGAAGTCATTCACGGAATTTCCGAAGGCTTCATCCCCGCCTCGCTAAAGTCAACAGGAAAATCCACAATTCATCCTGATACCCCCCCCCCCATGTTCTCACTCCCTCTCCCTCTTCCCCCTTTTCAGCAGTTCTGCCTTCCGGTGAATCCTTTGTGCATGAGTCGATTAAATCCTTCATCGGAAAGCTTCGCTACAGTCGGTCGATGGAATCCTCTAAGAGCTGGCTTAAAAACAACTTGATCAATTACATTTTAAATAATCATCCCCGCGCTTACGATCCACAAGGGAACTGACAACAACAACAACAACAAAAACAACTATAAACACAACAATTGAACAAATGAAATAAAACAACAAAAATAACAATTGAAATAATAAACAACAAAAACCTACAATTGAACAAATAAAACACTACAACAATAATTCCAGGTAGAAAATCAATCAAATACTGTTGCAATAACACCAACAACAACAAGAATAAACAACAAGAAAAACATGAAAAACCTTCTGTTCTCATCGTCGAAATCCAATTCTAAATCCACTTCAACAACAACACGACAGGAGCAAGCGAACGATAGACAGGGTGCTAGAAAGAGATAGATGGATGGAGAGGGAATGGAGACAGCAATCCCATAGAGATAGAGATAGATATAGCGATAGAGAGAATGAGATAGCTGTGTGTTAAAGCCAACCTATTGACGAAGCCGAGGATGACGGGGTCGATAGTTATATTGATATGGGAATAGAAAAAGGCAAGGGAGATGAAGGAGGTGAGAACAGTGAGATGGAGGTAGTTGAAGGAGGTTAGCGAGATGACGGTGGAGGTGAAACAATAGCGAGAATGGAGGGCGACAGGCCGACGGGTCAGAGGAGAAATGTGAAATCGACAGGGTTGTCGAGCGAGCTTGATTAAGGTGAGTGCGATGAAAGTGAGAATGAAAAACAAGGGCTTGCGTCAAGGATGCGGATGTCGAAGGACATCGATGGGGATGAATCGACCGAACTTAGGAATGATAAATAGCGAAATAATACGGATAATGAAATAGACGAAAGGCGAAAAAAGTCAATGTTGATAGTCGAGAGAAGTCGACGTTGATAATCGAGAGCAGTCGACGTTGATAGTCGAAGATGAAGACGATAGTCGAATATAAACGAAAGTCGAAAGCGATATAAATGAAAGGCGTAAATTAAGATGACGATGAAAAAATCGATAGAAATAAAAAAAAAAATATAGGAATATTAAATAAGGAATTAGAAAACATCTCCGAAAAACCATCGACTTGGTTTCCAAAAGTCTTCGTTGTCAAACCTCTTGATATGATGAAAATCCTTTTTGTAAAAAGAATCAACAATTTTATATTTGCCCCAATAAATAAAAATAAGAAAATCAATAGAGAATAAAAAAAATCTAGAGAAAAAAAGAAAATAAAATATACAAAAGAAAATGAGCAAATTATATGAAAATAAGAAAATCACAAAAAAATACAAACAAATAAATAGAATATAAAAAAATCAAAGAAAACACTAAAATAGAACAAGAAAAAAAAATAAAAAAATCATCAAAAAATAAAAAACTTAAGACAGTACAAAAATCAAAACATGATACACAATAAAAAATAAGAAAATACAAAAAATTAAGAATGTACGAAAAATCCCGGAATTATAAAAAATCAAAAGAATATAAAAACTTCCCAATGAAAAGAAGCTCAAAGGATGAAAATCAATATCTTCATTTGAGCCTCTTCCTGCGGTAGGATGAAAAATGAAAAAAAAAAACTGTTTTTTCGATACGATATGATGAAAACCGTTTTCGATACAAATACGATACATCTCTCCTCCCACTTCTCCACCAGCCCCCATCCTCTCATCCACCAATAGTTTGGAGGATTTTTCGATACGAACCAACGACGATGATGGCGATGATGATGTGTGGCGTTGCCAGATCGAGTGCAGTCTGATGTTGACCCTATGTTGTAGTTGTTTTTTGCTCTTGTTATTATTTTTCGTAGACCTCGAAGATTTTTGCTTTTTTTTGTTCAATCTTTTTTTATACACATGTATATTTTTGTTGTTGTTGTTGTGGTGGTGGATAAAAAAACAACCGAGTGAAGGAAATAAAACGAAACTTTTTAATTAGATTCATCAAAGTTCTCGCATTTCGCCGAGTTTTCAAGCGGTTCAATTGAGTTTTAGCCCAACCTTTACGCGGTCGACCCACTGGGTTTCGACCTACGCCCCCTGGAACTCTTCTACTTTCACTCCGCTGCACTCGATTCAGCGCCAACGGCAGCTACCTTGGCCCCCTTTGATCTGCCACGCCCCCAACCCCATTCGCCGCCCACAAAGCCACGTCGCTGACCATTCCACGAATGCGTTTATTCGAACGAAACATGCTGTAAACTTTTCAACTTTCCATTTCAATTTCGTTCGATTTCACTCACTTTTCCAACCTCGGCCCCCCGACCCCTTCGCCTCTTTCTTTTTCTCGACCACGAGGTTTATTCGTCTATTCGTTTATTTTGCTCCCATCTACAGATGTGTGAGTGTGTGTGTGTGTGTGTGTGTGTGTGTGTGTGTGTGTGTGTGTGTGTGTGTGTGTGTGTGTGTGTGTGTGTGGGTTGAGCACACGTTCTGCGTTTTAAAGCCAATTGATTGATTTTGGCAAATGTAGTTCGTGTTTATGTCCAAGGCTATGAAGGCTAGCCCAATGGTGAAGTGCTTCACTGTGGGTGTATCAGTGTGTGTGTGTCCGTGTGTGTTTGTATCAGTGTGTATCTATGTGAGTTCGTGCAATTCTTGTTAGTTTAATTTTCCGTTTGACATACTCGTTCGCTTCTCGTGAATTTTTCATTAAAGGACATCGCTTTTCAATTAAAGGACATATGAAATTATTTAACATTCAATTGCAATTAAAACGATTCTCATTCTCCGCCGCCTCGTCCTGTTGATGCCGATCGTATCGTTGTTGACTTTTAATTAAAAATACTCAAAAGTCCACAAGCACACACACACACATAAAAACACAAGCGAACACATACAAAAATACCAATACACAAAGACAAGAATACACACATACGCATACAGAAAAGTGACAGCATGCATTCGGAGAAAATGTTGCAGGATTTCGTATATTTATTTACATATCATATTTTATAACAAAATCATATTCCATTACATTGCATTTAATTGCATTTAAAGTTAATTTGATTACGAATTTCGAGAGCTAAATTTGATTTTCTCTCCTACGTACAAAAAAAAAAAAAAAAATAACTCGTTCTCAGTATTTAATTTGCAAATTAATTGGAACTGCATTCGATACCAAGGATATTCAGGTGTCAGGATATTTTTCAGGATATTTTTGAATATCGCCTCAGGCTGATGAATAATGATGAGTTTCATTCTTCCGTCAATTGCGACGAATTTTAAATTTCATCAAATACATTCACACGACAGGAGTCAAATTAATCCGAGATTTCGTCGAAAATATTTATTTTTATTTTCTCAACATTTTCTCACTCTCTCTTTCATATTCTCCCCCATTTTTTCTCTCGTTTTCTCTTTAATTTTTTCTCTCCCATACCTGATATAGAAATTCCAGTTATCCCCGAGGAAGAAATTTTAAATAATTCCAAGCGGAAGCGAAAACGGCACGAGATCCCGAGAAGGAGGACAAAAACGAATAGAAGCAGTAAAACGATAAGAAGGTGGTAGGCGAAAAGAATGAGGAAGACGAAGAAGAAGACGAAATTGCAAGTGAATTTAATTAGAAATTTTCATTCCTCAAATTCTTGGCCGTTTTTTCTCAAGCTCAAGCTCAAAATTCATTTGCTTCACTTGTGTTGACGGCGCCAACAAATGCGAAAATGCGGAAAACGAGAGCCAGAGGACGAAGCAGAGGGTGGACGGAGAGGGCGATAGTTCGGAGCCTCCACTCTTGGCCAACGTGGCAAGACGTGGCTCTAAGCGTTGCGGAAACGGCTCGCGGAAACCGCAAAAGTTCGGCTCGTGCACGCAGCACGGCAGCCACGCCCACCGGAGGCCAGCGAACGCCCGGAGGAGGCCGACGATGAGGTCGAGGATCAAGATGAAGATGGGGACAAGGATGTGAAGTTGAGGACGAGGACGAGGATGAGGATGAAGACGAGGATAAGGATCGGGGATGAAGTTGAGGACAAGAACGAGGTTGAGGAGGGAAGAGAAAACGAAGACGAGGATGCGAAGAGAAATAGATGAGGATGAGGTTGAAGAAAAGGATGCGAGTGAGAATGAAGACAAGGACGAGCTTGCCAATGATGCCCAGGCCTCATCGCATTACGTTTTGTTCCGTTCCGTTGCGTTGCGGGTCACGAGAATCCTTTCGCGATAAAGTTGTGCATCCTGGGAGCGGCACGCGCTTCTCCCAGGACTGACTGCTAATTTTTTCTCTCTCTCCCTCTCTCTCTCTCTCACTTACACTCTCTCTCCCACTCACTCCCTCTCTCTATCTCTCTTGATCTCTAGAAATAAATATCTCTCTCTCTCTCTCACTCTCTGCTCACGTCTTCATCCGCACCTTTGCGTTCGCAGACCTGCGACGAAGGATGCGAAAAGTTTTGTGAAACTTGAGACGAGCATCGGTCAGGAGCAGAAGAGGTGGAGAGGAAAAGAGATGAAGAAGTGAAGAGGTGGAGAGGAGAAGAAGAGAGTTTAAGAGCGAGAGTGGAAGGAGTAAAAGCATGGAGGAGTAGTGGAATAATTGAAACGTGCCGACGAAATGTTTGGTGTTTGTTGCAAATCGCTCATTTCGCGCGGTTTAGCGAGTGAGATAACGAAGGAAAGAGCGAGGGAGGGAGGTGAAAGAGCAAAGGAGAGGAATAAGTATAGGAGGGAAAACAGTGAGAGAGAGAGAGAGACGTTAAATAAAGTGAACAGAATGAGAGCGGTGGAAGAAAAGTAGGACATCTGCCATTAATTTCAATAGTTTTTAATTAAGATTTGAGTGGAAAATTGATTTTCATCAGGCGTGAGAAGAGACCGAATAGCAAGAGGAAGGGAAGGGGGAGAAGGTAATCATATTGAGGATGACAAAAAAAATGATAAAAATTAGAAAACACAAATTTGGAAATCTAAATTACAAATTTCAAATAAAAATTTAGAAAAACTAATTTGGGCACAAAAACTAGAAAATTCGAATTAGGATATAGAAATCGGGAAATAAAAATTTGGAGAATTTGGAATTTAGAGATAAATATTTGAAAATAAAAATTTAGAAATATATATTTGAAATCAAATATTTAAAAATAAAAATTTTAACCTAAAATTAAAAAAACAGAAGGAATATAAATTAGGAAATAAGAGATAGAAAAAGTTAGGAAAAAGAAATTGAAAAAAATAGGAAATGAAAAATAAAGGAATTGGAAAATATAAACTGGAAAAGAATAACAAAGATTGATTAAATTAAATTAAAATTAAAATGGAGAAAAAAATTAAAAAATTATGAGACATAATTAGGATTTGAACAATAATTAATTTTAAACAGAAAAAAAGGTAACAAAATTGAAGAGAAAACTGAGAGAACAAAGAGTGGGAAACAAAATTATGATTTCAAAAAAAGAAACTCTACTCGAATAGCAAAAAGAACCAGGGGAAAGATAAAGACCGTTTGTGCGTCTCCGGACGGAAACGGAAATAGTAATTTCCAAAAGTTTGACTTACAACGGAGTTTCTGAAATGGGAACTCCGAGGATTTGAAATGAGGAGACGCCGCGGAGACACCGAGGAGACTGGAGTCCTGGAGACTGAATGCATCTGGAGGTCCCGACGTGCCTCCTGCCCCATGTGGCTTAACCTGCACTTGTCAGAGGAACTTTCTGCACGGGTCATGTTTGCGCACCGCATGCGAAATGACAAAGTTTTCGCCGGCCGAGAGCGAGGGGCCAAATGAGCAAATCACATGCCCAAAACCAACAAGAAGAACAGAAGACCACATCTTCCTTGGCCCACACACACAGAGAGAGAGAAGAGAGAGATGAAGAACAAAACAACAAATAAAAGTGGCAGGAACAAACATGACAAGAACAACAACAACAAGAATGACATAAACAAAAACGAGAACGATAACGAACGAAACCTCAATGCAATGCAATTAAAAATTGGGTCCTCAACAATTGGGAGACGTTTCTGGTTTGAACCAAATATTTTTACCTACGACATTTGACCACATGAAAGATCAAGTCTCCTCTCCCCCCTCTCTCTCTCTCCTTCCTTCTGTCCTCATCATCCACAATTTCCCTCGTCCGTTCAGAAAGGAAAGTTCTGTGTGAAAAGTTCGGCTTGGGTTGGTCAAAAGACGAAGTTTGAGTTATATTTATTTTTTCTTTTTTTTTTTTTTCTTTTAAATTTCGGCACCTTGTTTAGTGGTTGTATTGTTGCTGTTGCTCATTGTTGTTTTACTCATTGTTGTTATTATTGTCCCAGTTATCACTCACCTCAGTTGCCGCAGTAGTTGTTGTTCTTGTCCTGTTAGTTGTTGGCAGTAGTAAAAATTGCTCGGATTTTATTTGCACGAATGTTTGACCAAAGTGGCGGTAAAATTTGGCAGCACTTGACGCCTGGCAAATTGGCGAAACTTTCGTGTGAAGGACATCGAGCTAGAGAGTGAGAAAGAGAGAATGGTGGCAACCCTTTGACACAGTGCGCTTTTGAATCCACGGCCGTGGATCACGAAATGACGAAAGGTTGACATTGGCGAGAGCAAAACAATGAGTGGGAGGAAAAAAACTACCAACAACAAAGACAAGGACAAGAACAAGCACAAGCTACAAATTCTTACTACAACTACAAATTCTTACTACAATAAAAAAAATTCCTACTACAATAACAACTACATTCTATGTATGTATATTCTGACGACAAAGGACATGCACTCAACAAAAATTGCCTGAAACTAACGAGTTCACTCTCCCCGCCCACTTTCACTGCCAACACCCCTCTCCCCCCTCTTCTTGTCAACGAAAAGTGACTCAATTTGAAATTCACAACAACAACAATAACAAAAGGACAACAACGACGAAAATGGGAACTATAAAACTACAACAAGAACAACAAGAACTGAGAGAAGCGACAGCAAACAAACGTTTGCCGGGCCATCGATCGACAAGGACGAATTTCATGAAATTGTCAATGGTCGAGCCGAGTTGAGTTGAGGGAGGAAGATGAGGAGAAAGGGAGAGTGAATGATGGAGAAAGGGAGGGAGAATGATGGCGAAAGAGAAAGAAGAGGAGGTATGAGGGAAATGAGATAGAAAGGGCGAAGAGGAGGAGAAGGAGACCGAAAGGAGAGAAGTTGGACCCAGTGGATCTCATCGACAGAGAGTTAATATTTGTCCAGAATCCACTCGAGCGAGAGTGAGGAAGAGCGACAAAGACAAAAAGAGAGAGGGAGGCAGAGAGAATAAGAGAGAGATTGAGAGGGAGAAATAGAAAAATGTAGTATAGAGAGAGAGAGAGAGCTATAGTGAAATGTATTATCCTCTGTCGTTGTCCTCGCAGTGGGACTTTTTTTGGAGAGGTCCCTTGAGTGCGCCGGCAGCTTAACGGCTGTTTAGTTAACCTCCACTTAAAATTTGCCACTTTCGTTTAAATAATTCAACAACTAAAATAGGAATACCAAAAGCAAATTGGACAACAAGAACCAAGGAGAATAACAAGAACAACAGGAACAACAAAACGAAGGAGTACAAAATAATTTAAACCAAAACAACAAAAAAAAATGCTAAACTTCTCACACAACCAGAAACATAGTGGACAGCAATAGATAGAGAGAGTTTGAGGGAGGAAAACAGAGAGAGAGAGAGAATGAGTTTGAGTATGAGATGGCGGCGGAAAGGGAATTAAATGAAGGACCTTGTGGTAGTGACAAGGATGAGGCTCGAGACCACACTTGTCAGCCCTGGTTCGTTAGTGGCCAAGGCGAATTTAGCAAGAGAGATGGCGACGACAACGATGACGATGACGACGACCTGCTGCTTCTGCTGACCTTTGCCCCAGTTGGCGTCGAACACCAGGTCTCGCATGTCCTTCGACAACCCAATGACAGCCGACGGCGACCCCCCCGCCTTTGTCGTGATGACCCCCGTGACCCCCTTGTGTGTGAGTGTATTTTTTCTATTAAACACAAACTCGTGAAATTCTCACAAATAATCGTCGACCGCATTTTTCGTCCTTCAGCCTCCGCTGTCTACGTCTATTTCTAACCGCCTTCAATCTTAATTCTCTTCGTCTTATTTTCTCTTCTTCGAGTTCTTTTCTCTTCTTCTCTTCTGCTCTAGCTCCATTTTGTTCCTCTGGTCTATCCATATTTTACCCACTGTGGTTTTTGATGATGTTGGGGGATTTATATATATTTTTTTGTTTCGTCCTTTTTTTTCGTTTTTTCCTGTTATTTTTTGGTTTTTTGATTATATATTTTTTTTTTGTTTGTTTTGTGAATGTATTTCTTCAAGTTTTTGTTGTTATATTTTATTTTCGTTTCTTTTTTTCGCTATTCGCTCGCTATTGACACAAAACAAGAACTTCGACAGTTATTAGGGTCAACTCCAGGGTTGCCACGCCTCCCCTGGGGTTGTCTCGTGCATCATCCTTCGTTCTCGCCTCTCGTCCCGTCCTTTATGTCTCGCTTCCTCATCCTCTGTTCCTCGTCCTTCGTGTCTCGTCCTTCGACACTGCCGCAACTTTTCATCAAGTGCCAAGGAAAACAGGAAACTTAAATATAAGTGAGGAAAAGACATAGAGGGGGGAAGGATGAGAGAGAGGAGGAAATAGAGTGAGAGAAAAGAGGAGGGAAAAGAGTAAGAATAGGATGAGAGAAAAGAGTAAGAATAGGATGAGAGAAAAGATGGGGAAAAATATTCTAGTAAAGAGAAAAATAATGAGGGAAAAGAATGAGAGAAAATAGGAAACTGAATATTGGGTACAAAAAAAAACAATACTAAAGAATGAAAAAGAAAACGATACCAAAGAATAAAAAAACGACAAAATAACAATACCAAATAATAATAATAAAAAAAAAAAAGAAAACCATACAAATATAAAAATAGACACAAAGACAATCATATAGAAGAATAGACAGACAGACACTCAGACAAATAGTCAGACAGATAGACAGATGGAAGATGAGGGTTAAGCTTTTGTGAACTTTCACTGTTTATTCATGCGTATGCGTGGGTGAGTATCAATAGATGTGTACGCGTGTGTGTGTGTGTGATAGTCCATATGATTTGAATCAATGTGTGTGCATGTGTGTTTGTTTGTATTCTAGTCCATTGTCATTGTCATTGTCTGAGCGAACTCGATGTCATAGGTCATGGAGCAGATGATGTTCGTCGAGCCGACTCGTGGCCCCGACTCAAGTGTCATCTTCCTCTGGAGAGTATTCGTCGTCATAGTCACAAGAGACTTCAATTAAATGACTCTTCTGCTTCTTATTCTTCTACATATCCTTTTATAGGATGTTCATTTAGTAGTGAATTTCCGGGAAATAAAACAAGGAAATCGAGGGTGAGGAAATTTAGATGAAAAATTGAATTGAACAAAAATTAAGTAAAACAAAAACTAAATTAAACAAAAATTAATTTCAACTTGAATGAAGCACAAATTCGATTTTAATAAAATGTTATCAAACAAAAATTAAATTAAAGATAAATTACACAAACATTAAATTAAACCCAAATAAATTAAATACAAAATAAAATAAACGTAAAATAAAAGAGAAAAAAAATAAATTCATCTTAAATGAAATGCAATAAAATGAATAATAAATTAAATAGAAATTAAACTAAACAGAAATTAAATTAAACAGGAGTTGATTGAAACAAAAATAAATTCAAATTTACAAAATTACTTTAAACAAAAAAAATTATCAGACAAAAATTGATTTCAACAAAAATTTATTCACACCAAAATTATGTTAAACCAAATTCAGATAAACCAAAATTAAATTAAATAGAAATTAAATTAAAAAACTCATTTCAATCAAAAATTCAATTTAAATCATCTGAGAAACTAAACAACAAGAACAATGACAAAAACCAAAACCACAATAAAACAACACCAAAAATCAAAAACAACCGAAAATCAACAACAACAAAAGATAACAAAGGACGCAGCTAATTAATTGAAACGAAAGGGAAACATAATATAAATTTCAAGCACAAAGTTAATGAAAGAGCCAGCAAAGGACAAAAGGATCGAAGGATCGGCTTTCATAAGAGGAAGAGAGAAAGATAGAGCAAATAACATGGATAACAAATTAGTACAAAAACAACAACAAAAATAATAACAACAAATTAAATCAACAACTGCAATAAACCAAAATTTACAATCGTATAAGGAATGAAGGCCACGAACAAAGACAAATTCAATTGCAAATAAACTTCATTAAAATAGTCGAAACTTTATCGAACTCTATTGGAAAAACAACAAAACGATACTGCAAATACACAAGGCAATAATGATAGCAATGATAACAACAACAATAGTAATAAAAACAATGATGATAGCAACAATAACAAAAACAATAATAACAATGACAAAAACAATAATAATAGACATTCAAATGAATTATTTAAATACAAACTCATCCGATCTAATTGGTAATGTAAGCCTTTTGTTAAACCCGATACAAAGGAACTCACACATGAGCGAGAAAGATAGAGTCGAGCGATAGAGACAGCAATAAAACGATAGTGTGATAGGGAGTGATAGAGAGAGAGAGAGAGAAGGAGAGAATCAGGCAACAAAAGAAACACTTAATGCTTAAATAGTAAGATGCACTGATACACCGAAGATATACATGAACACATACAACCATACGCACATAGACATACCCAAAATGACACACACACACTCACTCACGCACCCACACATATATATCTGTATGAGTGGGCACACTTAGAGTTGTAGAGGAGAATGCGATAAAAGGCTGCAACGGAACTTGTTTGGGATTGCAATTTATTAAACAAATATTTGCGATATAAATTACAATGGCCGACAGCTGCAATTGTGAGTGAAGGGGGTGGGGGGGCTGCCGAATTTTCAATTGAACGAGGTACGACCAGGCTCCACCACACGCACACATTCACATGCACACATTCACTTTCACATAGGCTCATTGAAGCAAGTTTCGATGCAACACGCATTGCATCGATTCAGGAGGCTGGAGAACGAACGAAAACTATGAGGTGAGAGTGGAGAAAGATATGTGAAAATTGTGCTGAGAGAGATGGAGAAGGAGAATGAGAGGGAAGATTGTTTGATAGACACAGAGGGAAGAGAGATAATAGAAGAAATATTGGTGGTAGGAAGAGAGAAAAGATTGGTGATAAAAATATGGAGAAGATTGGTGATGGAAAGAGATGCAGGACTGATGAACGAACGATATGAAGGAATGGTGAAAGAAAAAATTAAAATAATCGTTGTAGAAAGTCACTAGAATATGTACAATGGATAGATGGAAAATGGTTAAACGTAAAGATATTCCTATCTTATAATGGAAATATAATTGATAGGTAGATGAACTGGAGACCAAAAGCCACCGATAACGGAGAGAAGAAGGAGTTGAATCATACATAGATATTGAGTTAGAAATAATGATACATCTCGTCTCCATTCGTCTCCATTCACTCACATTCGTACTTGATGTTATTAGACTATTGTTGTTCTGTTCCTCTTACTAATGCCGTTTGTTGGATTCTGTTACCCATTCTCACGTTGTGAACTCAAGCCGGAGAGTTCGATTCAAACAATTGGACTCCGACAGCAGAACCTTTGTTCATTTTCAATTGCTCGCTCGATGTTTGGTGGAGACCAACACAAACACATATACAAACATTTGGAGCAAATCAACAAATACACATTGATAGAGTATAGCAGTAACACTACTCACTCACACATACACATACGCACTCACTCACTCACACATACGCACTCACTCACTCACACATACACATACGCACTAACTCACACATACGCACTAACTCACACATACGCACTCACAACCAGAACACATTAAAGTAATCGTAGTCATTGCAAATTTATTGCCGCAAAGTTTATCGAAAACTAATGCGGATCAATAAATTTTACGCTCCTTTGTGTGGTTGCAGTAGCAAAGTGGGGTGTGTGTGAAAGAGAAAGGGAGAGTGTGAGAGGGAGAGTGTGAGAGGGAGAGTGTGAGAGGGAGAATGTGAGAGGGAGAATGTGAGAGGGAGAATGTGAGAGGAAGAGAGAGAGTGAGAGTTTGAGAGTGCAAAATAGAAAGAAAGAGATGGTAGATGCTGGGTCGGTTTATTAGCGATTATGTATTTCGAGCAAAGATACTTCCGCCGAATCAAAGTTGAAATCAATTTCGAAAAGTTTTCGTTTCACTTGAAATGTTGAAATTTATATGTAGTGAAATTTTAAAGAACATCCTGTCATTGATATATGTATAGGTTATAAATCGCTTGATTTATATTTTACCAATATCATACCTGAATTTATATTTCACGTCGTAATTTAAATCGTTCTTTTTCTTAAATCGTTTTGAACTGCAGAATTTTGTTGGTTTTTTATTTTATTTCGTTCTCTATTTACATCCAAGATTCTTCAAGTGTTCCATCTCTCTCCCTCTCTCTCTCTCTCTCTCCATCTCTTTCACTCTCACTCACTTTGGATATTCATTTCTCCTGTAGCCGCAGGTTAGGCGAGGACACCGAGCTTTGCTTGTGTTGTTAATTTCGTTATGGTCCGACCAACCACATTAAGTTGGTGTTGTCATTATTGTTGTTTTTATTTTTGTTATTGTTTTTGTCATTGTCATTGTTTTTGTTGTTATTGTTTTTGTCATTGTCATTCTTCTTGTTGTCATTATTATTGTTGCTTTTGTTACTATGTTTATAGTTGTTCTATTGTTGTTTCTTTCTTGTGGAATGTTTAATGTAAAGTTGACATTTTGTTGGAGAACACGTGAGTGTCCAAGTGTTTGTGTGAGCGTGTATGTGTGTGTGCGTGTGTGTTGGTTGCTCCAGAAACAGACAGGTGTGTGTGCGTCGTGTCATGGCCGAAGTCTTCTTCGCCTCCACCTCGGTCTGCTCTCCATGCCCACGCCTAACGCATTGGACAGTTGCAATGTCTTTCCAGCAAGGTCTGTCTACAACAACACCATAACTCGACAACAACATTCTACAACGACATCGTAATTCTACAAGAACAACATCAAAAGCACGCTTCATGCATTTTTGTGTCGAAACTTGAGATTCTTTGAGGTTTTTATTGCCATACTTTTGAGAATGATATTTTCTTATGATATTGCCTTTGTTTTTGGTAATGTTGTTGTTGTTAAAATACGAGTATGCATTGTTGTTGTTTTTCTAGTATTTGTTGTTGTTGTTTTCTTAATATTTGATGTTGTTCTTCTAACATTTTTTGTACTTCATTTTTATTGTTTTTCTTATACTTGTTCTTGTTGTTGTTCTTCTTGTGGTTATTGTTATTGTTCTTCTTCTTCTTATGGTTGTTGTTCATATTTTATTGTTCCAAAAAATGAGGCTAAGCCAAAGATGTTCCTTGAATTTTCAACATATTTCTACCTTGAGGAGGAAATTAATCTCAATGAAGAAAAAGACGAAATGAATTCCATTTGATGAGATCTTGACCACTTGAGCGAACCGAAGGACTTTAATTTTTCCCACTATCTCCATCTCATTCTTCACCTTCGTCGGTCTTTCTCTCTCTCTCCCCTCTCTTTCGCTTGATCTCCTGCTCCATGGCAACATCATTAAAATCCAATTGTTCGTCACTCATACGCCACGATAGCCACGAGAGATAGAAACAGAGGTAGCAGAGGAGAAACAGAGGGAGTAGAGGAGAAACAAAGTGAAGAAGAGAAGTGAATTGAGGCGAAAAGGGGCGTGTGGCTGGACACGAGGCTGGGCTGCAGTGGGCGTGGCTTGGAGTGAGATGATTTGCTCGCCTTTGAAGAACATAATTGCAAAACTTGATGGGGCTTCAACCACGATGGAGCTCCCAAGTGTTGTGCTCCGGTGCACGTGCTTAACCTCATACCTCATTCACATTTGCCACGACCCCCTCATAACCCCCCTCCCCTCCTCCTTCAATAAGAAACCGCTCCATTGCATTTGGCTCTTCAGTTTTTAAGGTGTTCGCCAGAACGTTAAAAATTCAACAAGAAGAACAAGTAGAAAGAACACAAGAACAATTAAAAAAAAAAGAACTAGAACAACTGCAACTCTTGCAACAACAATAACAAATCAACAAAAAACAATAATAAAACTGCAACAAAAACAACAATATACCTGCAACAAAAACAACAATACAGCAATTACAACAACCACTACAAAAAGATAATAAGAACAAAAGCAAATAAAATCATCACAACGAAAAGAAGCAACAAGAGAAAATCAAGAGCAATCATGATGAACATCATAATATGAATGAAAGCTGGAGTAATATATGCAACAACAACAACAATAACTGCAATAAGAACAAGAACAACAACAATGACAATAACAACAATAACTGCAATGATAATAAGAATTAGAACAACAATGACAATAACAACAATAACAATAATTGCAATGATAATAACGACATCATTTCAAGTGCGGCTGCATAAAATATGTATAAACACAAGTGCAACATTAAATGTTGCTGCGATTCTTTTGACGTCCCGCTCAGCTCAGGAGAACAGAAAGGGAAGCGACCAGCAGCTGAAAGGGAGGCGCCCAGAAGGAGACAGGGAGAGGGAAGCAACTACGAGAGAGAGAGAGAGAAAAAGCGAATAATAAGAACGAAAGAATGAGTCCGAGAATATGAGAGAGGAATGAGAAGCGAAGGAGAGAAAAATGTGAGGGAGGTCGGCTAAAAAGACAGAAAGACAGAAAGAGAAAGTGGGAGGCCGTTGAAATAAACATGTTGTTGCCGTTGCCGACTCGACAATTGCTGTCGACGTGGCTGCTGCTGTTGCTGCCAAGAAATTTTGCCCATTTCATTTGTTGTTGTTGTTGTGTTGTTGTTATTCTTAATGTTGGCACTGCTTTAAGCCAGCAATTTGGTCGACGAGGGCCATAAGAATGCATAACAATAACAACAACGATGAGAATAAGAGTGGGGGAGAGTGGGCGATATAGTAAGAGAGAGGTAGAGAGAGAGAGGTAGAGAGAGAGAGAGAGGTAGAGAGAGAGAGAGGTAGAGAGAGAGAGGTAGAGAGATAGAGGTAGAGAAGAAGAGATGGAGACGACAATGAAAAAGAGGGCACCAAAATGGAAATGAAGGAAATTTTGATGACCCACATTGGGGCATTAATAAACCACCAACAATAACAAAAGAAGGACAAAAACAATAACAACATGGACTACAAAAATAACTAAAAATAACAACAATAACAAAGACAACAACAATAACAAAGACAACAACAATAAGAAAAGTGTATTTCGAGAGACGAAGTTGAAGACAAAATAAGGGTAAGGATGAAAAATAAGAAGCAATGGAAGTTAAAACAGAAGCACGACATGAGAACAAGTTGGCGCGGCAACCGGATGTTGCTGCAGCCGCTCCCTTTCGACGTTTCCGGTTGACGTCGAGCGAGGGAAAATTGCAATGCTGTCCTTGTTGTTGTTGTTGTTTTCTCATTCCCATAAATGTGGGCAACACTGGACAAACGCCGATGACGATGAAACCGAAGGCAGAAACAGAAACAATACGAAACCAGGGAGTGTGAGGCAAACCTAAGAGAGGAGCAGAAAGAGAAAAAGAGAGATTGAGTGAGAGAGAGTGATAGAGAGAGTGAGTGAGTGAGTGAGTGAGTGAGTAAGTGTGTGAGTGAGAGAGAGAGAGAGAGAAAGGAAGACAGCTAGCTGTGAAAAATGAGTGAGCTGCCATCACTGAATAATAATAATAATATAAAGCCTCGACAGGATAATCGCTCGTTTTATGTATATAATTTTCTGCATGAATAGCATGCGGTCATATACAGCAACAACAACAAAAACAACGGATGGTGAAAAATAAAGGTGTACGATAATAACAACTACAACAACAAAACTACAAAAAAAAAAAGCACATCAGTCATCATCATCATGATTATAATGATTATGATCGTTGATAACCGTTCGTCGTCGACATCATTTTGAGCTGTTGTTGTTGTTGGTATCCTCGTTGTTGGTAAGGTTCTTGTTTGATTTTGTTATTGTAATTGTTGTTGTCGTTCATCGCTAGGCCTCATAACTACACTGATTACGGCGCCGAGAGTGTCGAAGCGCGAAACGTCTGAGGTCAAAGGACTTTCTCACAAAACCCTGAATAATTTTCACAAATATTCATTGACTAGTTTTAGTCTTGCAGAAAAATTTAATTATATTAAATGAATCCAAATAAAATTTACAAAATTATAAGGATTTCAATTAATGATCTTAAATAAAATTAAATTAAATCAAAATAAAATCAAGATACAATTGTTAAAGATTTTTAACCCTTTTTATATAAATAAAAATTGAGTTAAAAGTATCAATAAAAGTAAAAGTAAAAATAATCTAATCGAAAATAACAGTCAAGTTTTTAATAATTAATAATAAATGTAATTGAAATTTTAATTTTTCATGTTAATTATTTCATTATTTTGATTTAAATAATTTCTTCAAATTTTTATAATTCAATAAAACCATTGAAAAAATTATTTTTAATGTTAAATATTCTAAAATAAATGGCAAAAATAATTCTAATTAATTTTATTAACAGTCATAAATTATATGAATAAAAAAAGAGTAAATAATAATAATAAATACATAATAAAATTTAAATCAGAATAAATAGAGTGAAAAATTAAATCACCGCTTTTATTCATAAAATAGTCCCATCGGCAGGAACGGAACTCATCATTCGCTCTCCGCAACGATTCAACGACTCTCTACCGCTTGCCCCGCCCCCTCTGGGCGTAGATTACAATAATAACTGGATTCGCAATTTTCATTTCTTTCACATCAACATCGAGCGACGCCCAACAAACGAACGAACGAAGTCCAACAGAACATTGTGTTGTTATTGTTGTTGTGAATGGTGATGGTGTTGTTGGTTGGAGGAGGGAGGAGGGAGGGGAGAGAGGGTCGGATGGGCGTGGCAGGGCGGCAGGTGTAGGGGGTCTGGCGATGATTGAGCGCGGAGCGAACGCGAGCATGAG
Source organism: Coelopa frigida (assembly GCA_017309665.1). Taxonomy (NCBI): domain Eukaryota; kingdom Metazoa; phylum Arthropoda; class Insecta; order Diptera; family Coelopidae; genus Coelopa; species Coelopa frigida. The sequence goes on along the minus strand of CM029561.1, from coordinate 37,368,631 downwards.
ATGAGCAACAAACAAATGACTATTTTTCACGATGGCGACTGCGTTGCAATTGCATACATGAGGCTGTCGTTGTTGTTGTTGTTGTTGCTGGTGTTTGTGTTTGTGTTGGTGTCGTGAAGTTTATATGTTGCTGGTGGTGGTGGTAATTGTGATGATTATGATGACGACGATGATGATAATGATAATGATAGTGGGGGGAGGCCTGCAGCTGTTATTGTTAAACGCTCACTTGAGCAACTCTGATGACGTTATTATGACACCGTCATGTTCTTGGTCAAGTTATGGAGCTTCATAATATTGTTATTGTTATTATTATTATTGTTCTTATTATTATTGTTCTTATTATTATTGTTGCTGTTGTTTCTGCTGCAGTAGTAGTTCCAGCAGCAGTTGCAACTTCCACACTGACATTGTTGTTGTTGGTTGATATTGCTCCCGCTGTTATTGTTATGTTTTTATTATTATTTCCGCGCTTTTTGTTGCCGCTGCTTGTTGGCGTGAATGTGATTTTATGCCATGCAAATGTGTCTTCGACGTGGCGGCAACAATGACAATGGCAACAGTGGTTGCAACAACAACAACAACAACAACAAATGGTAATGGCAACATCGTCAGCAACAATGATTGCTCGTTGATGTTGCAACAAATTGCTTTTAAATACCTTTTTTTCACCCTCCTGTTTCCTGATGAATTTTTCATTATCGCTTGTTGTCGACTTGATTGTGTACGTTTTGATATTGTTGTTGTTTTTGTCATTGTTGTTTTTCAGTTATTGTTGCTTTTTTCATGCTGGTTTTTTTATCCTCTTGATGGTTTCACTATTTATATTATTCTTGCAATTTTGTTGCTCTTGTTGTTATTGCTGCTGATGTTAATGATGATGGTTTCGTTGGGATGACTTTTTATTATTGTTGGCGGTTACATTGGCATCGCAGTTGTTGTTGTTGTTGTTATTGTTTTTCTCCGGTGCACTTCTTTCACCCGTCTGTGGTTCCACTGTAAATTATAATTAAAATGACACTTTTACCAATAACGACAACAAAATCAAAAAAAAAACAAAAAACCTCAACTTGTGACTTGAAGCAGAAATCCACGAGTTGTTTTCAATTTATTATGAAACTCATTAATTTGATCATTTGTTTTTATTACTTTTGTAATTTATTATTTCTGATTTTTCGTAGTTTTTTATTTGTTTTTTATAATTATTTTTTTTAAATTTCGTATATTGTTTCCTCATATATTTTTTGAATTCAATATATTTCTATATATTTTTCAAATACATATATTGTTATTTTGTGATGATTGTTGACCTAAAATGATTTCAATTTTCATTCGCTTGATTTCAAATTAATTTCCATACATTAACCCATAACGCCTTTGGTTAATTTTTGATTTTTTTTACATCGCATCTGAAACGATTGATTTTCTGAATTTCTACGCAAACAAAAGAAAGAATATTATTTTATCGAAAACATTTTTATCAAAAAAAATTTCAACACGAATCCTTGAACCATATTACATGAGAGTCACACACACACACATGTGCTTCGAGGAAACTGAAGCACATAGATAAACTAAGCGACAGAGAGATAGAAAGACAGAAAACAGACAACAGACCGACAAGACCAACAGACACACAAGACCAACATACAAACAGGACATAGCGACAAATCCCATGTTTACAAACGCTAAAACGCAATTTATAAAAGTTAAACGCGAACGTCCTGCAAAAAGAGGAAGTAAAAAGGGGAAGCAAAAGGGGAAGCAAAAGGAAGGAAAGAAGAAGAAGGGGGGAAGATGAAGGAAGGAAAGATGGTCAGATGGAAGGAAGGAAGGAGGAAGAAGGAAGCCGTAGAGTAGAATAAGAAGGAATGAAGGGAGCTGCGATGGTCCAGTAGGGTGGAGATGAGAGGATGAGCAACTTGAAAGGAGGAAGAAGATGAGAAGATGAAAGGAGGAAGAGATGAGAAGGGGTGGAGATGAAAAGGGGATGAGGAGAGGAGAAGGTAGGGTACGAAAGTAGCCAAGCAGTCGGATCAAGTTGTCATATCAACGTAAGCTGCTTCGCCATACGTCGAGAACTCCTCGCTGGCCCCACGTTATTCGCGGTCGTCATTGCGACCTCGGGCCTTGGGGGTGGCGAGGGGGGCGTGGCAAGGGAGCAAGAATTGGCTATAGTTGACAAGAAATGAAAACGTACGACGCCACAGGCAAATCTCAAAAATAAGCGACATGTTTCATTGCTCTAAGCCACCTACTTTTTCATATCTTGCTGCTATTTGGGTAACTACTATTTTTTTTTTTTTTTTTTTTTGGATTGTTTACTCCTATTCTTCTGTTATTTTTCTGTTGCTATTTTTATTAATTTTTTCTTTTTTTGGTTGCTTTTTCCTTCTGATATTTCCCCCCAACTTTTTCCCTCCTTTTTGTCTCTCTTTCCCTTCACTTTGGTACATTTTCTACTGCCTTTTTAATATTTTTTTTTTTTTTTTCTCTCTAGTTGTTGCTGCTGTTGATGACCGGATTATATATGGAATTAGCACCAGCAGCCTACAACAATAATACTGAGAGTAATCGCATCAAGGAGAGTTGCAACAATAACAACGACAACAATAAAGTATTCTACAACAACAAGTGTCCTACAACAAGTGTCCTACAACAACAAAGTGTCCTACAACAACAAAGTGTCCTACAACAACAACAATATCAAGCGTAACAAAAATGTGAAACGAAATCAGTATTTATTTTTATTCTCTCTCACATGGAATACTGAAATTTGTTGCTTCATAGCGAAGAATTTTACGCGGGATTTTGTGGTAGATGAAGAAAAAAATAACAACAAAAACGTTTTGCTCTCGGAGAACCAAAACAATAATAACAACAAATAAGAAGAGAAAAATTGACAGCATACCGGAATCTGGAGGAAATCGTTTAAGGACGAACAGAGGCGGAACAGAGGCCAGAAATCAAGTGAAGTGAACAAATTAAAAAATTATTATACCTTAAAAAAAAATATGCTAAATGTTTATTTCTTTTTTATTTTTTTTAATTTATTTATTTTTTATTTTATTCATTTTTATAATTTTTGTTTTTAATTTATTTACTTTTATTATTTTTTGATAATTTATTTATTTTCATAATTTATTTATTTCAAATAAATTAAAGTTCATCTAAATTTTTCATATTTTAATTTTAATTATTCTTTTATTATAATTATGTAAAATGTCAGTACTAATTGAACAATTATATACAAAATTAAAAAAAAGTTTGTAATAGTATTAAGGACTTTGATTAAATATTGAAATATTTTTTTTTTAAAATAGGAAATTCTATAAATTTTTTTATTTGTCGTTTATACAATTTTTTTGTTATTTTTTTAAGAGTTTATTAATTATTTTATTATATTTTTTATTATTGAAATTATTATTATTATTTTCCATGACATCCTGGCGAACCGTAGACCGCACCCGGATGTAATTTGAGTGGGACGAAAGCCAATGGCTGAAGCTTAATTTGTTTGTTAATGTGGTGAATGTCATGTGAGGATGTATGTGTGTGTGTTCCTACCTCTTTCTATGGCGCCCCCTTCGACTTCATCTCCTTTTACGTAGTTGTGTTAGTGTGAGTATTTGTGTGTGTGTGTGTTAGTGTCTCTGTGTGAGTCTTTGCCGTGGGAGTAACCTCAATAATTTAGCATAAAAAGAAAATCCGCTTGTAAATATCTGTCAGCACAGCAGCTCGACAGCTCAACGCTAGTGGAGAGATTTCCTTTACTTTTACTATTACTATTCTATTATTATTATTTTTATGCTTATTCCTGTTTCTATTTTTATTCCTATTGAGATGGTCGCGCTCTCTCTTACGCTCTCTCTCTCTCTCTCGATATAACTTCCTTCCTTCTCACTCTTTCTTTCTTTCTTTCTTTCTTTCTCGCATTCGTTCGTGCTCTCTTTCATTTCATTTCATTTCCACACACAACGAGGCCAATATTTGTCTTAGAATTAGTTGTGGTTGTTGCTATTGCTGTTGTTTTTATTATTGCTGTTGCTGTTGTTATTGTTACTGTTGTGTTTTTTCCCTTCTTCTTGTTTTTGTTGACTCCTGTTGAGTCTGTGGTGCTCGTGGTGATGATGGCAGGATGGGAACGTGGCCTGTTCAAAGAGGAAGCTACGCGTCAATTTATTTGTTGTTGCCAATCTCCGTCTGTAAATCACAAAGCTCGGATTATCGTTGCTTCGTTTCAGCGTGTGGGTAATAGAGAGAGAGAGAGAGAGAGTATTATAGTGGGTGAATGTTGCAACAAGAGCGAGCGGGATAAAAAAAAAATAAAAACCTCGAAGGCAGTAGCAGAAAAGTGCAGTAGGTAATTGGCAGTGAATTCCATCGTAACAAGTATGATTTACAAATTAATCCGAGTGCATTTGAAAAGTCAGAGTAAATTCTGAAAAATCCAGAGCAGAAAAAAGGGGATTTGGAAAACGAGTGCAGAAATAGACGATTGGAAAAGGCAGTTCAAAGAGGAGTAGTAATGAGAGATGAAATGAAGAAGAAACAAAATATAAGGTGATTGCATATAATTTCTTTTACAAAAATGAAAAAGTATAGATTTTATTTAGATTGGAAACTTTTTTGTTTTCTGTAGATTTAATTTTTGTTTAGTTTTAATTTATGAGCAATAAAAACCTAAATTTGAGCAATGATAAACGTCAGCCATCTGATAAACGTAAACGATCGCGGTTTTAACTATTTAATTAGTAGTGAAAATATCATATAGTAATGAAACGATCAGTTAAATAGTAATGAAAAGATCAGTAAAATAGTAATGAAAATATCAGTAAAATAGTAATGAAAATATCAGTAAAATAGTAATGAAACGATCAGTTAAATAGTAATGAAAAGATCAGTAAAATAGTAATGAAAATATCAGTAAAATAGTAATGAAAAGATCAGTAAAATAGTAATGAAAAGATCAGTAAAATAATAATGAAATGATCAGTATAATAGTAATGAATATATCAGTAAAATAGTAATGAAAATATCAGTAAAATAGTAATGAAAAGATCAGTAAAATAGTAATGAAAATATCAGTAAAATAGTAATGAAAATATCAGTCAAATAATAATGAAATGATCAGTAAAATAGTAATGAAAAGATCAGTAAAATAGTAATGAAAATATCAGTAAAATAGTAATGAAAATATCACTAAAATAGTAATGAAAAGATCAGTAAAATAGTAATGAAAATATCAGTAAAATAGTAATGAAAAGATCAGTAAAATAGTAATGAAAAGATCAGTAAAATAATAATGAAATGATCAGTAAAATAGTAATGAAAATATCAGTAAAATAGTAATGAAAAGATCAGTAAAATAGTAATGAAAATATCAGTAAAATAGTAATGAAAATATCAGTCAAATAATAATGAAATGATCAGTAAAATAGTAATGAAAAGATCAGTAAAATAGTAATGAAAATATCAGTAAAATAGTAATGAAAATATCACTAAAATAGTAATGAAAATATCAGTAAAATAATAATGAAATGATCAGTAAAATAGTAATAAAAAGATCAGTAAAATAGTAATGAAAAGATCAATAAAATAGTAATAAAAAGATCAGTAAAATAGTAATGAAAATATCAGTAAAATAGTAATGAAACGATCAGTTAAATAGTAATGAAAATATCAGTAAAATAGTAATGAAAATATCACTAAAATAGTAATGAAAATATCAGTAAAATAGTAATGAAAATATCAGTAAAATAGTAATGAAAATATCAGTAAAATAGTAATGAAAATATCAGTAAAATAGTAATGAAACGATCAGTTAAATAGTAATGAAAATATCAGTAAAATAGTAATGAAAATATCAGTAAAATAGTAATGAAAAGATCAGTAAAATAATAATGAAAAGATCAGTAAAATAGTAATGAAAATATCAGTAAAATAGTAATGAAATGATCAGTAAAATAGTAATAAAAAGATCAGTAAAATAGTAATGAAAATATCAGTAAAATAGTAATGAAACGATCAGTTAAATAGTAATGAAAATATCAGTAAAATAGTAATGAAAATATCACTAAAATAGTAATGAAAATATCAGTAAAATAGTAATGAAAATATCAGTAAAATAGTAATGAAAATATCAGTAAAATAGTAATGAAACGATCAGTTAAATAGTAATGAAAATATCAGTAAAATAGTAATGAAAAGATCAGTAAAATAGTAATGAAAATATCAGTTAAATAGTAATGAAAATATCACTAAAATAGTAATGAAAATATCAGTAAAATAGTAATGAAAATATCAGTAAAATAGTAATGAAACGATCAGTTAAATAGTAATGAAAATATCAGTAAAATAGTAATGAAAAGATCAGTAAAATAGTAATGAAAATATCAGTAAAATAGTAATGAAACGATCAGTTAAATAGTAATGAAAATATCAGTAAAATAGTAATGAAAATATCACTAAAATAGTAATGAAAATATCAGTAAAATAGTAATGAAAATATCAGTAAAATAGTAATGAAAATATCAGTAAAATAGTAATGAAAATATCAGTAATAGTAATGAAACGATCAGTTAAATAGTAATGAAAATATCAGTAAAATAGTAATGAAAATATCAGTAAAATAGTAATGAAAAGATCAGTAAATAATAATGAAAAGATCAGTAAAATAGTAATGAAATATCAGTAAAATAGTAATGAAACGATCAGTTAAATAGTAATGAAAATATCAGTAAAATAGTAATGAAATATCACTAAAATAGTAATGAAAATATCAGTTAAAATAGTAATGAAAATATCAGTAAATAGTAATGAAAATATCAGTAAAATAGTAATGAAAATATCAGTAAAATAGTAATGAAACGATCAGTTAAATAGTAATGAAAATATCAGTAAAATAGTAATGAAAATATCAGTAAAATAGTAATGAAAAGATCAGTAAAATAATAATGAAAAGATCAGTAAAATAGTAATGAAAATATCAGTAAAATAGTAATGAAATGATCAGTAAAATAGTAATAAAAAGATCAGTAAAATAGTAATGAAAATATCAGTAAAATAGTAATGAAAATATCAGTAAAATAGTAATGAAACGATCAGTTAAATAGTAATGAAAATATCAGTAAAATAGTAATGAAAAGATCAGTAAAATAGTAATGAAAATATCAGTTAATAGTAATGAAAATATCACTAAAATAGTAATGAAAATATCAGTAAAATAATAATGAAATGATCAGTAAAATAGTAATAAAAAGATCAGTAAAATAGTAATGAAAAGATCAATAAAATAGTAATAAAAAGATCAGTAAAATAGTAATGAAAATATCAGTAAAATAGTAATGAAACGATCAGTTAAATAGTAATGAAAATATCAGTAAAATAGTAATGAAAATATCACTAAAATAGTAATGAAAATATCAGTAAAATAGTAATGAAAAGATCAGTAAAATAGTAATGAAATGATCAGTAAAATAATAATGAAATGATCAGTAAAATAGTAATGAAAATATCAGTAAAATAGTAATGAAAAGATCAGTAAAATAGTAATGAAAATATCAGTAAAATAGTAATGAAAATATCACTAAAATAGTAATGAAAAGATCAGTAAAATAGTAATGAAAATATCAGTAAAATAGTAATGAAAATATCAGTAAAATAGTAATGAAACGATCAGTTAAATAGTAATGAAAATATCAGTAAAATAGTAATGAAAAGATCAGTAAAATAGTAATGAAAATATCAGTAAAATAGTAATGAAAATATCAGTAAAATAGTAATGAAAAGATCAGTAAAATAGTAATGAAAATATCAGTAAAATAGTAATGAAAATATCAGTAAAATAGTAATGAAAATATCAGTAAAATAGTAATGAAAATATCAGTAAAATAGTAATGAAACGATCAGTTAAATAGTAATGAAAATATCAGTAAAATAGTAATGAAAATATCACTAAAATAGTAATGAAAATATCAGTAAAATAGTAATGAAAAGATCAGTAAAATAGTAATGAAATGATCAGTAAAATAATAATGAAATGATCAGTAAAATAGTAATGAAAATATCAGTAAAATAGTAATGAAAATATCAGTAAAATAGTAATGAAACGATCAGTTAAATAGTAATGAAATGATCAGTAAAATAGTAATGAAAATATCAGTAAAATAGTAATGAAAATATCAGTAAAATAGTAATAAAAAGATCAGTAAAAAGAGTACAAAAAGAGCAATGAAATCATTGTAAAAAATACAGTAAAAAGTGTGAAAAGAACAATGAAATCGTAGTGAAAAGGGCAGTAAAAATGGCGAAAAGGGCAGTGAAAAATTTCTCAAAGTCAACTGCGAGTGGAGCCAATCAAAGGGATTTCAATTATTCAAAGGATTCGCCTGCAATTCTTTCATTTACCTTCATAACTGTGTGTGTGAGTGTCTCTCTCGTTGTTTGAGCTTGTATGTGTGTCTCTCCGTGTGTGTGTGTGCGTGTGTGATTTTTGAAACAATCGACCACCCACCCTTGACGCTTGACAGCTGCGAGACGGATTCGCCGAAATGTTTGATGGATTTGCTCTGATTTGAATGAAAGGCAGAAAATTGCTCCAACACCTTCGTCCTGCCACGCCACGCCCACCTCCCTGCCTCTATTGTGTCCTCGTAATTGTTGTCAAGCGGCGGTGGAGCGTGTGAGGGGGGAGCCTTGGGGTGTGATGGGGATTTGGAGATTTCGGGATGCGAAACAAAGCAGATCATCGTACGGATCCGTCGCTCGTTTAATGGATTCGTTGTACTTGAGTGAGAGAGAGGTAGACAAATAGGGAGAGAGAGGAAACAAATAGGGAGAGAGGAAACAAAGAGGAAGAGAGTGGAACAAGAGCGAGAGAGAGAGGAGACACAGAGGGTGATAGAGGAGACACAGAGGGAGAGAAAGGATACAAAGGAAGACTAAAAGAGGGATGGAGAAAGGATTTTGACACGATATCTGACGGATTTGATTGAATTTACCTTTACATGGGAGGAACCTTTGCATGTTTTCTCTTGTTGTTTATGGTTTTATTTTCCATTGTTGCTTTTATTTTTGCTTTTGATTTTTTTCCATTCCCATGGTTTTTCTTGTTGTTGTTACTTTCATCCACATTGTTTGCAATAAAAATCTCGGATTTATGTCAAAATTCAATTCGGTTTTTGACAATATTTTTTTCCAGTTTTGATTTTAATACCACTTGATATTGAATGCATAAATGCAAAAAGAAACAAAAAAAAAATAATAATACTGCCAGATGTATGCAAAAATGTTAATTTTTTTAAATTTCCTCACTTTGTATTTCCATCTCTTTCACGTCGGCGACACAAAAAATTCCATGAATCTGAGAATGAGAGCGAGAGAACGAAAGAGAGACAGAAAGAAAAAAATCCATCATGAAATTCAAATTAAAATGAAGACAGAGTGCTGCGTGTGACAGAGACAAAAAACAACCATCAAGTGACATTTATTAGAACTTTCAATGAGATCATTTCCATCGCTATCCCCTTCTCTTTTCCTCACTCTCCTCCTCTCTCTCTTGTTCTTCACATACGCATGCGAACGCGTGGAAACTTTCGCAATTAATTCTGTGAAATTGACACAAAAGCCGCAAGAGCGACAGCAACAACAACAACAAGAATAGAACCAACAACAACAAGAATTAAAACAACAACAGAACCCATAGCAAGAATAATAGATAAAACACGAACAACAGCGGATGGTGAAAAATTACTAAAAACAGAAAAAAAGATGAAGAGAAAATTCAGAACAAAAAACTGTTGGCTCAAAGAAGAGTTTTCAAGGCTTTGTGTGAAAATGTGTTAATTTTAAATTTTCTGCCAAAAGAGTTGATGTTATTTTTTAGTATTTTTGTTGTTGTTAGTATTGTTGTTGTTGTTGCCACATGACACTATGCGGTTCGACGTGACAACACATGTAGAAAGAGTTTGAGAGAAAGAGAGAGAGAGAGAGAGAGAAGTTCAAGCCAAACACTATTTATCTTATGTTGAATATTTCGGTTGGAGGGAAAACCAGAGGCAAAGAAGAGAAGAAAAATTGAAGGGAAATTTAATAAAAGTTTCGAACAAGGACACGCCAAAGAATGTCCACCGAAGGACAAAGGGTTGTGTGGAAAAGCGAAGGACAATGGATGAAGAATGAAGATGAAGGACGAAAACGTAGTATGAGAGATGAAGGAAGAAGTACGAGAGATGAAAGTCTAAAACGAAGTACGAGCGACGAAAGTCGATGAATGATGGAATAGAAGGAACTGTTTTCAATTTCTTCTTTCAGTTTCATTTTGCACTTCTCTACACTCGCCAATGATTGATCTTTACAAAGGAGGAAGGAGAGATTGTTGAATGGTTGGAATGATGGATAGTTCGTTTCGTTCTTCTTCATCAATGATTTGTCTCACACTTCCGGTTTTCATTTAATTTCCTGTTCTTTTCTCTTCTGTCCATGCCGACGTCCTGGAATCGTTGACATTTTCCAGTGGTGTCAACAACTGTTGCTATTTTTGAGTGTCGCATGGTTTTTGTGGTCATTGTTGTTGCAAACAAACACACACACACACATTCCACAGCATAGTTGTTCTTATGACTGTTGTTTCTGTTATTTTTGCTTTCAGTTAAAATTATTATTCACATCTTTTCTTTTCCTTTATAGCCGATAGTACTTTTATTTTATGGTTCTTTTATTGTTGTTATACATATTTTAATTTTTTGTAAAAATGTATAAAATATACAATTTATATATTTTTTTCTTGACATTTTTTTGACCAATTTCAGGTAGTTGTTGTTTCCAGAGATCGCTGAATAAGCTTCTATGTGTTAAAATATAGAAAATATCTGTAAAAATATGCCTAACTAAGAGTCAATTTCTCAATTTACCAAAAAAAAAATGCTTTCTCAATTTATAACAAAACGGTTTATTTCTATATGAACTATTTTTAGACATTTTACACATTCAATTTACTGAAAATTTTAGAATTTCTTTTCCACATTCTCCAAATTTTCTTTTCTC
>CM029561.1:37178118-37351521 GCA_017309665.1 Coelopa frigida | reverse complement strand
CTTTTTGTGGCGGAAATCTGAAATTAGATTCAAGGACCAAGGACATCAGTTTCTATTTTCGCATGCTCTTGAGCTCTCGGCGGAACTCATTAGGGTTGGAATTCTCTCAATTTGTCGCTCTGTCTCTTTCTTCAGCCCTCTGAATTGTCTCTTTTAACTCTCTTTTCAGTCTTCTCAGTCTTTTGTGCTGTTATTTCTTTCTTCAACAACATTCCAATGTTCCATTCCCTTCGATAGATTCTTTTCTCTAGAAAAATCCTTCAAACATAAAACAAGCAAACCTAAAGGAATTATTTTCGAAACAATCAAACATAAAGAATCATCGCAATCAAAACATTTTCCCCAAAACTACTTCAAGTCTTCGAGAGAAATCATCATCTTCAGACCTTCTTTCGTTGGACTCACACATTTCTCGGAACTTTAGCCAAAGATCCTTGGAGTTTTCACCAGAACCACGCCAAAGGTTATTTGCTTCACTTTAATGTGAGGTCAGCTCCCGTTGCCCATCAGCCTTGGGCTTTTAATTTTCCCCACCCTGTACACCGCAAAGCTAGCTTACAAGCTGATCCTGCTTCCGTGTTGCAGCCACGAGGACGCAACCGAAGCCGAAGCCTTCGCCTGCAGCTGAAGTTTTAATGTGAGCATTAAATCATAATCATGCGCCTTTAATTGCCTCATCTTGGTCTCGGTATGGTCAGTCGCCGAGAGATAGAGAGAGAGAGGCACAAAGAGATAGAGATAGTGAGAGGTATAAAGAGGTAGAGAGAGATAGTGAGAGGTATAAAAAGATAGAGAGAGATGGAAAGGGACAGCTGGATGGCGACAGAAGGTGGAGAGATGCAGCATTCCATTCCATGGCCATCTGGAGCAGCAACTGTTGCCAACGGTTGGCCAATTTCGCTCCTCCGGAAATAACTTTATTTCTTTCATTCCCTATTTCACTCTCTCTCTCTCTCTTTCACTCTTAATCTCTTACACTATCTTCATTGTGGTCGTCCGTTTTGAGGTTAAGCATTTGTACTTAAGTTGAATTTTGAAAATGATGTCTGCAAGAAATGAGAATCTCTTAAATTCATCTCTCACTCTCTCTCTCTCTCTCACTCTCTTGGTCGGTGTTTTTTTTCTTACTCTCACTGTCTTTTCCTCTGCCTTTCTCTGACAATCTCTTTACTTTCATCTCCTACTCTTTTTCACTCTCTCCCTTTCTCTCTCTGTCACTCTTCTCCCGTGGCATTCTCGTCGTTGCCAACCTCGGGCAAATAGCATTCTGCCAAAGTCAGAGGTCCTTTTGGATCACATTTTCGAGTGCAACAAAAATCACATTCTGGCATTTCGGCAACCAGCAGCCAGCAAAATTGCTTCAATAGCAACAAAAACAACAACAACAATTGCTTCTACAACAATAACAATAGAAACAACCGCAACAACAATTGTTACTACAATAATAACAAAAACAATAATAACAAAAGCAATAGTAACAAAAACAATAATAATAACAACAATGATAACAACAACAACAACGTCATCTACAACAATATCAACAAAAGTATTTGAATACTTCTCGGCTGTCGTTCTCTCGCTCTTTCTCTCTTCATATATCCATCCATCTCTACCTCACTCCTTCAATGCTTTGCTATCTCTTCCGCTCCCTCCCTTTCTCTCTTTTTCACTCTCCCTTACTCAGTCTAAGTGCCTCTCTGTCTCTCAACTTCATTACAAGGCGAGCACTTAAATCCTTTTGAGGCTGCAGTGGGGCATGTAAGAAATGTTGCCAACAAAAACACCAACTACAACAATAACAACAACGACAACAACATCATCATGGGTTAAAATAAGAAGAGAAGCAGCAGGAGTAGCATCAGCAGAAGAAAAAGAAGAAGAAGAAGAAGAAAAGGATATAGCATTTTTGTTGGGACGGAAATCCATTTGCTCGAGGCCATCAAATGCCAACAGAATAAAATATTTATGCATGAAATGTTCGAAGGATCCGCAGGATTCGTCGGGACCGAAGCCCATCGCCACAGGCTGGGGCCTGGCCGAGGGAGGAGGCGTGGCGGGTCGAGTCGAGTCGAGTGAGAGCGAATGAGGTTTGGCAAGAGAGACAGAGAGAGGGAGATGGATGGGTTCGAGGGAAGCAGTTAACTTGTAATGACCAAACATATGAATTAATATTTAATCGTCAGTGAAAAAGGACGAAGGATGTCCAAGCGTCTGTTCGGTGGACACAGGACGGACAGAGGGACGGACGGACACACAGAGAGACGAACGAAGAGACAGAGAGACGAACGAAGAGACAGAGAGACGAACGGAAAGACAGATAGACAAGCAGACAGGAAAAAATCCTACATGGTGGATGGAACAAAGAAGAAGAATAATCCAGACTGTTTAAAAAATGAAAAAGAGAAGGAAAACGACAGAGAATATTTGGATACATGAGTGTCTAGTATTGGGATGGACCAGACATGGAAAAAAAATCGTCAGAATGAATGAAGGAGAACAGACCAAACAAGTGAATAGAAGTAGAGAAAAATTTGTTTCGAAAAATCATGGGAATATGAAAAAAAGTAATGAAAATATTTATTTACGAAAAAGTATCAGAAAAATTATTATGGAAAAATTATAATTTATTTATTGACAAGATAAGTAATAAAAGTGAAATTATATATTTTTGGAGAATCTCAACGAAAAAAAAAATAAAATAATAAAATAATGAAAAAATATCAGATATATCGAATATTTATAAAAATTAATAATTCATGAAAAATATCAATAAAACTAAATATTTATGAAAAATATCAAAACTTTGTTATATATTAAAGAATCTTATTTTTCATGCAAAACCGCAATGTAAAATCTCTTTATAAAAACTCATTGAAAAGCTGAAAAATTTATCGCAAATATATTTAGAATAATTTCACAGTCCGTTAGAATCAATAAATTTAAATTTGAAAATAATGCGATTATAAGAGAAGAAGAGAGAGGGAGAGAAAAAATTAACATTATTTACAGGAACATTTAAAAATTATTCAGCAGAACAGAAATGCATGCGAGAGAATTCCTTCCTAGAAAAACCGCCTCGGGAAATTAATATCAATAAGCTTGTTACATTTCTTCCTTCCTCCCTTCATCCTTCCTTCATTTCATTTCATCCAAATGTCTTCCCGTCTTTCGCTTGTTTAAACAACCTCGATGGACCTGTTGTTGCTCTCGCTACCTGATTTTCTGTCTCCCTCCCTCTCTCTCTCTCTCTCTTCCCACCTAATATCAGCCGTTGTCTCTTCTGCTCATTATTTCACACGTGAAGACATTTTCACCTTATGTTGGTTGCTGTCATGTTCTTGTAATTGCTATTGTTGTTGGTGTTCTTGCTATTAATACTGTCGTTCTTGTTGTTATTTTTGTTGTATTATTATTTTTGTAGTTGTTGGCAATTTCGCGCCTATTTATTTACATCATAAACGTTTATGAAGCTTACGAAAATATCCTTTAGAGAAACAACAAACCCAACAACAACATGAAATGCTATACTAAAACCATTTGAAAACAACATCGTGAAGAACAGTAACAACAATAATATTAACAACAAAAGTACAAAAACAACAAAAATAATAACAACAATATAGAAAAACAACAATGAAGACTTTTAGCAGTTTTCACAACAAACATTAAAACAAAGCAGCATTTACAATAACAATAGCAATTACAACACGAAAAACAACAAAAAAAAATGAACAACAATTTAAGTATCAAAAGTAACAACAACAACAACAGCGAGGGGAAACGACGACTATTAAACTTTTTTAATTTTGAAAATTTCTCTACATCGAACATTGTTTGTTGTAGTTGTTATTGTTGTTGTAATTTGTTGCTGTTTTGATTGTAATTGTTGATATTGTTGTTGGCATTGTTGTTGTTGTTATTTTATGTTGTTGTTTTGTGCTGTCATTTTTTTTGTTGGGACGAAATGAAAGTTTTAATCTTCTTGGCAACGATTATTATCAAAAAATTTTGAAACATATGCGAAGCACTAACGATCACCACCAGACGGTGACTTCGTGAAGCGACCTCGAAGTTCTCCAGACCATTGTCGTTACCCCTCCATCCTGTCGTTACCCCTCCATCCTGTCGTTTCCCCTCCTTCACCTCGTTTTCTCCTCTCCATCTTCCTCTATTCCTGGGCCAATCCACACCTGGCTCCTGGACGTCGTGTCCCGCAGGTGAAGCGGAAAATAACTGCTTCGCATCCTTGTAACTCGGAGCAACTCCATGCATGAGAGTATGCATGAGTATCTCTTTGTGTTTGTTTGCGTGTGTGTGTGTGTTTTGGTGTTTGTGTGAACTTCACCACTTTCAGGACATGTGTGCGTGTGTGTTTGTTGGCAAAAATGTTCGCAATTATGAGAACTTTTTCCGGGTTAAGTTTTTCTCTCGTTGTTATTTTTGGTATTTTTTTCTGTTTTCAGTTCACTTTTTCAGGATAATGTTTCGTCCTTCGTACGGGATTTTCAATGGGCCAGAGCGTAATTTCCAATTGATTTCCGGACAATCGACTGCGAAAAGGTGTGAAAGTTGAAAACTCATTACGAGAGGGAGGCGAGAGAGGCAATGATCCGGAAGAGTGGGAGGAGGAACACATGAAAAGCTAACGAGAGGGAGTAACAGTGTGTAAGAATGAGACGGTATGAAGGAGAGTGTGAGAGGGACTGAGAGAGAGATGGCGAGAGTTAAAATGAATATGAGTTCATTATTCGAAAGTTCCTTAATTAATTTGATCACAGTGAATTGAAGCATCTTCGTTCACATGACTAAATCGAGTTTAGTTTTTAGTCTTTCAGGCTGTTCCTCTATCTCTCTTCCTCCCATTCAATCTTTCGACCTTCCTCACTCTGACTCTCATCTCACCTGCGTTCTTCTATCTTCACATTTTCTGTCCTCTCTCTCTTTCTATTATTATCATTGATCTTCTCTTTGTTTTTGTCTCCTCACCTTCTTCAATAGACAATGACAATCACAACGTGTTTCTATTTCCTCCTCTATTATCTTCTCTTCCATTCTATGTCTAATGAACCCACTCTATCTCTCTCTCTCTTCCTTACTCCCTCTGTCCTTCTTTGTTTCTCATAATCCACACTTGCTGCATTCAATATCCGCAATAGCAACAACAACATCACCAACAACAACAACAATACTAATAATAATATTTTGTTGATTTGTGAAATTTCTGTGGAGGAAGAAGAATGACATAGGGATAATAATATGCAAGGATCAGGGATCGATGATCGAAACAACAACAACAATAATAATAGTAGTAGTAGTAATAATAACAACAACAATAATTGTTACTATAATAGAAATTGCAAGAACAATAAATGGGACAACAACAATAACAGGAGACTCTTCGCTCATAGATCGAAATAATTAAATTTCCAACCAAGTTATGACCGGATGTTGGCAGAACAAACGAACGACAAACATACAGATAGGACAGATAGTCAGAGAGAGAGAGAGAGAAAGACAGACAGAGGAAAGAGAGACAGACCGACAGAGAGAGAGAGAGAGAGACAAACAGACAGACAGATAGAGAGAGAGAGAGATAAACACACCGACAGAGAGACCGAAGAACAGACAAACCGACGGACAGACATCGAGACCGAGCAACATACGACCATTTGCCGCTGTTAGAGTCGAGCAGCAGCACAACGAAACACACACACACTAAAACATACATATCTCCTCCGCCAAAACACTGACACGAAAATACACACACACACACACATATACTAACACACACACCGACACACCCATACATATAAATAGAAAATTTGTAATTACCGAATGCGGCATGTTGGGAAATTGCAGAAATTCAAATTGTTACTGTACTATTGTTGTATGTTGTTGTAGATGAATGTAGTGTTGTTGTTGTTGTTTCAATGTAGTATTGTTGCTGATGCATATAGTGTTTTTGTTGTAGTTATGATTTTTGTTGTTAGTGTACGGATGCGGATGCATTTCCCTTATACAATTAAGCTCGTTTATGAGAGCATTTCGAAGCTCAACTGCAGCTGCTGGTGATGGTTTTGATGTGTGTGTGTGTGTGTGACTGTGTGTTTGTGTGGTTTTGATTATCTGCAGCAATGTACCAGAGGGAAGGAGAGAGAGAGAGAGAGAGCGAAGCAGAGCAGAAGAGACAGACAGAGAAAGAGTAGGAGAATGGTGTGGAGTGTTTGAAATTGAAAAGCAATCGAAAACGATTTGAAGGATTCCACAGAGCAGTGAACGGCAGACAAACTTTCTATCCTTCTTCTTCTCTCTACATCTCTCTACATATCTCTCTACATATCCTCTCTCTCTCTCTCTCACTGTATTTCTCTTCCTTTTAACCATATTAAAAATATTCAATTTATATTTTCGTTATTTTGAACTTCAAATTTCACTAAAAGCAAATGGAAATTTTTCGAAGATGAATGAAAATGGAATCTATTTCGAGAAGAAATGAAAATGTCCGCCTCCTTTCGAAAGAGGATTACAAGGAATTTCACACACACGCACACACTCGCACATATTTAGAACCACTGCGTGGAAGTTTCAAAGCTCATGAATTCTTAAAGTCAACCGCCTGGATATGAGCAAACATTGGTTTCGCCAAATTTGACACCTTCCAACAAAATACATACACACTGAAACCCACGCACATACACACACACTCGCAGTGGGAACTATAATAAATTGTTGGAGACAAAAACAACAATAGCAACAAAATTCAAAATAACAACAACAAAAACCACAAAAATAAAAACCACAAAAATAAAAGCAACAACAAGAAAGTAACAACAAATCATAGAAAAGTCAAAACAACTCGAAACAAAACCACCTCAAGACACTTTGTTCTCATTCTCTTTTTCTCTCTCATACCACACGCATTGAATGTGTGTGTGTGTGTGTGTGTGTGTGTGTTTGAGCCTCGTTGAAGGCCGAATTTATGCTCATGGCTTCTTCTTCTTCCTGTTCTTCTGAAGCTTCCTGCTTCGAATGTGAAATAAAATGTGGAAAATTTTCGTTTCAAATAAATTTGACACGATGACGACGACGACGTCGAGAGCGAAGGAAACTTTACAATATTTTGCGGCTAAAGTTAAGTCAAAAAATGGCTGCGACTCCCTGTGTGGTTGACTCGAACACCTCTCTCTATTTCTCTCTATTTCTCTCCCTTTCTCTCACTCTCCCTTTCTCTCACTCTCCCTTTCAATCTCTCACTTTTCAGTCACCACCACAAGTTGACAAGTAATTGAAAAGTTTTCTCCCGTTCGCTCTGCGGTGTCTGTGGATGGTGGTAAGTGGAAAGTGGGAGGCGTGGCAAGGGGGCGTGATTAGTGAGAAAATGGGCATGAGATGGAGGACGTGAGGTGCAAGAAACGTAGGACGAAAGGTGTAAACAACGAAGGAGCAAAGGTTAAGATGAGATAGAGTAGAAGTCGAAAGCTGTGTTTTTTCTGTCAACCTCGTTCCTTTCCCTCGATTTTGACAGAGGGCTTAAAGTTATTGTTCCTGGAACCGCCCCCTCCGCCCCTTATAAGCCAGGACCCAAAGCCATTTTAAGGTCAATGGGTCGACCTCTCGCCGGAGGTATCTCCATGCGATATGTGGTCGGAAAATTTTCCTGCTTGCCCCGAGGTAAAAGAATCGAGAGTCGTAAGTGAATTCTTGTGAAGAGTGAATGTGAAATAATGATGGGAACCACATCTTAAAGCCGCCTCAAGCATCCTGAATTAATCTCGTTGGATCCTTTGGCCTACTTCCTTCTCTTGAATCCTTTGTAGTTGTCATCGCAATGAGAATAAGACAGGCAACAAATTCATGTGTTTGATGTTTTATTTATTTAATTGATATTGATTTTTTTTACTTCGATTGACTTCCTTTGATTCAATTCAACATTCCAAGTTTTCAATGACTGCAGACATCGATTGGCCTTTGACATCATCAAATACAAAATCATCAATAACACAAATTATAACAATAATAGCAATAACAACAATAACAATAACAATAGTAATAACAATAACAACACCATCAATATCAGCCCCATGCATAAATCGTATATGAAATAAAGGAAAATAAACCTTAAATTAAACAATGATTAGATTCACAACAACGACAAAAACAATGATATAAACATCATTTGACACAACTTGAACTTTAGCATCCTTTTTCATTGTCTCCACCTGAATAACTATTTTTATCTTGTATCATAATCAATAATAAAGGTGATTAATTAAAATTATTTTTGAAATACATATGTTGTGATATATTTTCATTAAATACACTTTGCATTAAATACAACATTGAATCTTCAGAATTTTAAATTCTTCGAAAATGAAAATACATATTTCATAAATTGATATTCCTGACTGCATGTTATTGTTAATAATAAGTTCTTAGTATGGTAACATTGTTGTTGTGAGAGAGTGATGTGTTTGTTCTTGTAGCTGGAATTTATTTTGTTGTAATAGTTATTTATTGTTATAGTTATAAGTAACAGATTGAGAGATCGTTAAGCAGTGGGTTGTCTGAGGTTTTCTTATAATTAAAATTTGTGAACAGAATGAACAGCAGGACGATTTATGAATTAATCCTATGACCAATAATTTCAAACCTCTCTGGTGGTGAGAGAAAAAGGGATCAAATAGCGAGAGTGTGACAAAGAGAGAGAGAGAGAGATAGGGATAAATGGAGGTCAAAGAGACGAAAAAGAGATTGACGAGATTTCTCGGAATTCGTTGGAATGTAAATTAATAAATCGAGCCATTGCCTCGAAGGGAACAACAGCATTCATAATCATAAAATAATCACTTAAAACAACTACAACAACAATTGTAACAATAACGAAATTGTAAACAATAACAAATGGCAGACATAATGGAAATTTATTTGGTATTTCATTATTAGCTCGAGGATTACAGCAGATGAAGTGATTTAAATGGTTCAAATTGAAATTGTAAACCACAAAAAAAAGATGCAAAAATCAACAATAACAATCAGGAACAAAAATCAACAACAACAACAATAATCAAGTACAACATCAAATTTAATAATAACAACAAAATCTACAGAAACAATAAAACAAACAACAAAATCATTATAACGAAAAACAAAGGTCAAAAATAAAAAATAAAACACAATATAACAGGAAATAGCACAATAACAACAATAATAGATATTGATATTAATCGCATCGTAATGATATGGCAACACTTTGTGATTTTGGCTAATTGAATCTGCGGTCGAAGGCTTTCAGAGAATTTATGAACCTGAAACTGAAATCTCGGAGGGTCGGAAGTCATTGGGTCGTAGGAAAGGTTTTGGGAGGAGTAAATGGGATGGAGGAATGGAGGAAGGAGAAAGAGATTGGTGGAGGAAATGTTGAAAAAACGGGTTCGAAGGAATTTTAAAGGTGATAGGAAAAAATTAATGAAAACTTAAAAAATTTAAGAAAAAAGTCAAAGTCAAGTTATCCCAATCGGGGAAAAAACTCTAATAAGGATCGAATTAATTAAAATTAAAAACAATTGCGACATACACCAGAAGACAAAAAATAAGACAGCCAGGACATTTGACAGTAACCGTGACAGACAGGGGAAAGGATTCGTCTGTCAGACAAATTGAACAAAAATAAAATAAAATAAAAATAAAATTTAAATAAAAAATGTATTGTGAAAAATGATTGTCTGGTAACGCGAATGCGTTTTTGTACATAAACAAAGTAACAATAAAAACGATAAATAAAAATAATTGAAAGGATGTTGGAGTATTCAATTACCCACAACAATAACAAATATAGCAGTGAAAACGACAACAATAACAAGTGACAACAACAACAATAACAAAAACACAAGTGACAACAAACTTCAGTTGATACGAGTCGACAACTTTTGTTGTTAACAACATTAAATACATATTTTCATTGTGAAACGGAAACGAATTGTTTTATTTTTATTTTATAGTTCATATTATTGATATCAACATTATTGTTGGTTTTATTTTTATTTTTGTTGTCATTGTTATTGTTGTTATTATTTTTATTAATTTTATTTCTGTTATTGTTGTCATTGTCAACGGTTTTGTTGTTATTTATATTATTGTTATTGTTATTATTGTTATTGTTATTATTACAGCCACAGTACAGTCCACTTGATGTTTTTGATATTGTATCAAAATTGTTTTTATTGTAGTTCTTGATGTTGTGTCAACTTTGTAGCTTGTATAACATCAACAACAACAATAACCATGAGAACTAAAACAACAACAATAAAATAAATGTAACAACAACAAGTGAATAACAAGAAAGGTGACAACAACAATGAGAACAACAACGATTGTAGCAACAACAACAATTGGAAGAATAACGCGAAATGCCACAAGCAATAAATAACTTCATACAAGCTTGTATAATTGCCTCACTCATACACTCACAGACACCCAGGCACAGACACAGACTCGGACATGAATATGGAGACACTGTAAAACACACACACACGCACACAAACACCGATTCACTTGTCCTCACACCCACACAGTTGCAGCTATGAACGCACAATTAAATGTAAGGTTTTGTTATGTTTGTTTTCGAATTTAATTAAATATGAAAACAATGTTCGCTGTCAACGATCGGGCCGCGAGTCGAGCGGGGCCGACAGTGGAGTCCGACCGACAGGAGACAACGCGAGACATGAGATGGCAGACAGGAAGAGGGAGACAAAGCTACAGAGAGAGAGAAAGAGAGATATCGGGATAAGGGAAACACTTTAATTGAGCGATTGCAAATTGTTAACATGCGTCTGTGAGTGTGAGGACGTTGTGTGAGTGTGTGTTTTTGTGCCGACGGGAGCAATAAATTAATAACGATCCGAGCCGACGAGACGAATAGGGGGAAAAAATCCACAACAACAACAACTACAACAACAACACCACTACAACATCCTTCACTTAATTTATTGCTCATTCGACTCGATAATAAATTAAACTGTAATCGAATGAAAGAAAAACTAAAGTCGACAATCAAATGCACTTAATGTCACCGCAATCGCAATGGAAATCGCAGGAATCGCAATCGTTCGTCTCCCGGAAGCATTTTGCCGCAGGACCTTCGTCCTTGTCATGTCACGGCGGCCATCGTGGATCCCATGTGGATCCTTGCGGCGAACGCTAATTGAATTCGAACCCATCGACCACGTCGGTCGCCATGGGGAGTGCAAGAGACGATGATGTTGATGATGTACTTTACATAGAGACAGATAGAGAGAGAGAGAGACGGAAAGACCAAGAGGAAAATGAACAGATAGACCAATAAGCAGACGAACAGACAGACGAGACAGAGTTAATCAGATCCCAATCCTATCGCTTCCAGCGGATCGGTTCGAATGGTTTCGAAAGTCGACCGACCACCGCGTGATGTTTGCCAAATCCTTTTTGATTATTTTTCATCAGAGGTTGAAGGGATCAATTGTTGTTCTTGTTGTTGTTATTAGTGGTATGATTTGTTATTGTTGCAACTTTCCTACTTATTGTTGCAACTTTCCTACTTATTGTTGTAACTTACCAACTTATTGTTGTAAATTCACCATTGTTATTGCCTTGATGTATCCCTTCATTAGCTGTTGTTGTTGCACACACTCGAATTCAGCCAAATGAAGTTCGCTTCTCTCATTGTTCTGAATGCGCTGCGATTCTATTGTTTGGTGGCGAAAGTCATTGATTTGGAGTTTGACCATGGGATCGAGGGGCAGACGGAAATGAACATCGACTGTTCGTCGGAATCGCTAGACTTCGATTTCAGCGACTTCCTCGATTCGCATGGTTCATTGTTTCTTTCATTAGATTAGGCTTGTAATAGCCTTGAACTCGGTTCGGATTCATGGGAAATCGTTTGTTGTTCTCGTCCTTCGGTCAGAATCCACTTCAATTCACTTCTTCATAATCGTTCACTCTTTCTCACTTTCAGCACTATTCATTCTTTCTTCATTACCATCCTTCATCATCACACTTCATCATGACCCTTCATGATTCTTTATCATCTTTCATTCTTCTTCATCATCTTTAATTTTTCATCATCATCTTTCATTCTTCGTCATCATATTTTATTCTTTATTCATCATCTCATCATCTTCATCATCCATTCATCCTCATCCATCTTCATCATCCTTTTTCATCATCGTTATTCATCCTCCTTCTTCATCATCCTTTTCATCATGATGAACCGTTCTTTATAATCCTTTTTCATCATCGATCTTCATCATCCGTCTTCATCAACCTACAAACTATTTCATTCATAATCACAAATTCCATGGTGTTGTATTCAATGAAACTCCGTCGTCAAATCGAAGCGAGGCTGTTGGCAACGCGACACCACCTGGTCCAGGGTGTCAATTCTTTAACAGTACCGGAAGGATCACCACGTTGTTGTTATTTTTGTTATTGTTGTTGTTATTTCTGTTGTTGCCGTTATTTCAATTGTTCTCACTTTTGCTCTCGTTGCTGTTTCATTCTTGTTGTTCCTCTTGGAATCACTTCAAAAACCACGCGTGATCCTGTTAATCCCAGAGTCAGCGGTGGAGCCTCAATGGAGTTCAGGTGGTGAGTGATTTCGAACGGAAGGACGTATGGACAGATGGATATCAAACGGATAGACGTAGGACATATGAACAAAAGGATGGACAGATTAACAAAAGGATGGACAGATGGACAAAAAGGTGAACAAATGGACGAATAAAGGGTTTCGACGGTGGAAGAGATGAAACC
The DNA here is from genome assembly GCA_017309665.1 of Coelopa frigida. Lineage (NCBI taxonomy): Eukaryota > Metazoa > Arthropoda > Insecta > Diptera > Coelopidae > Coelopa > Coelopa frigida. The sequence continues at coordinate 37,338,729 of CM029561.1, read as the reverse complement.
TCTGTTGGATAGAGAAGCGGAAGGAAGTCGCCATTTGGTGTGGCAACACTGTCACAAGGGCAACAACAACAACAACAACAACAGCAGCAATAACAACAACAATAATACACCAAAAGGACATGTGGACAACGAGGACGAGAATGAGAAGGAAGAGAACGTCGAACACAAAACGCTTTAGAGCTGTTTTACGAATTTTAAACAATTTACAATATGACACCGCAGCGAGAAGCACGCGCCACGCACACACAACCACATAGAGACACACACACATTGATATTCACAAACATAGTGAAATTCATACAAACATAGTGGTGAAATTTATACAAACACATGCATATGTGAAATTTTGTATCCCCATACACAAAAGGACTGCGACGCGAAGCATAAAAAGCCAAAAAGGACTCCGCAAACAGATGTCGCTTTTAACACTTAACACAACACACGGAGCAAAACGAGACGCCAGGACCCTCAGTTAGTCAACCCCAACCCCAACGCTTGTCACGTGTCCTAGAAATATACATGTGACTGTGTGTGTGTGTGGATGGATGTGGTGGATGGGTGTGGTGAAGTCCTTCGCATGTAGGTGTCATTTTGAACCTCAAAAATCCCCAGAGGTGAATAATGCTCACCGAGGTTCTGACAGTAATAGTTTGTAATATAAGTTCACACCGACACGAACACCGAGAAACACGCTGACACAAACACATTCACACAAAAACACACTGACAAAAACATACTCACAGACAGACAGGACAGACAGATGCCCCCCATCGTGAGATTCAACTCCACTTCACCCTCGTGAGGGAGACAAGTTTACCTTCGAAGACATTTTCTTCACATTCATTCCCTTTCCATTCTTTACATACCATTCCCTCTTTTCCTCTCCATCCTTTTCCTTCCCCCTTTCCTTTTCTTCTCTTGCCTTCCCTCTCTTTCATTCCCTTTCCTTTCCTTCTTCTTCCTCTCTTTCAACACGTCGTCCTTTGGCCTGGGGCGAGGCGAACGAAAAAGGTTTCCGACTCTCGACAAGGGTCGAGGGTGAATGTATATGTGAATGTTTTTGTGAGTGTTTGTGTGAGTGTTTATGTGAATGTTTGTGTGTAAATGTGAGTGTGAGAAGTATAAGGAGCGACTCCTTTATAGTCCTTTTTGCTAGCTTGGTCGGGTTGTGGGATTTGCGTTCGTGTGCAACAATTTTCTATAAATTTAACTAATCGTGCTCGATGTTTAGCTTCTAGTACAACAACAACAACAATAACGACCCCAAAAAGTCAAATAGTAACAATAATATATTAGCAGAAAGGGCAATAACAAAGGTTACAATAACCAAGTAACAATGACATCTTAGATATAACAAAAACATAAGTCCTATAAACATTAAAAATAAGAGGAATACAAATAAGAAGAATAATAACAAAAATAATAATACTAACAGCAATAAGAATACTAAATACTAACAACAAGAATATTAACAATAAGATCCACAATAACAACAAGTATGACCCTAACAACTTTATGAGAAGGATAAACTATAACACAACAACAACAGCAACAAGAAGAAAAGAATGGAGAAAATAAAACTGAAAGAAGAAAATAAAACTGAAAGAAGAAAATACAAATGAATGAAGAGAACTAAAGGAAGAAAATACATCAATGTCAATCTATACAAAATCGAGTCCTTTTGTAATCGAAAAGTCATCGTTTGCTAGGAAAAGTTTTGAATATTATACCGAGGATTAACGGAATGATATCATTGTAAAGGAAAACTACAATCACATGTTGAACGGGGGAGGGAGTGGGACAAAGAGAGAGTAGGGAGAAAGAGAGAGTAGGAGATAAGAGGGAAATGAATGAAAGAGAGTGAAGGAAACAGTTCAAGAGCACTTCTATCCATCAAAGGATCGCTTTCAGAAGATGGCTATCGATTGGCAAATGCAAAGAAAACTGAATTGAAAGAAATTTAGTACATATTTTTATTTTTTCAAGGTAAACCTATGTGAGAAATTTTCTTCTTTCTCAGAATAATCCTTTTATTCTTTCTTAGAAACTCCTTTTATCTTTTTAAGAAAAATTCTTGTCTTCTTTCTAACAAAATGTGTTCATCTTCTATTTGTAAAATTGAAACTCAAGTATTTCACTTCACTAATTAGCATGTCCTTCCGAAGGACTCCGGGGTTCGGCGACCCAAACTATCTTCCGGAAATTCGCCTGCGTGATTAAATATTGAAACAATCGAAATATTGAACTATCGTTATCCTGGCGTTCATTATCCTGCCTTCACGACTGACTGGCCACGTGTGCAGTCGCCGAAACGCCGAACGGATGCGGCCATCGGTCATGGTCGATTGAAGTTCCATGCGCGCTGATGAAATGAAACGATTGGTTAATCATGTAATCATCACTCAGCGATTCATTAAGTTCAGCCGAATCACGCGAAAAAGAAGATGAATCGTTAATGTGTGAAATTCGATTCGCGATGCGTTTCAACGGAATCGAAACGATTCGAGAAATGCGATTTAACGAAATTGGAATCGATTCGACGTGCATTTCATATGCGACCGCGAAATTCATCCTGTGAAATTAAAAAATAATATTGTAATTTATTGAAATTCACAATTCCCTCAATTCACAATCCTTCAAGCCACAATTCTCGCAATTCACAATTCTTTCAATCCACAATTCTTTACAATCCTCAATTCTCTCAATCCACCATCCTTTAATCCTCTCTTTGTGAATATGCTGCAGCGAAAGTAGTGAAAGGAGCAAAAGGTCGTCGGCGAATTCGCAGTCAGGACTCGCCACACTTGGGTCGCCGATTTTGTGGGCGTGGCGTTAATTGCTGATCCCTTTCAAACTTAATTGCAGGAGGTCCTTTCGAGTTACCTTCTCATAAATTTAATATCCTTCACGCCTACAACTCCTCAGCCTCCGTCACCTCGTGTCCTTTCGGCAAATCTTTGCCAAGAGGTTGGGGAGGGAGGGAGAGGGAAACACGACAAGTGGTAGCTGTGGGAGTTGGTGAGAAGGAGTGGGAGAGAGAGGTAGAGAAGGAATGGAAGGTTGTGAGAAGGAGAAAGGGAAATAAATTTAAATTAGTTTCGAACGCAATAAACGCTGAAAAGGGATCTGGACCCTTTAGAACAACAACAAGGACAAATACAAGACCCAGAAAAATATCAAGAACAACAACAACAAGAAAAACAACTACTATTATTACAAGAAGAAAGATTCGAAAATCATTCGAATGACAATAACACAACAACAATGACAAAAACAATAACAATAACAACAATTGTTACTATTACAGCTACAAGCTATATATGATTCGACAACAATAACAATAAAAACAACAACAATAAGAATTAGTCTTTGTTTCCACTCGATTCCGGATGCGGAATTCAAGGAAATTCAAGCGAAGCTTTAATGAATTTTCTCAAGCAAAAACAACATAAACAACAAGTACAAAAACAACTTCTACAACAAAAACAACTTCTACAACAAAAACAACATCAACAACTTCTATAACAAAAACTACAAATACAACACCAACTATAACTACAACTACAAGAACAACAACAACATCACATAAGATACTCGAATCCACATCCTCTTCACACACACACACACACACACACACATATACACATACGCATACAAACACACACGCACGGAACACATGTTCGCCGCATAAAGTTATTCGCAAAATGGCGCCCGCGCTTCGTCCGCCATTTTTAAGAGATGTTTCCCGGGAATTCGAGAAGGAAGAGGAAGAAGAGAACAAGAGAAATTCAAGAAGACGCAGAGAGCTGGAAGAAGAAGAAGAGGGCGATGGTGAGGAGGAGGAGGAAGTGGAGAAGAAGAAGCAGAAAATGCAGAAGAGGCAGAAGATGAAGAAGAGACAGGAGATGAAGACGAGGCAGAAGTTGATGAAGAGAGAGAAGACGAAGAAGAGGGAGAAGATGAAGAAGAGGAAGCAGCTACCAGCTGAAGAAGAAAGAAAGAGAGAGCGAGAGGGAAATTCACATCCGCTCGAGGACGCATAAATTTTAAGTTTCATGCGTTGCCAACAACGTGTTGTAGCCGCCATATTTGTTTTTGCACTTCCTGTTATTCTTGTTGTTGTTGGTTTCTTTTACAAGAAAACTACAATTTTTTTCACATGAACATTTTCATTCACATAGATTTTCCCACGAGCACATATGCGTTTGTCGACATTTACATTTCAGATATTTTGTTGAAGTATTTGTGAGACGGCTATGATGCGTGTCCTTGTGTGCGTATCCTTTGAATGTCGTATGTGTGTGTCCTTTGAATGCGTGTCCCTTTTCTGACTTACTTTTGTTGTTGTTGTTGTTGACTTTTCCACCTTTTGGCACTGATTATTGCTGTTGTTGTAGGATCTTGTGAAGCCTTGAAGCAAAAGGACAAGCAAGAGTTGAAAACTATTTCACTTTAAATTCCATTCAATTCAATTTGTGATTTAATGTTGTACTTGTTTGTTGTTCGTTTTTGCTCTTTGCTGATTTTCATTTAAATATTTCATATATTCCTTCGATTGTTGCTGAAATGTACTTTTATTTTATTATTCTTCTTCTATTTTCTATTTTTTTTCTATATTAAACATCAGTCGTCTATTTAAAGAAACTTCTCAGGGATTTTTTTTTTTAATAACAGTCATCTTCCTCTATTTCGCTCTTTCTCTATATTTATCTCTCTCTCTCTTTCTCTCTATCTCTATTCTTACTTCACTTCATCATCAAAATTCAGTATCCATTTCATCATCCACTTCATTATCATCTTCAAAATCATAATTTAGCACCAACTTCAGCATTTTCATCTTCCATTTCAGCAACATCATCATCCTCAACATTATCATTATACTCAACATCATCAACACCCACAATATCGTTATCTAACATGATCATCATCATTATTGTCAAAGTGATAAATAACACTAAGTAATAAACTTGGCAATAACTTTATCCATTTTCGTCGCGTTGCATTTGCCTGTAATTTTGTTGTTTTCTTTTCGTTGTTGTTTTTGTTTCTATTGTTATTTTCCGTTTCCGTTGTTGATTTTGTGGTTGTTGCTTTTCTCGTTGTTGCTCATTTTCCCATTGTTCTCGTTGTTGTTGTTGTTGCTATTGTTTCACTCTCTATGGCATCAACATTTGCCATCGTAATTTCATGGCCGGAAATGTGCAGCACGCGTTCTCGTAATGAATAATGAATATTTCAAAATCTTCAAAAACATACTCTTCTACTCTCTCTCACTCTCTTTCACTAACTCGCTCTCTCTCTCTCTCACTAACTCTCTCTCTCTCTCTCACTTCCTCTCTCACTCTCTTTCATTATGTCCCTGTCTCTCTCCATCTCTCTTTCCCTCCACACTCTCTCTTCATCACGTTCTCTCATCCTCTATTCCACCATCACCAACTTCACTCCTTCCTTTATTGTTCTCCCCTTCCATCTGACACGATCTTATAAACTAACTATCTTTCTCCCTCACTCCCTCACACACTTACACTTTCACACGAATGCCCACACACACGCACGACGACTCCGCATGCACACTAGCTCACATTCGCGACGATAATAAAGCGAGTTATGATTCAGTTGCCAACTAATTCATCAAGCATTGTCGATAGCGGTGTTGATGGCGATGACGATGGCGTTGCTGTCGATGTTTTTGTAGAAATTTTGTTTGTTTTTGGTGGAAATAGCGTTGTTGATGTTAATGGTGGTGAAAGATTGAGCAAAGCACATGACTGACGATGAAGTTGGAGATCGCAAGGTTGATTTGAAGTTGGCTGAGATGGATTGTGGAGGGTGGACAAGAGATTGAGGACAAACAATGATGATGCAGGAATATTGAAAATTTCTATAATGTTGAGGATGATGAGGTTGTTGAGGAGCACGAATATTATATGGGTGATAATGGAATAATGAGGATACTGAATTTCAGAGATCAGAGGAACTATAATATTAGTTTATAAATCTTAAGTAAGACTATTCAATTCAATTAAATAAAATCTGAGTTTAATAAATAATAAATATTAAATAAATGAAAACTAGTCACCATAACATAGAGCTAAAGTAGCTTCTTCTGATGTTTCTATCTATTTGGTGACGAAACCTGTTCGAAAAATCAACAACAGCAACCTCAACGGGTGTAAGAATCAACATCAACCACAACAAATCCATCGAATAAACACAACAACATCATCAACTTTTAGCAACAGCATCCACCACAAGAAATCCTGTTGCACGGTTCAACTGAATATTACTGTATCTATTTCTCTCTCTTAGATCGTTACCTCTCTTTCTCTCTTTTAGATCTTTACCTCTCTTTCTCTCGGATCTTTACCTCTCTCTCTCTCTCTCCCTTTTACGTGATGCCACAAAAATAACAACAAAAACTAACACCACGAGCCAACCACGTGGTAATTAAAAAGGCAAATAAAGCCCAGAGAGCTTCGAGAAAACTTCCATCGAAGCTGTCGCCATCGCTTTTGCCGCAGGACCTCTTCATCCAGGACGAAGTTTTCATCAACTTGAATATCCTGTGAATGTTTGGTGCACAGGAGGCGATTGAAAACTTCGGCGAATACCGGATCCGAAGATATATAGAGAAGGATTTCGGATGGAAGAAACTCGAAACATTTCAGGGATTCTGAGGAAGAAGGAACAAGGAAAGGATGGAGAAAGGTGGGAGAGAGGTTGAAGAAGGGATGGAGAAAGGTTGAAGAAGGCTTGAAGAAGTGATGAAGAAGAGGTGAAGAAGGGTTGAAGAAGGTAGTTGGAGAGGAGAAGAAGCAGTCCTTCCAATCAGTGACGATGAGTCGAATCGACGGATCCTCCTCCTCCTCCTCTTCTTCATTTGGTCCTTCGAATGCAACCAACGTCAATTCAATCACAGATCTTCGAGGGATTCTCAGGCTTCGAGATCGAATTATCCTGGCACTTGTCGTCCCTTACAGGGGGGAGATGGAAAAATGGTGGGGAATGGAATTCTCCACTGAGAGGGCGACTCCGGTGATATCCTTAAAGTTTCACCACGATGGATCCTTGAAACACCAGAAGGTGTCGCTTCACAGTGAGGAGACCAATGAAAGGAGAGAGCGAGAGTCAAAGAGATGGAGGAAAAGGATGGTGAAGAGCGATGGATATGAAGAAGAAGTGGAGGTGAAGAAGAAGAAGAGGAGGTGAAGAAGAAGAAGTAGAAATGAAGAAGAGAAAACGAAGAAGAAGAAAAAGCCGAGATGAACAAGAAGAAGAAGAAGCTGCAGAGGAAGAGCAAACATCCAACGATTCAAGTCGAGTGCAAATCGAGTTAGAATTTATTTCGTTTGCCGTGTGACGATGTTTTCCTTTTTCTCGTTCTTGTTCTTCTTATTGGTGAAGTTGTTGTGGCTACTGTCGATGTTTTTTTTCTGTTGTTGTATTCATTTTTTATTCATGTTAACTTTTGGTGTTGTTGTTGTTGTTGGAGTTGTTGTTCCCCTCGTGTTGTTTGTTTTTGGAAAACTTTTAAAACGTAAATGAGTTTCGAGCACTCATTGCGAATCAATGACGTTGGGTGGCCACCAACAAAAATAGCAACAACTGCAGTATAAACCACAACACCACACACACATACATAGTTACATATACATATACCGACACATATACATGAATGTGTGTTGATTCTCTCTTTCGTCGCACGACTTGCGGTGTAAATGAAAATAAATTCAGAAAAGCCAGGACACACCAACGCCAACAGAACACGACGACAAGGACGACAAGGACGACGACTCGTTGAATTCGTCCTTCAAGCAGGATCCTTCATCGCTCGGACATTCGTCGTAGTCGTCGATCGGTAAAATATCATTTGTAAGCAAAACCTGCAAGATTAAAAATTCAATTACATGCGAAAACGAAATTTTGTTTCTTCTGCATCGTTGTTGGTTGGCTGGAGGAGCTGGCAATTACAACAACAATAAAAACCGAGATACAATAACAACAACACACAGATATAACAACAACAATAAAAACATTGGTCCTTCTCTCAGAACTTCGTTTCAGCTTCATCGAGCCAACGTTGGCTGTTTTCTTGCTCTTGGTGATGATTTCGTTGTGGTGGCTGTAATTGTTGTTGTTGTCATTTGAACTAATTTGTTGTTGTTGTTATTACTGAAATCAAATCGTTTTCGTTATTGTTGTTATAGTATCTATATTTTTCCTGTTGTTGCTACGTCGTCGGTTTGGACGACAGAAGTAGTATATTTTTGTTTTCGATATGTTTTACCATTGCTTTATTGCAGAATTGAAGCTATGTTAAAGTGTGTGAGAGATGTGAGAGTGAGAGAAATGAGAGTGAGTGAAAGGGGAGACAGAGTAAGAGAAAAATAGAGAGATAGTAGAGAGAGAGAGTGTGTGAAAAGGAAAGAAAGGAAGAGATAACGAGAAAGATAAGTTGGAAAGCGGTATATTAAGAGTCGTCGAATGGGTAGCTACAGGGCATCAATTATGTTGGCGACGGCAGCGTCAAATGTTGCTCTTATAAACAACATCAAGAACAAAAAAAAAAACACAAACAACAATAGTAACAAACACAACAATAGTAATAAAAACAACAACAATAATGTCAACAACACAAAAACAAGAACCACAGCAACAAGAAAATCTACAACGAGGATCGAGACGAAAATCCAATAAGATCAATTCTAAAAAAGTAGAGATCGAAATTTTCGAAACGAATTTTTCAAATCTTTAATTTTCTCAAATGAATTGAATTATTTTATTGAAAGTCCTTTGCTGAAAAATATTTTGCAGAAAGTTCTTTTGTTGGAAATCCTCTGCAACAAGGATACGTATATGTATGTGTGTCTGTGTGTGTTACCTGTGTTTGCCTGTGCTGAAAATTTAATGAAATTGAAATAAAATTCGAAAACTTTGTGCCTCGTCCTGCTGTCATCGTCGGCGAGCATCGAAGATAAATCAAGTCCTTAAGAGGCGGCTCGAGGAGGATCGTGGCGAATTGAGAAGGACTCGGATCGCATTAAAGTTTGAGGTAGGATGAGAGCGAAGGAAGTTGAGGACGAAGGAGGATGACCGAAGTGCAGTAGAGAACGGCGAGGAAAAGGAAGGTTGAGGAGGAATGAAAAGAAGAAGGAGGATTGAAAAGAGGAAGGAGGAGGATTGAGAAGGAGTTGGAGAAGGATTCAGAAGGAGTTGAAGAAGGACGAATGGATGGGAAGGAGATGAAGAATAAGAAGAAGCAGCAGTTGCCACATCGGCCACAATGAAAGCAAACTAACCGATAAGCCACTCGGTCTCGAAATAATGAAGTTAAACGCAGCCACTCGCACTACCACATCTACTCAAATACACACACACACACACACACACACATATTCAATTCATTCACACATACATTCACCCACACGAGCACTAACACAAGCACTCACTCACAATAGTGGGCGATGATGAAGAAGAAGAGGAAGAACGATGGTCTCACACAAACACACAAAAGGGGCAGAAACCGAGACGAAGACACATGCACGAAGACAAACAGCAGCAAATGGACGACGGCGTTGCACGCACGTATTGCAGCAAGGACGAAGGAGGATGAGAAGAAGCAGGATGAGAAGCAGGATGAGAAGCAGGATGAGCAAAGGATGAGGAAAGGATGAGAAAAGGATGAGAAAGGATGAGGAGAAGAATGTGGGGAAGGATGGGGAAATGACCTGAGGATGATAGGAAGGCCAAGGATGAGAAGAAGGATTATAAGAAGGATGAGAAGAAGAACGAGATGATGAGAAGAAGAACGAGATGATGAGAAGAAGAACGAGATGATGAGAAGAAGAACGAGATGAAGGCCCAAGAGAAGAACGAGAAGAACACGGATGGGGCGGTGAAACAAGATGAGAAAAGCCAAACGATGGACTTCGCCCGGCTAACGATGTCTGCGAAATTGAAGTTAGACAACGATGAGGATGACGACGATGAGGCCGAGGCCAGGCCGGCTCAGGCTCCAACAATGAAGGATGATCGAATTTGAGCCGAAGGATAAACCGCAGGATGGGGGAGAAAAACGAACGATAACCAAAAGGCAATGAGTTCAACGACCGAGAGGAGTGAGAAGTTGAAGAAGAAGATGAGGTGAAGAAAGAGGCAGAGGTGAAGAAAGAGGCAGAGGTGAAGGAAGAGGCAAAAGTGAAAGAAGAGGCAGAGGTGAAAGAGGCAGGCAATTTGAATGCGGCGAATTAGAGGTGAAGAAACGAAAGTGAGGCAGACGAGGGGTCGTTTGGCGGTTGCCGAACTGGTCGAAGACGATGATGAGTTTTCGTCCACTCGGCGGGTGGTGATGATGATCACGACGACGACGATGAAGCCACAAAAAGCCATCAGCCTGAGTCTGAGTCGTAGCCAAAGCTGAAGCCACAGTTGCAGTTCTCTCTCTCGTCTCAGTCTCGACTTCAGCCAATAGCCGAAAAATAAACACAAAGGATAATCAAAGCTAATAACTCGATAATAAAATTGGAGAAAAGGCTCCACACGAAACGAAGTCGACGACGACGACGTCGACGTTGACCAAAGAGAAGCGAGAACATGTTCTGGCGTAACGAAGCCAAAACTTATTAAATTCTTTTCGAAACTAAATAATAAATTGATCATGTCTGCCTGTGGTCGAAGCGTCGACCATGCGAGAGTGAGTGGACGAGAGAATAGAAGAGAGATGGATAGAAGCTAGAGGTAGAGAGACGATAGACAGAGAGACAGACGGATAGCCACTGAGAGACAGACGGACAGCCAGAGATGGGAGATTTAAATAATATCGAAGTGAACTTTGTGCACTCGTCCGGCATGAGAGGTCATATGTGTATGTGTGGAAGTGTATGTGAGTATATGTGAACGTCTGTCTGTATAAGTAAATGTCTGTGTTCTCCATTCTCCTCTCGGTCCAAACTAATTCTAATCAATAGCCATGGCAGCCAACTTTTGACGTTGGTCCGATAGAATATATGGAAAAAGTTGTCCACGTAATAAAAGTTCGACATCAAATTACGAAGCACAACTGGATAACTTCGTTCTGGCTTCAGAATGATGCCTGCTAAATTCACATCGTCGTCGTCTCTTCGTGGGTCTTCGGGGAGTCTGGAGAACATTTCCATAATCACCAAATATTCTTCACTAAGTCGATTCAATATTACAAGTTAATGATAAAGGAGGAAAAATATTTTCGTTTATACTTTCACAATATTGCACGACTTTTTCGATTCAATACCTTTTTATGCTTTCAATATCGAAGAATATATGAAAAAAAGTTTTAAAAATATTTGGAACAGAATTTACATGCTCATGACATGTTTTTCCTAAAAAATATTGAAATATGAATGATTTCTTCTTCTGATTTTTTTTTTATTTTGAAAAAATCGTTTATGAATTTTTCAAATTTAATTATTTTTTCTTACTTATTATATTATATTTTTTAAATAAAAAAATTTTTTTAATTTTTAATTATGATTAATTATAATAAATCATAAATTTTATACACAAATTATTTTTACAATTTTATTTTCTTGTTACAATCTAAAAATTATATTTACCAATTGTACTATTGTTATTTAATTTTTATCACAAAATGCAATCAAAAAATATTTATAAAAAAATAAAATTTTGTTTTCTTTATTATCGTCAATATTGAAAATATATTTTATTTGGAAATTTTAATATTTCCCAATTGTACCCAAAGTGTAAAACTGCAATTTTTCTCAAAAATTTCGCATTTCTCGTAAACATTTATAAAATTATATTAAAAATTTTTAATACGATCATCAACACTTCATTATCTCGTTATTAATAGAAAATAATGTTCGTCATCAAATTCATACAAAAAAATATATATATTCAACCAAATGAGAAAAACTCGTGGTGAAAAAACACAATCAACAAATGTTTCAGGTATTCCAAAAGGAACAACAACAATCAGAACAACAACATCAGAGTTACCCCAAAGAGAACAATAAGTGAAGTATCCCAAAAAAAAAAACCAACAACAACATTAATATGAGCTTTAAAACACGAATTCGCCATCACGTTCAAATTATGTTTTTAATGTAAAAATTTTGTGAAATTTCATTTCTTCTCACACACACACACACCAATACTGAGAATGAACGACAGAACGACAAAAAAGGGAAAGTCAGTCAGTGAGTGAGTGAGAGAGAGAGAGACAGAACACATTGACAACGAACGACATGAGATGGAACGATGGTGTTGGGAGAATTTGTCAAATCACGCGTCTGGGAATCGAGTGATATGCAAGAGCTCAAGAGGAGGAAGAGAAGGAGGAAGAGAAGAGGGAAGAAGATGAGGATAAGGAGGAGGTGGGCGAAGCTCAGCTCGTGTTGGGGTTTTTGTCGCCGCCTTTCGGTTCTCTGAAGTGTCCTTCGTAGCCAGCACACGGAGAAGGATGTGCGGTGTTTACAACATCTGAGAAAATGACAGTAATAACAACACCTTCAGCAACAACAACATCTACAACAACAACATTTACAACAACAACAATAGCAACAACCCCGACCCCGAGAAGAACTCATCATTTTTAACACAGGACTGCAGCGGGATCTCAACAGATTCTTTTTTTGCCCGAACCTTCCAACGTCGCCTCCTTTTGACCGACAATGACAATGATGACGAGGGCGAATGACGACAACGATGGCGACGACGATGTCGAAAACGATGACGACAGCGATGGCGACAATGATGAGGAAAAGAACGACAAGAACGACAACGACGACAAGGACAACAACGATGAACGCGAAGCCTCCAACGAAGAACTCGACACCAGACGACCGACCGGGAGTCGAACAATCGCGCAATCAGAGCTTCGTGCACACATCCTGTCAGCCCGAGTTACCGTCAAACGAAGGTAAAGGACGATAACAACTAGAACAAGGACAACAACCACCAGGATAACAACAAGGACTCCCGGTGAAGGTGGAGAAGAATAATAAAGAAATGAACTCGTGAATCAACGTGAAGTGAACTCGAAATCCTGTGACTTGATGCGTTGTGAAAAGTGCACAGATTGATTTTGCTTTCGCAGGTCGCGAGTCAGATCCTTGGCTCGGCCTCGGCTTCGGCTTGTGCTCATGTTGTGAAAGGACCTCGCACATGCAACAACAACAACTTACACTCACACATAGTAGCCTGCCCACAGACATGTAGATAACCAACATATCTCGTGCAGATCTCGGCAGAAAGACCTCAGAGAAAGAGATATAAAGAGAGAGAGAGAGAGAGAGAGAGAAGGAATCACAGGAACATGTCTGAAGTTCTTTCTTTCATTCGTTCATTCTTTTTTATTCCTTCTTTCACTCCTTATTTTTTTCATCCACTCTTTCTTGCACTTTCCTTCACTTATTCTTTCAGCCTTTTTTTATTCATTTTTTTATGTCGCTGACAGCATCCTGTGGTTATCACCTCAGTTGCTGCGATCCTGCGGCGGCTTCTGGTTGTTCGTTGAAGGAAAGAGGCGACCATCGTTCATTCTGTCGCTTGACATGATTTTTACAGTCGTAATGTGGCAAAGGATGTGTTAATTCAACAGGGAATTACATGAGAGATGGAGTTAAAGCAATAAAAACGAACTTCAACACCAACAACAAGCTGCAACCCCAAATACCTGGAGTTAAAAAGCAACAACAGCAACAAAAACAACCCCAACAACAACACCAAAAACATCCCCAACAACAACTCCAACAACACCTGAAACAGCATTAATAAAAACCCCACGAAACCAACAAAAATACGCACAACAATAAAACAAACTCCAAGAAAACGGAAAAAAAAGGTAAGAAAAATAAAAAATATACATAAAGACGACGAACACTTCTTTCTCCCCTCACATCTTTCTTCTCGTTCACATACACCCTTTCTATCTCTCTCTCCCTTTCATTTTATTACTTCTACTGTGGTGATTTGATGGAGTTCCTGTGGTTGTTGTTGTTGGATGTTAGAGTTTTCACTCTAGCTGATTCTGCTCCTCTTGTTAGAGGAGGAAAACATTTTTTTTTTTATTTTATTTTATTTTCATCTACATCAATGACAACAACAATGCTGAGAATGGAAGGAACTGATAAAAGAAGACGAAGGTGTAAAAATAATACTTTGGGAAGAGGAATATCGTGTTTCAGTTGTAATTGTTATTGTTATTATTCTAGTTTTTGTTGTTGTTGTTGTGAGAAAGGTGAGAAGAATACTTTAGAAGAGACTTTGAAAGTGGCACAACAACAATTAGTATGGCGATGAAAGAAAAATAACAGTGAGGAAGGAGACAATAAAACGAGAACAACTTTCTTCGATTCGTTCAATGTCTTCTTGTGATATTTTTAGAAGAATTCTTTTTTAATATTTAGACAATATTTTATTTACGAAATTTGTGTTTCAAATTTTTTTGAAAATTTTTAATATATTAACAATATTTTTTCATTCAAAATATTTCAAATGTATAAACAAAGAAATTATATTTTAATCACAATATTTTATTTAATTTTTTACAGTATTTTTGTACATTTTTAAATTAAAACAACATTTTAATCGAAATATTTATATTTTTAATTTTACAATAATTTGAATATTTTAAAAATATTTTTTTTTGTTCATGAAATTAAGTAAATGTTAAAATGTTAAAAACTATTTATTAATTTGATCATACCAAATTCCTCAGAAATCCTAGTATATTGAAAATATCAAGAATTCTTCAGAAGCTCTCATTTCCTGCATCGATTTGAAATCCTTCAATACTCAATCCCTTATTTTCTTTTAATTTATCCTACTCCTTGTATAGATAGCAGGATACGTCAGGATAATAATCAAAATAAAAATAAACTTCACTTCCTCTGAGGCAAAAATAACAAAAGTAACAGCAACAACAACAACAACTATAACATCCTGTTGGCCATTATAAACTTTGACCAACTGATTATGCAATTATCAAAGAACAACTACATCGACAACAAGTACTACGTCAACAACACACATACATACACTCACACATACATACACTCACTCGAACACAAACACACATATTCGTACAAGTAAATAAACACAACTACAACAACCATGAAAACAACAAAATTACTTCGTAAAACAAGAGCCTAAGAGACCAAGAACAAAAACAACATTGAAAACATTGTTTGGATTAAGAGTCAATTGTTGTTGTTTGTTACATATTGTTATCCTTGGATTTGTTGTTGTTGTAGTTTTTCTTGTTGTTGCTGTTATTGTAATCATCACTTTGGCCTTGCATCTAAAGTGATGTTTTAATAAAAAAACAGATTCTCGTCTCATCATCCGTAGTTCTCTATCATTGCATCTCCCACTATTCCTTTCTCTGTTTCTCTCCTTCTTTTTTCCTCTATCTCTCTCTCTCTCTCTCTCCATCCCTCACATCAAAACTCATCAGGAGAGAGAAAAACAAACTCGAACGAAACATAAACAACTGTTGGAAATTAAGACAAAGTGAACTGGATTCGCTTCATTATCCTTCGTTACCTCGTCCTCTTCTCCATTTCCTCCTTGAATCTCTTGTCGTCTCTTACTCTTTCCCTCCTATCGTTCCCTAACATACGACTCTTGTCAAAAGTCCTTGCGGACACCTGCGAGCAAAACAGGACTCCATCATCGCCAATGTCACCAGAAGGATTCTCGTTTCTCTCACCTCTCACTCTCTCTTTTCCACTATCCCACTATCCTAATTTCTCCCTCTCTTCATACATTTCAAATTGGATTCATTCTGTGAGCTGAAAGAGCTCAGATGATGAGGACATGTGTAGGCTTTTTCAATGCTACTTAACACAAAACACGACGCACTTTCCCAAACACACAAGCACCAGAGATAGAAAGAGGAAGAGAAAGAGAAAGAAAAAGGCAGAGAAAGAGAGGGGAAAGAGGGCAGAGAAAGAGAGAGAGAATAATGGCAGAGGGAGTGAAAGAGAAATTTGAGGACGAAAAGGAAAGAAAAAGGCAGCTGGTAAAATTAGGACGAGGATCACAAAACGAAACAAAGTTCCAAATGAATTAGGACGAGATGATAATAAACAGTTAGTTGGCTGATGTTAACAACAATAACAAGGACAATACCAACAATAATAACAACAACAATCACGAACAAGAACAACAACAACAACCACGAATAATAACAACAACGACAACAACAACTACCAACAATAACAAATGCTATAAGAACAACAAGAAACATGAACAAATGTTACAAGAACAAAATGGAATAATAAGGAAAAGCAACAGAAGAAAAACAACAATAAGATCCAAAAGCAACAAGGACGAATGGGCAACAACAATAACAACAAAGTAACAACAACAAAAAGTAACATCACCAAAAAGTAACAACAACAAAAAGTCACATTAACAACAAAAAGAAGAAGAATAAGAACAAGAACATTACATTCATTCAGCTCTCTTGAAAGGATGTCCTGTTTTTTTACTCTCCCAACAAGGACAACTCATAACTCTTTGTTTGCCTTGTCTTCTCCTACGTTTTTTTTCTCTTTCTCTCTTTCTCTCTCTCTCTCTTTCTCTGCCTTACTTTCACTCCCTCGTTATCCATCGCTTCCTTCTCGCTCTCCTTCTTGACGCATCCTACGAGGCACGCACTCGTTGAGAATTTTGAAATATTTTCATTCCGTTCATGTCCGGGTCCCTCAGCAACAACAACAACAATAATAACAACAAGCCGACCGCCTTTAAATTGAGTGGGCGTGGTCCATCTGCCCCAAGCCGAAGGATAACCAGAGGACGAAACGGGAAGAAATGATAGGAGAAGAGATGGTATGAGAAGAGATGGAATGGGATGAGATGGAATGCGATGAGAACAAGAACAAGGAAGGGCGACTCATCGCATTCGCCGTCCTGCTCTGGTCAAGAAGCCAATGCGTATAAATTAATCTGTTTGACTTTTATTTCGTGTTCCGCACACAAATACACAACGACACACAAAAGGCTACCAAAAACAAACGCACACAGACAGACAGACAGACAGACAGGCACATAGAGATACTAACTCACATTCAGCAGGACTCGCGCCCTCACTAAATCTGTCTCCTTTCTCACTCTCTCTCTCTCTCTGATTCTCTATCTCTTCCACTCTCTCTCTTTCTCTCTCTCTCTCTCTGATTCTCTATCTCTCCCATTCTCTCCCACTTCCACTCTCTCTCTCTCTCTCGATATATATCGCGCCCTCGTCGACCGGGTCGTAACATAAATTTATTATTAGCTGGCAACATGATTTGATGCCATGTGCGCGATAAGTTCTGCTCCAAATGGACACTCGGTGTAACTGTTGATTTAGTGGTCCCGGCAGAAGGAGGAGGAGGAGACGTGTGGGGCGTGGCACATGGATCACACCAGCAACAGCAACAATCCTGTCCAGAGTCCGGTCGGACTCGGCCGGTCCTGGCCATTGACGGCGGTTGCTGCAGCCGTTGCCACAGTGAATTATTGAGATTTAGCAACAGGATAATCGTTCCTCCGCCCTCCACCTCCACCCTCCACTGACCCCAACGCCATCACCAATGGTCCAATCGTTCCCCGATGGCCCAATTGCCCCCCACTGACCCGAGGTCGTTGGTTCGAGGCATTCATCGACTCGGTCGTCGGTGGCAGGATATGAAAATCCTGCAGTGCGTCCATGAAACATCATCATTGTCAACATTACCTTCATCAATATCAGCATCGTCATCATTACCGTCATCAATATCATCATCGTCGTCATCGATATCGTTGTTGTTATCAACGTCATCATCATCAAAATCGTTGTCATAATCACCTTCGTCACAGCGATTGGTCTCTCGATATGAATTTCTCGGCAAAACTCATTAAATTTCCCATCGGTATCGATGAAAGCGCCTACGAATTTCAGCTCGATTTTAAATTCACATAGGAACTCGCATTCGAATTTTTAGACGAATTTTCTTTGAACTCGTAGACGAATTTGTTTGGAATTCTCTTTTAACCTTTGGAATTCTCTTCTAACCTTGGAACTCGTAGAAGAAATTGCCAGGAATTCTCTTCTATCCTTCGTATTCCATTTTGCTTCGCATTCGTATTCGATTTTGATCAGAAATCGTATTCGAATTTGCTTAGAATTCGTTTTCGAATTTACCTCGAATTCTCTTCTTTCGAACACTCCGAAGTCTCCTGCCCGAATATGAAATGGAAATTCTTCAAAATCCTCCTAATTATACACAACATCAAAGAGTCTTCATTGGAATCCTGAAATGAGGTCGTCAGCAAAAATTCTGATAAAAATCGTTGCAGTGGCCTTGGCAAAAATCCTGACAAATATCCTTACAGTGGCCTTGGTAAAAATCATTGCATTGTCCTCGATGAAGATCCTTGCTCTGGCCAAAAATCGAACTGAAACAGATTTAAATTCGAAGACGAGTTTTTGTTTTACTAGCGTTTGTGGCCTTCGATGGCGCCACGAGCGATTGGCGTCTGTTCATTGTCCTTTGGCTGGCTTTGCAATCAGGTTCTTTTCTTTCACTTGACCTCACTCTCTCTCCCACCTCTATCAGCCTTGTGCTCCCTTCCTTCATCGACAAAGTCTTGTCGTGTCTCTCGTTCCTTGCTTATTAACTTGGCCAACATTATAAATCATTGCGGCTAATCAGAGACGTCCAAAGGATCTTCGAGGCAAAAACAAGCAACGAATTGAGAAATGAATGACTCGAGGGAAAAGCAGGAGGAGAAGAAGAAGTGGAGGAAGGGGAGAAGAGGAGGAAGGGGAGAAGAAGAAGAAGGAGGAGAGAAAAAGAAACCGCAACCGAAACGAAGCCAAATGAAACGAAATCAGAAAAATTTTAAATCCATTTCTCCATCGGACGCAATCAAAGTTTGGGGAAAGAAAAATTGGCAAATAAATTCACGATAAATTTGAAATAAAAGTGAATTGAAAACGAAGCGTTGCAAGAAACGACGGATAGAGGGAGGGACAGAACGACAGATAGATAGACAGGCAGACAGACAGACAAAGAGTCAGACTAACGGAAGAACCCAAGAAAACCGCAGAAGAAGTTTCGAAAAAAGTCTTCAATAAGAAGAAAAACCCGGCGACAACGAGGTATGGGAAAAGAGCGGAAAAAAGGACACAGAAAAAGAAGAGAGAAAAAGACAGCAAAGAGGGAAAAGGACACCAAACAAGAAGTAAGACACAAAATAAGAAGAGAGAAAAGGACACAGAATAGGGAGGAAAAAATATAGCAAAAGGACAAGAACGAAAAAAAAGTACGAGAACACGAAAACGAAGCCCACTGAAGCGCACCGAATGAAGGCAGCAAAATTATCGAAATTATCCGATTTCATAATGGAATGACAAATTTATGTGCGTCCCTTTCATCCTGCCCAGTGAGAAGCGGGGGGATTTGGCGGAAGGACACACGAACACAAATCGTCGACCGTGGGCAAACATGTTAAACATCGGCTCGGGGGCGTGAACGAGGTGGAGTTGGGATTCTACTTCGGGTTCGACTTGGGGTCAGAATCGACTTTGGGATCGGAGGAAACGCGAGGGCAACCGAAAACGGAAACGGAAATCCTCCGCCCACCACGACCACCATCAGGAACCAGTCGGTGGGTCGGTGCAGTGGTTAAAAGAGCAGCGACAGCAGTAAAAATTCGAGTCGTACAAAAATTATTCGAGGGACAAGGAAAGATATGGGAAATGAAAAAAAGAACAAAACAAATGAAGAAAATATAAAAAAATATAAGAAAAAAAATGAAGAAAATATAAGAAAAAATATGAAAAATAAAAAATGAAGCAAAAGGAAAGAGACGAAAATATAAGAAGAAATAAGAAAAATAAGAAGAAAAAAATAGTATAAGAAAAAAATAATATCTAAGGAGAAAAAACAAAATCTAGGAGACAAAATATAAGAAAAAATTAAGAAGAAATAAGAAAAAATATACGAAAAAATATAAGAAAATATATAAGAAAATATATAAGAAAAAATTAAGAAGAAATATAAGAAAAAATATAGAAAAAACTTAAAAAGAAAAAATATAAGAAAAAAATTAGAAAAAATATACGAAAAAATATTTTAAAAAAAATTCAAAATATAAGAAAAATGTATAAAAAAAAATATAAAAAAGAATATAAGAAAAAATATAGGAACAAATAAGAAAAAAATAAGGAAAATATTAGAAAAAATATAAGAAAAAAATTAGAAAAAAATTACGAAAAAATATTTTTAAAAAAATTTAAAATATAAGAAAAATCTATAAAAAAATATAAGAATGAATATAAGAAGACAAATTTAAGAATCGCAGAATGTATGGAAAAAAATGTTTTGAATTATGTTTTCCGGAAAAGGCTAAAGTAGAAGCAGCAGGCAAATGACCCTAGGAAATTGAAGAAGATTGGAAAAATAAAGAACATGAGTTCTCAGATGGAGAACGAGAAGCCGAAGAAGCAACACGAGAGGTCGAAGATGGAACGAAACCGATTGCGAAGATTGGGAAAAAATTCCTTCGAATATTATGTTGATAATAATGATGACGATGATAATGGGCGATAGTGATGATGAAGAAGACGACCAAAGGACATGTAAATATGAGGAGCATTCAAGAATTTTCAAAGAATTTTGATTCGCACTGATTTGTTGAATCCTTCCAATGACGAAAGGAAAGAAAAAAAGGAAATATACATAAAATCTTTCTATGGACAAATTCTGAGGAAAAGTCAACCTTTTTCAAGATGTTGCTCTTGTTTTTGTTGTTGTTGTTGCTGCCCTCGACCATGATTCGTCTCAATCGGATTTCCGTTAAAAATTCCCGACCTTTTCTCATAATAAAAAAAGGAAAAATATCGACTCCATCGACGAGAACTCGATGAGTGAGAGGGAGGGAGAGGGAGGAAGAGGGAGGATAACCGAAGGTCCTTCGAAATTATTATTCCACACACAGTTGCTGTTGTCGATGCCGGACGCACGCAAATCCTGGAGATCCCTCGCATGTGATCCCGATCCCTGGGAATTCATCTTCCCTCTTCCTTCGTAAATCGTTCTCTCTTTTTATCCGAGTCCTGGGGTTTTATTTTTTGTGAGGACCCTTATGGTTGGAGTTGATGATTTTATTATTTTCGTTTTATTGGTTTTTTTTAAATTTTTTTATATTTTTTTTGTATATTTTATATCTGTTATTGTTATTGTTATTTATTTTGATCATATTTTTTTATTACATTTTTTCTTAAATTTGTCATATTTTTTCCCTATGTTTTTAATATATTTTTTTTATATATTTTTCTTATGTTTTATTAATTTTTTTCTTAATTTTTTTGTCTCATTTTTTTCTTGTGCTTTTCTTATATTTTCTTATCTTGCTCGCATTCATCCTACTCCAGCTGCTGAAACGAAATCTCATACCAATAGCTTCCTTCGACGATGTCGATGACAATGATTCTCAACGATGTTAACATGAGATTATTGTTGAGTATATTATGAGAAAGTCGTTGAGAATATTGTTGAGAATATTGTTGAGGATATTGTTGAGAATATTGTTGAGGATATTGTTGAGATTTTTCTTGAGAATGGATTGAGATTTTGTTGAGAATTACAATAATACCAATGTCGACAGCAAAAAGAACCAGGACATCTGTTGAAGAATTACCTTCATTCGTCACTCTGTGTTATTCAAACTGTCGAGTGTCCTTCAACTAGACCAAGAATGGCAAAGGATCGTCTGTTAATATGGATCCTTTAACTTCACAATAGCCTTCAGCGCCTTCAGATTATTCAGATCATTCAGATTATTGGGAGCATTTTCATTCAGAAAAAATGAAGTCATTCCTACAACAGAAATTTTTCCATTCTCTCGAAAGAAATCTTTCCATTTAGACAAATAAACTCTTTATCTGAAGAGAATTTTTATCCACAACTTCCAAACAAAACCATTCAAAATTTGTATCCTTTCGCAAGGACGTTGATGGTCTTTTGCGAGTATCTGCTGTGTTTGTTTCTTTATGTATGTATGCATGTATGTATGTGTGTGTCTACCGCAATGCTGATTGCTTCGAATGGGCGAGAACGAGAACGTCTTTGTGCCACGCCCCCCGCCCTCCAGCCTACTCACATCCACTTCCACGTTCATCTATCGACATTCACATTCTGCTTCCTGCCGTCGTCGACGTTGTCTTCATCGTTGGCATCGACTTTGTCTTCTGCTTGGTTTCTGCTCGGTTTTAAGTGTTTAGCATTTCACGGGAATGCAATTTTGTGCATTTTGCATAAATAACCATGGCAATAACAACTACTGAAACTGACTACTATAACAACAACTAGTTCAACTATAACAACAACTAGTTCAACTATAACAACAAATAGTTCAACTATAACAACAATTGGTACTAATACAAGAACTTCTACTAATACAACAAGTACTATTAATAAAAGAACTCCTGCTACAACAACTCCTACTAATACTACAACATCCACTTATACAACAACTACTACTACAACAACTACTACTACAACAACTACTAATTCAATAAATACTACAACAAAAATGACAACTACAAAAACTACTACTACTTCTACTAGAGCTTCTACAATAAAAGCCGTTACTACTATAACTATCTTGAGAAAAACAATAACGACAACAACTACATAACAACAACAATCACAACAACTGAAATAACAAAATACCAACAACAATGACGACTATTCCAAGGATTAACAACAGGATGAAATGATTCGAAGAAGAAGAAGTTGCGAACATCTTCATTTGCAGTATACGAAGAAGATTCGCGCCATTGCCTTTGTTGTTATGGTTATAGCCACAATTGTTGTTGTCTTAGTTGTTGTTATTGTTGTCATAGTTATTGTTGTAGTCATTGTTGTTTTTGTTATTGTTTTTGTTATTGCTGTTATTATTGTTATCCCCTTCTCATTGCATACACAATGAGTTTTAGGATGGTGCAGAGTTCTCAATCTCCCTCTCTTTCTTTCGCCATCTGTTTGCATCTCCCTCTCGCTTAAGAAATGCATAACTAGAAGCGCTCAACACAAATAAAAGCGGGAATAAAAACTTGGTAGCAGTAGTGAAGTAACCACAAACTCAGCGAACTGCAAATGAGATGGAGAATCTCCAGAAAATGAAGGTGAAGATGAAGGAGAAAATATAAAATGAATACGAATAAGAAGAAGAATATGAAGATGAACCAGAATATGAAGGAGAAAGCAAAAGAGATTGAGTTGGAGAATGTGAAAAAAGAGGGAGAAGGTTTAAGAGTGTAGTAGAATTAGTAGGAAATGGAGAAGACGCATCACTCGCATTGGCGAAATTCAGAATCGTCATTGTTGTCTCTTCATCGACGTCTTCAATGCCTACGTCGTCTCACACAAAACTTCTCTTTCCTTGAGATGAGAAGAAGGTTAAGATGAAACCTTCTTCTCATTTCTTCCCCTTTTCGCTTCTTCTCATTTCACTTCTTATCTTTTCCTGTCCTCTACTCCTTTCCTTTTTCTACATCCCACAGTGGCTACTTCGTCAACAACGACGATGTCGAAGGCGTCGAACGTTTTCCGTCATCGCCTCCAACGACGTTTTCCGCGGTTTCGCCTTTCGCCAGTTTCTTCGTCAACACAACTTCCTACACTATCGCCATCAGTTCTTCCTTCATCATGATTTCCTCCATCTTCACTTTCTCTATCCTCAGATCCTCCATCTTCACTTTCTCCTCCATCTTAACCTCCTCTTCATCCTTCGTTTGATCGTCATTTGCCTCATTCTTCTTAACGTCTTCCTCAAGCTTCTCATCATCACCAACCTTCATCTTGATTTCCTTCGTCTTGTCTTCCATATTTTCAATCTGCTTGTCATACATCTCCACTCCCATCAAATGTAGTTTTGCTCCATCCTCTTCTGTCTCATAATTTTCCTTCGTCACATTCTCCTCGTCGTTGATGTCCTTCTGGCGTCGTGGCAACCGCGAAACTTTCTCGGAATTTCGCTTTGCCTTGGTTTATTGTTCGAGTGATTCGATTATTTTCCAGAAGGAGACGCTGATGGAATAATCGTCGATGAGGTAATCATTTAAGTTATTAATCTCAAAATATTCGTCACACAGTGATTAACGAAGAAAAATATTTCATTTTTCCTTTAAATAATAAATTTCATAATTTATTACTTATCTTATCTCTTAGTTTAAGCTTTTCAAATAATGATAGTAATTATTTTTTCCATTATTTAATTTTTTATAATTGCATGAGTTTTGTTAATTAATTTGTATAAAATTTCAATCAATTTAATTTTGTTCTAAATTTCTTTTAATAATACTGAATTAATAATATTATATAAAATTATATTATATAATTTTTTTTTACATAAATCAATTGTTTTATTATCGTTTCAACTTCTAGTGTACCGAGTACCAAATTGTTGAATGGTGCAATTTTAGAAAATACACATACGCCAAAAATCACACATGCAAACAAAGTACTCACATGGGTGACAGACAAATGGGGAATAAGCAGAAACCGAAATTAAAATATAGATATATAGAAACTAAAAGTAGGACGAAGAGATGGAGAGAGAAATGCTTTTATACCAAACTGAGAAAGACATTAAGAGACAGAGAGACATAAAGATACTTAGTTATATAGACCACAGATAGAGAGAGATCCACATAGGTATAGATATACCAAAAGACACAGACACGGATTTTCATTGTGAGTGACAGAAATATGTAGATGTAGAATCTTAGTGAAGAAAACGTCGACTTGGAATTTTGCATGAGTTTCGCAGGCATTAAAAATATAAAAAAAATTAAATAAATTTTAGAAACAAAAATTTTAGGAAAGGAAATTAAATGAAAGAAAGGAGGGAGATAGAGCGAGTGAAATATCTTGAGACTGAGTGGGAGGGAATTGTGGATTTTTTTCACGAATGCGTCAAACAATTTAATCACTTGTCTGGGATCAGAGACAGAAACGACATCAACAACAACTAGAACGAGATCAACATCAGTGAAAAAGCGACATAAACAACAACTGAAACGACATCAACAACAACATTGATATCATCATCATCATCGTCATCAGAAGCAACAATAACAATAACAACATGTAAAACATCAGGGTTCCATCGACTACAATGAAGATCCAGACAACGATAAGACTTCGTCATCCCTCTCTTTTCCACCACCAGCATCTCTCCAAAGAAGAAGACATCGAAGAGTTAGATTAGAGTGTTGTAGAGAGAGAGAGAGAGAGACAGACAGAGAGAGAGCGAGAAAGAAAGAAGAGGACAGTGAAAAATAGGTGCAAAGGACATTTGTCGTTGTCGTCGTCATCGTTCGTGTCGTTGTCGTCATCGCCGTTCGACACGACCTTTGAATTAAATTCATTCCTTGTGCGTTGCGGCCAAAGGACGAAGTCGACGGATCTAGAGTGAGACAGAGCGATATTTCAATGCCAATTCAATTGTACGAAGGACGTCGGAGAGAGAGAGAAAGATCCTGAGCAACAACTGCTAGCGGATATGTTCGCCATCTCCTCACCATCTGTCCGTCCGTCTGTCTGTCCACCCTCTGTATCCTGCCTACGCTAGAGTGAAAGGAAGAAAGAGACAGAGAGTGAGAGATGGAGAGTGAGAGATGGAGAGATTATGTCCGCCAGGAGATGGCGAGCATCCTGCGGCATCCTGTGTGCGAAGGACATCATAATAAAACTATAAATTAAATCAACTCATAAAAATTCCGAGTGCATAAAATGAATGAAGCGAAGCGAGACCCAAGAACAGGACGAAGATGATGATGATGAAGAAGAAGAAAAATATGATGATGAAGATTTAAATGATAATGAAGATGAAGATGAAGAAGAAGAAGAATTACCGAAGCAGCCCGCGTCTCCAAGGACGAAGAACGATGAGCACGAAACCGCCCACAGCAGATGGAACCGTTGTCCTTTTCCACTCTCTCTCTCTCTTCCACTCTCTCTTCCTATTGCTCTCCCTTTCTCCCTCTGGTCGTCTCCGTCATCGCTTTCTTGTTCATTTATGTTCATTTTCCACCGTGAACGAGTCCTGAATTGATTTCGCTTTTATTGACTGCCGTCGCGTGCTTTATTAGGAGGGTCCTTGAGCGAGAGTCCTTGCCACAGGCAAACTGGCCCACCTTAAGTGAAGGGCTATAAAGTCTTCAGAGAAACATCTCTCAAATGTTCATTCGTTCTTTCACTCACTCATTCATTCATTCGCTCTCCGAGTCCCACGAAATGACTCGCAAATTGTTCAGGATCTTCTCAAGTGAGGTCTCGGGTAGTCCAAGAACAACTTCACACGCACCAATTGGATCAACATCATAGGCATGGAAATATTTCATAAAGATTAAAATGAATTAAAGAAAAGGTCGATCCAAAATATAATGAATTTCATCTCCGAACTCTGTGGGAGGAATCAATCTCTTGCTCTTGTGGGCGGAAGTTTCCAGAAGGAATCCATCATCGTGCTCGCCTTCTTCCGGCTCCGTTGGCTGCCGATGGCAACATTCTTAATCCTCGCACAGATCCACCGAACAATCGTCTGAAATTAATTTTAAAGCCTTCATCAGAAAATTGTGGCAACGCCAGTCGTCGCCGTCGTCAGTCGTTCGTTGTTCATCGTTTGTTGTTTGTTTTTCGTCTTTCGGTTACAGTAATCTTTGAGCTTTTAATTAACTGCTTTAATTGCCAAAAAGCTCACCTTGGTTTGCGCTTTTTCTTAATTATTAATCGCTGCAGCCATAACAACAAATGCAAATATAACAACAATAACAAAGACAACAACGATGACAACAACAACAACATATAACAAAAACAACAATAAGAACAAATGGCTTTAGTTGAACGAGAAGAGAAAGAGAAAATGTCGAGGATGACGAGAAGAAATTTAATGAAATCCACCGCCGGCGCCCACAATTGATGCGCAGCTATCAATTATAAGCCTCCTCCTCCATAATCTTCTACTCCTCCTTCATCTCCTCCTCCTCCTTCATCTTCTCCTGCTCATCCTCATTCTACTCGTCGCTCACATTATCCTCCTCCTTTTCATCATCGTCTTCTCAACACACCTTCGACTCTTGTCTTTACCTAAAGAAAGAAATAATGAATGGTGTAGAAATAAAGGTGGAGCAAGTGAGAGCTGGAGAAAAAGAGGTGGAGAAAGAGACAAGGAAAAAAGAGATAGAAAAGAAGACTTCGAGAAGAAGAGAAGGAAAAGGCTCGATAGAGAGAACAAAATGCCAAAGTGAGATATATCAAGTGTGCGAGTGAACGAGAAGACAAAAGAAAAATAAATAGACAAATATGACAACCAAAAAAAATTCTTCAACAAAGAAACAACCGCCGCAAGCGAATACAAAATCTTTTGTTGTTGTTATTAAAAAAATATATGTATATGTTGTTATAATCAAAGTAGTTGTAGTTGTTGTTATTATTGAAGTAGGTGTAGTTGTTGTTATTATTGAAGTAGTTGTAGTTGTTGTTATTATTGAAGTAGTTGTAGTTTTTGTTATAATTGTGTTTGTTATTTTTGTTCATCTTGTTGTTATTTTTGTCCATCTTGTTGTTATTATAAGTCTATGTTATTGTTGTTATTATTATTCCTTGTTTTTGTTGTTATTAATGATTTTGTTCTAATGATGTTGCCATTGATGGTGTTGATGAAGGCTTTGATGGTGTCGTTGATTATGTTTTCTTATAATATAAGTAGTTTTAGTTAACCTTGATATTATTGATATTCTTATTGTTGTTCTTGTTGTTTTTCATGTTATTATTATTGTTATTGTTCTTTGTATTCTTGTTGTCTTAAATGTTCTATTTGTGATTCCTTCAGTGTTTTTGTTTTCCAGTTGTTATATTTCTACTTAATTCACTACTAATATTTAATTGTTGTTATTATTATAGTAGTTATATTTTTTTTCTCCCTTTAATATCTCTGGGAACTAGCAAACGTCATCATGAAACATTAGATCCAATAAAAACATCGTTCTAAACGAATTTTTATCGATACCTTAAGGTTTAAAATCATTGTAGTTTTTTCTTATAGTTGCTACTACCTATTTTCAAGTTGTTGTTGTTATTGCCAATTGCATGTTTTTTTTGGTTTTCTAGTTGTTTTCAAATAATTTTAATTACATAAATTTTAATCAATAAACCACCAGCTATCAGTCGGACGGGAAAGGGATAAGAAGCAGGATCAGCATCGGGTTTTACCGAAAATAAAAATATCATAAATTTCACCTAAGGCTTCGCAAACAAAAATTAGATTAATAGTTACCGTTACCTCGACCAAACCAACGTCACTCCCCTTTCTCTCTCTCTTTTTCTCCCTCTCTTTCTACGCCACATCTGCCCCCGATCACCTCTGGCCACCCCTGGCCACGACCAGCTCAACCGCAATAATTGGAAAAGTTTTCATGCGGCTCGTTTTACACTCGACGACGCTCGAAGACGAACTCCAGCTAGCCATCCACGCCCCCTTCTTCCTCTACCGCCCACCTTCGATCGCCTCCACATTATCCACAAGCGACTCATGACCGAGGAGGACAATCGACGCCCCTTTTGGCCACGCCCCCTCACACCACACCCGACCGATGCCACGTCATTCGCTTGGCAATAAATTCAAGTTTTAATTGCGAGCGTTTGCCAGGAGAACGAAAAGGAAGTGAGGTGGGCAGAGAGAGGAAGAGAGAAAGGAATCTGCAGCAAAAACCTGAGATCACTGAGGAAGGCGGAACAAATGGCTGTGGGGGAGAAGAGGAGGGGGGGGGGGGAGTGAAGGGTGGAGCATCGTCTGTCTGTCTGTCTGTCGGTCAGCCGCCTCGCAGATAAATGCGAAAAGTTTCACTCAAAATAGATTAATTCCGTTATCCAGGATGTCCCGAGCGCGGCCCCAACGGCGGAACATTCAGAATCTCTCTCTCTTTCTCTCACCTCTGTTTTTTCTTCCAATCTCTCCCACTCTCTCCCACTCTCTCCCACTCTCTCCCACACTCTCTCACTCTCTCTCTCTCTCTCTTAGCCCTTCTCACAACTCCACGACCTCGACGATGTGAGTTCGTTCAATGAAAACAATAAAATGCCTGCGGGTCACAACTAAAATCAAGGATCATCATCGCATTCGAATGGAACAAGTAACAAATGAAGGATGGAATGAATGAATGAAGGAAGGGTGGAACAAATGAAGGGTGCAACAAATAAAAGAGAAAGAGACCGAGAGAGATACAAATATTTAGCTAATGGCTCACAGTGTTTTTGAAAATATTTCGGAAATTTTCAAAATTCCTATTTTTATGCTCACAAAACTTTTCGCCCTTCGACATCATCAGAACCGCTTCCTAAATGCTTCCGTTTCTTCTCTCTTCCCGTCTCTATCTCTCCCTCTCAATCTCTCCCTGCCTCTCGCTCTCTTTTCCTCTCCCTTTTTCTTGTTTTTTTTTTCAGTGAAAACAAATATACAACATACGCCAGCTTTTGTTAAAAATACATCATGATATTCGGTGAATCAGCTGTCTCATTCCCTCTCACTCTATCTCTCTCTATCTCTTTCTCCCTCTATCTCTCGCTCTGCCTATCGCTTCTCCCTGTCCTTCTCTCACTGACCCTTGTTAATAATAATGCCCGGATTGCACCGACCACAATTGCATGCGTTTGTTTTTTTTTATTTTGTTTTATAACCGTGACCAGTGATGCCACATGTTCCGCATTTCACGCTCCAATAACATAAAGCTCATGCTATCTCTCTCTCTCTCTTTTTCTCTCCATCACTCTCTTCGGAGTGGAGAGATAGAGAAATGGATATGGATATAGAAATCTCTTTCACCCTTTCATCTCCCTCTCGCCGCAATGAAAATTTAAAGCCAGACATCGATCCTTCGCCCTCGTCATGAGTCTGCTGCAGTTTTCGCTTCCTATCTCTTCTCTGTCTGCCCTTGTTCCCCTTCTTCCCTTACAGTCCTTTCTCCATCCCTCGCCCTTCCCCTCCTTCGTTCGCATCGCTCCAACTGTCGGGATTCACAGAATTAATATTCATCATCATTGATTTCAGACGCGCTTAACGGACGCCTCTCGCCCTGCTCTCTCTCTCTCTCTCTGTTCTTCTCACCATGTTCTCTCCCTCTTCTCACCATTTTCTCTCCCTCTTCTCCCGCCATCCCCCCTGTTTGTCTGGCATTGATGGCGTTGCCACCTTGTCGTCACTTGTAGTCACTCAACGATTGACGCGTTGACATGAGCAATGAGACAATGAGAGGTCGACGCGAGACGCGATGATGCCCAGTGTGTGTGATGTCAACGAGAGACTGATGATGATCAGCCTGAGTGGGGAAATTGTTCCTGTTGATAAGATCCTGAGGAAATCACATACATGCGAGGAGGAGGTCCTGTGAGATTTCCCTTGTAAAGACAGACCCTCGGGGCCATCGAAGGCAAGTGGCAGCCAGGACGAGGGCGAGTGGAATTCAGAACGAGACGATGACATCTCTTCATTCAGTCGACTCTCGATGGTCCTTTTCGAAGGACGAACGGCTGCTGAAACCCATCAAGAATTTTGGTGGCAAAGCTTCCTCGTTACTGAAACTGGTGGCAACGCTCGCTCTGCTTCTTAACTGAAATTGGTGGCAACGCTCGATCGTCAGTCAGTCGACAAAAAAAAAGGAAAATACAAAAGTAGCCGTCGTTAATGAATGAATACGAGAATGCGGACGATTTAATGACATGCGAAAATTATTCATTTATGACAAAGGACTCTCCGCAGGACTCTGGACTCTGGCTGATGAGCAAACGTGCTGAATAAACACGAGTATATGAGTGTGTGTTTGTGTATGTATGTGTGAAGGACTGTATCATCGTCGCCAACTGATGAGAAAACGCATTAACGCTCGAGCACCAGCCGTTCGTTCGTTCAACGAGACGCAGTGGATTCGCTGATGACGATGGACAGCGAGAATATCGATGAACCGAAGAGGAAGGAATGCGAGGAATGGATAATGAAGGACATCGGGGATATTAAGGATGAGGGATATCGAGGCATCAAGGATGAGAGGGTTCAAAGATTCAGGGAATCGAAAAGAAAGGATTTCAGGGTAACCAGGAGGAAGGACATCAAGAAGGAATCATATCAATATTAACCAGACAGGAAACAAGGTTTCGAAAGCTTTGTCATATAGCAAAAAAAAATTTTCATTGTTCGAGGCACAGAAGATCGTGGTGTTTTCTTTATTTTGGTAACTATTTCTCTCTCTCTCTTTCTCTATTCATCAAATTTGAGAAAGCTAATTCCTTTGAGGAATAAAAAATAAAATAAACTAATTATGATTATAGTAATAGTATGTATGAAGAAAAATAAAAAGTATTTGGCAAAAAAAAAGATTAAAGCGATTTTTCAACAGGACCTTGATTTTAACATACAAAATGTTTAAATTGGAAAATACCTTTCAAGAATCCTTGACATTAAACAGCAAAATATAATTCAATAATTTCTACGAATTTGTTTCTCCTTCTTCATTTCCTTCCCTCGGTTTTTCTTGTTTTTCTCTTTCATTCATTGTTTAGTTTTTCTCTGTTTTGCTTCTATCTTGGTTTTGTTTCTCTCGGTTTTCTCAATTTTGTTTCTTTCGGTTTCCTTTTTATCTTTTCTATTTCTCTGTTTTCTTTCTATCTTGGTTTTGTTTCACTCGGTTTTGTTTATGCATCTCAGTTGCTCCCGGCGTGAAATCCTGTCTAAACCAAACGAAAGCACCCATTGTCCTGCGAGACGAGTCCTGGCTTCCGGTCATTAGCAGCTCGTCACTGCATCGCCCCATTCATTATGCCAGGTGGGGGGGCGACGCTTCCCGTGGTGCAGAAATGCAAACGTCAGAAGAACAGAAGGATGGAGGGTGGAGGGAGAAGAAGGATGAGGGGGAGAACAAGGAGGAACAGAAGATGGAGCAAGGGTAGAAGAAACGGAAGAAAGGTCGGAGTTGATCCATTTTTGCTGATGCATCACAAGGTGCGCCGTGTTTGTTTTCCGGGGTCGGGCTGGGTCGAGTGAGTGTTTGTGTTTTTATATGAAAACAACAAGAACAACAAGAACAATATATAAGAACAACAAGAACATAAGACAAAAACAAAATACCCGTAACAACAAAATACCGACAATAACAACAAAAACGACACAATACAATGATGGACAACAACAAAATTTCAACATCAACATACTTCGTCCGGAAAATCAAGGATCTGAGAAAACAACAAAAGCGACAACAACAATAACAACAACTACAATAACAACCACACCATCAACAGCAAGAAGTCAAGCAAACAAAGAAGCGAGACAGTGGGCGACAGAGACAGACAGATGGTGAGAGAGAGATAGTGCGAATGAGAGAGAGAGAGAGTGTGCATGAGACAGAGGGAGAGGGAAATAGAAAGAGAGATAGAGAGAAAGAGAAAGAAAGAGATATAGAGCAATGTAAGAGAAAGAGTCAGTGAACGAGGAAGCAAAAGTAAAATATTTTCAGACGCCTCGAGACAGAAAGGACATTATAATTGATGTCCATGTTGTTGTTTTTGACTTTGTTGTCATATGGATAACAGTAATAACAACAATGACAACAACAACAATGTCAATGACAACAACATTGACAACTACAACAATAAGAACAACATTGACAACTACAACAAGAGGAAGAGAAAAAAACAACACCAATGAAAAGCAGCTGCATCAGGAGCCACAACAATGAATAAAACAACAATATCAACAATGAACAATATAATACACATGGCGGGAGCAATGAGAAAGACAATAACAACAACAACACTCTCCACATAGAGTAAGAAAAACATGTTGACAATAACAACAACAACAACAAGTCATTGAGTCTTCGTCCAAGCCAGGTCCACCAGGTTCAGCAACTCCGTCTCGACGTCTCGCAGGATGCCAGTGTTGTCAGGAGTGTTGATGTCCTGTCAGCAACGTGTGCGATTTAAAGCATCCTTCAGATGACAACAAACAACAACAACGTCCACCACGTCACGCAGAGTATCGTGACGTAGAAGGCAAAAGCAAAAAAATAACAAAAGATTAAATCAAAGGAAATCTCATGCAAATCTCGACAACAGACCAGAGCATTGACATTTGCTGTCCCAGGGATAATTCCTTTTATTCATTTTTTTCTTTCTTCTTCCTGTTGTTGTAAAGGATTAAAAGGACTCGACTCCGAACGCCAACAATGAACTTTATATTGATTTAATCACTGGATTCCGAATACTTTAATGAAACACAAGGGAAAATAATTAATTTTCACCATAAAATGCAAGTAAAATTACAATTTCAAAATTCTCAAAGGTCACGAGGGAGGAGTAGAAGTAGAAGAATTGTAAGGAAGAGGAGAAGCAGAGGAAGAATCGCAATTAGAAAACGTCTCGAGCCATCGTCGCTGCTGCAATCAAGGACATGCAAATGCCATGGCAATGGTAAAGGAGAAGAGATTTTCGCTCGCCGCTCGCGAAGAATGCAAACAATTCATTTGCAGATGTAGCTCTCAAAGAGAACGTAACCGACGAGGACGAAGGAGGACGAGGAACGAAATGCACTCGAGCCACGCTGCCCACAGTCGGTCGACAGAGTCTTCGGAACGTCATCAAACAGACTCCAGGATACGTTGACTTTGGCTCTCGACAAGAAGCCATCGGGAAGACTAAAGCGTCGACGACGGAGGCCTGCGAACAATCGTTCTCTCTCTCTCTCTCTGTCTCTCTTATTCAGCCCCCTACGTCTTTAGGACCTGGTCAGAACTCGACTTCATGTCGGACGATTGCCTCAAGGCGGGTTCCTCTAAGTCTCGTCCTCACTCTAAACTCTGAACCCCGTTGGAGTCGCCTCGTTCTTCGCAACCCAGAATCAAACAGAAAACATTTTAAATTTTATGCAAACCTCGGGCTCCCTGGGCGGCCCTCCGAGGGTTCTCCTCGTGTCCGCTCAGTTGATCTTCGTCCTTTTAATTTCGTCCACATCCTGCTGACTTTGCAAATCCTTTAATTCCGCTTCTCGTTCCTCCTCGTCGTCTTCGACCTCGCCATCGCTCGACAGGAGCAAATGCCAAAAACTAACTCGGTGTTTGATTAATAAATTATATGCCATCGAGGGGAGCGAGGGGGAAGAGCTAAAGAACTAAAGAGAGAAGGACGAAGAACTAAATGGAGGAGGACGAAGGACTAAAGGGAGGAGGACGAAGGACTAAAGTGAGGGCGAAGAGAAGGCGGTTGAAGGCTGAACGAGGAGGAAGAGGTCACGACAAGGGCCGAGGACACGCCAGCGACAGACCTCGGACTCGGGTTTCGGCCTCCGCCTCCGCTGGTGCCTCGTCTCATCAGCCACGGCGACGACTGTCTATCGAGGCGATGGTGAGGAGACCAAGAGAGATAGAGGAGACCAAGTGAGATAGTTAGAGTGAAGAGATGTGGAAAGTATTTGGCACCAAACCGCTTTGGGTGTGGGTGGGGTCCATCGACCGGAGACAGAGGGAGAGAAAGGGAGAGAGAAGAGAGAACGAGAGGCCAGGACAAAGGAAACCAATTAACAAAAACCATTGTTTCACTTGGCAATTCAACGAAATTAAAAGCAGCGCCTGCGGACAGGACCCAGGACATCATGACGTGGAGGACATGAGATGAGATGATGAGACGATGGAGACAACGAGAACGATGGGAACGATGAGAACGAGAAGAAGAAGAGGACGACGATGGACGTTGTGGACCAAGGGGGGGACGATGAGACGACTAGAACGACGACTAGAACGACGACAAGGACGAGACCGAGGCGAGGCAAGCGAACGAAACGATAGGAACGAGATGGACGATTGCACAGTGCACAACACTTTAGTGGCAGGACCTGCAGTCAAAGAGATTCTGGCACAAGTGTTTCTCGCACAAAACGACAACCAAGACAACCACAGCGGAGAAGCGAGGAGTAGACCGAGGACGAAGAAGCGAGGAGTAGACCGAGGACTAAAAGTAGAAGGATGACGAATGACCAGCGGGGTTCGGACGACGACGAGGCGAGGATGAGGACAAAAGAGAACCAGACAAGAGATAGAAATGCATGTTCGCAAATCAAGCGACACCCGTGGAACGCGACGAAGGCGTCTCTTGCAGGCTGCATCGGGAGCAGACGACAGACCATGTGGATCGGTCAGGAGGACACGCCAGGACATCGCTCAGCATGAGGTACTGCATGCTCACAGCAAAGAATTCGCTCTCAAGGATTTCGTCCGAAATGTTGAAGTAGAAAAAAAATTTAAAAATGTAGAAATAAAAAATAATAACATTAAGATAAGTTGAGGATAAATCTATAAATTTAGAGGAGTTGAGTAAAAATGTATATACATATATACAAAAATTAAAAAAATTTAAAAAATTAGAGAAGTTCACAATTTTTTTTAAAATTAAGACAAATTGAGATAGGTTTAGAATATTTCGGACGAATTTTAAAAATTAAGAAAAAAATATTATGGTTTGAAAATTGAAAAAATATTGATAAATTTAGATATCGGAAATTATGATAGAATTAGAAATATTAATTTGGAAAGAATTAGAAATAAAAATTAAAAAAATTATAAAATTTAAGACTAATTTTACCAATTTAGACAAATTAAGAAAATTTAGTCAATTACAGACAAATTTTAATATTTTAATAAACAAATTTTGAAAGTTTGTGAAAAATTTGATAAATATTTGAGAACTTGAGAATAATTTAAAAATTAAATTTTGGAAAAATTGTGAATATTTTTCTTCTGTGATCACAGAAATAAAGCAACAAATGCAACTTCTTGAAAGTTTTTCAAACGGATTTAAGACATTTAAGGATAAAGCTTCAGTCCTATATTGGCGAGAAGCAACCAGTGGATGTTGTTGTTATTGATTAATTTCCGACTGTTGCTGTCGAACCAAAAAATAAAAAATTCTTGTTCAAGGCGCAGCTGCATGAAAAATTCAATTTCTTCGAGAAAAATTAAAGGATCCAGCTTCGCTGTTGTCCACGAGCGGAATTAGATGAACACACAGCTTATGAAGAAGGAGATAAAAATAGAAAGGGATTTGGAAAAGAAAACAAAAAAAAGTAAAATAACGAAATGTGTGTGTAACGAATCCTATGGAAAATGGTCCTTTGACAATACCGTGGAGCTCTTGTGTGTTTTTCCAATATATGAACCCAATGGACAACCCACAATCCTCTTTCTCCCTCACTCTCTTTTTCTGCCTCCCTCTCTCTCACACTGACCAAGCGAACAAACCTCCCACGACTCGGAGATGCCTGTGCACGAAATCCTTTTGATTTATGGGCGAAAAAATATTTTGTTCCCATTCTTTCTCTCTCTCTCGCTCGGTCATTCAGTCGTTCGTACGTTCGGTTGGTCGCATCTCTCGAAGGACTCATAAATTGCGATGTCGTCGTTTGATGTCCTTTAACTACAGATACAATAACAGGAACAACAAAAATGCTAAAACAAAAAACAATAAACGAAAAATGTTCAAACAACAAAAATATAAAATATTAAACAAAAAGAACATGAAAACAAAAAAATATTATAACAAAAAATAACAAACGGAACATAAAAACAAAAATATCAAAAGAACAGAGACAAAAAAATGAAATAAATCACAAAAAAAAAAATACAAAAATTGCAAAATAACAGTAACAAAAATAACAAAATATAACATTATAACAGAAACAGTAGACACAGAAAAAAACAAGTAAAAAAATAATTTTAAATTTTGTTCAAATAATAAACGGAGAAACAAAAACAAAAATTTAATCAAAATGACAACAAGTAACTGGAAAATTAAAATAAAATTAAACACAAACAAGATATTTATTTCATCGACCCCACAACAACAAAATCCCACAAAAGGACACCAATTGGAATCCGAATCGCACTTGGTCGCCCACGTCGTATGAGTGACATTTTCTCCCACATGACATTTTAAATCTTTGCAACAACCTTTGCGAGAAAGATAACTGAAGCAGAAGCTAATTGAAGGGGCCGCTGACGTGAACGAGAATAAGTGAGAAAAAATAAGGGAAAAATAAATAAAAAAACATATGAAAAAGTAAGTAGATCGAAGGGAAGATCGAAATGAATGAAGAAATAGATCGAAAGGAATGAAGAAAGAAGTCGAAATGAATGAAGAAAGAAGTCGAAATGAATGAAGAAAGAAATCGAAATGAATGAAGAAAGAACGTTACTGAAATCTCAGACTAAAGGCGAGGTTTTTTCTTTTCTCTTTTGAAGTAAATCAATTATGATGGAGTCTCGTACACGCTCAATCGCACACAGTCACAACTCCATCACACACACAGTTACACGAATTGAACAAACACACGCAGAACAAACGCAGAGAAAAAATGAAAAAAATTAAATAAAATAAAATCAACTCACACACACACACACACACGCCCCTCCCACGAAATAATATTAATGTTTATTTCGAAACGCGTCGAGCAACATAAAATCCCATGCTGCTTTCGTATGCGTGTGAGCGCCTGTCTCTTTCACGCCCCTCTTATCCGTTCCTCGCTTCTTTGACTCGTTCAACCGCCCAAAAGCGAATACGTTGTGTGTGTGTGTGTGAGTTGATGTGTATGTGTGTGTCGGTGCGTGCGAATTTATCCTGCGCGTGCAAATATCAACTTTTCCTGCATTTCAATTTCACTCGCCGCACTCTTTCTCTCTTCCTCATGCACTCGGTCATTCACTCACTCTCCTCTCTCATTCTTCCTCTCTTCCTCTCACTCTTCTCCCTTCCTCTCACTCTTCCCTTTTTCTCTCCCTCTCCCCTTCCTCCTCTCTCTTTCTCCCCTTTGACCGCCTTCGATTTCGAAGAAAATTAAGCTCGATTTTTTCGCTTCTTCGACTTCCGTTCGTTCGTTCATTTCTTTCTTCCTTCCTTGTGATTCAATTTCCAATCACGCACTCATACACAGAAACATGTGGGAGGTGCGTTCGTCTGTGTGACTGTGACTGTGTGTGTTTTGTGTGTGATTGAGTCTGTTCATAAGTGTGTGTGTGAGTTGAACTCAAAGGACGCGTCGTCGTTGCTGCCATTCGCTCAGACGCCAGGACGAAAGGCGGCGCGTCAACGTGTTCGATAAACAATTCACAACATGCGACGACCAACGCACCAAGGGGCAGAGAAAGAAAGTGGAGCGAGTGAGAGCGAGACAGACACCTTCACACGTTGGCAGGACGCAGGCCGGACCATGTCTTGTTCGCATCTGATCCTGTTCTGTTCGCTTCGCTTCGATTGGGTTGGGTTCACTTCAGTTGGGTTGGGTTCGGTCGGAGCCTCGACGACCTCCTGGGGCGTATAAATCACACCCGCCCGGCTTAATTATCGCCAACAAAGTTGTTAATGAGCTGTTGCTCAGGTCGTCGAGACGCGTTGCGCAGTAATTTAGCCGTTGACCCATTCACCGTTATCTCCACGACCTCCCGCTGTCGCCGTCTCCTTGTGTCTGTCATTCCCCTCCATTGTGCCTCCTGCCAGGATCAGCTTTAGTCGAGCCGCTTGGGTTGGCCGATGAAAAGCGACGGCGGAGTTTTCTGCGACGCTTTTGTCTGCGGTCCCCGTGTGGCCGGAAGTGCTTAGAGTCTTAGCCAGCGGCTACGTGAGGCTTAGAAAGTGAGAAGCGACCCGGAGAATGAGAAAGGAGAATGAGAAGGAGCATAAGAATGAGAAGAAAAAGCTGAATGACAACGACTATCACAATGGGAATGTTATGGAGAAGGTGTATGACAAGGGGAATGAGAAAAAGAAGGGGAACGAGAAGAACCAGGAGGACGAGGATAAGAAGGAGAAAGAGGATGAGTATTAGAACTAGGGTGAGAAGGAGAAATAGAATAAGAATGATACTGAGAAAGAGGGAGCCGAGGAAGGTGGGATGAACTTCGAACAATAGAAAAAGCGTTGGGAAGAGAAAATATCGTCTCATTTGATTTTCAATATTGTCCTGGACAATGGGTAACCCTAGATATTATTGCGACAGTCGAGCGAATATTTCAAGTCTTCTCGATACCTTCTTTTGATCCCCGCTCCGATCACAAATAGTAGAGAGTTGGCACGCAGAACGCAAGTTGGACACCTCTTCAGTAAGCAGTCTGCATTTGCGCTCTCTCTCTCTCTTTCGTTATCCCTCGCTCTATCTTATTTCTAATAACTCCTCTTTATCCAGCGGCCTCTACGCCACCTCCAACCTCCAGAACGCATCGACAACACAATTTTCATTTTTATTGGACTGGGCCGGAAATCCGTGGAACTCCGTGACAGATATCATTCTATTCAAGTACACGTGATCCGGAGTAAAATTAAGACTCAGTCCACTGATATTGTCCGTCACGAGCCTCGGAGCTCCAACTCCCTAGCCAAGTCGTTCGTTCGTTAAGTCGCTCGAGTTTAGAAAAAGTTTATAAGAATTTTACAACAATCATCTTAAATTGCCAAAACACGTTTTCCTACATTAAATATTGTTCGCTTTTGTAAAGTTAAATGCAAAAATTTGAATTAAAATAATTTCGGAATCAGTGATAAAATTAATTAATGAAATAACTTAAAATATTTCATATTGGGTTATTAAAATAAATAAATATTAAAAAAAAAATAATAAATATTAGCTAAAAGAAGAATAAGGAAAAAAAAAAAGAATTAAAGTTGAAAAAGAAAAGCATCAGGAATTTTCTGCCAAAATATTAATACCTGTAGATTTTGAATACAAAGCCTAAACTGTATCGTCGTCGCTGGGCCCAACGTCGCATCGATGGAGTATTTGTGAGTAAGTGCTTAATTACTATTTTCCTTTTTTTATATATATTTACATATTAATAAGTTGGCAAATATCCTGATAAAGTAAAATATGTACGTTTTCTTAGATAGTAAGAACGCCTACAGAATGCGTTTAATATTTTTGCCTTTGGCTACCTATTTAGTGCACTGCGCGATAATTGATAATCTCCTGTGCATATGAATTACTCAAAAATGAAGGCACATTTTCATTTCCTGAATAAATTATAAATTTAAAATGATTTGCTAAAGTTTTAATTCTTTTGTCCGATGAATAGCAGTGAAAGTGCTGAAACAGGATCTGGTTAAAGTCCGTTCTTAATGATAATAAGAGGCAATAGTTACATTTAATCATTGCCAGGTAGGGCGGGTACAGAAAAAGGGGTCCTTAACGCCTTGGTTCCCCAAGGACTTGTCGCCGGTGCTTTCGCGGATAATTGTGGTAGTTGCAAGGGTTATAGATTGGTTTTGTGTTCCTTCCCCAGTTTCGTCCATCCCGTTGTAGTGATTGGGAGTCTGAGGAATAGGAAAGATCCCCGACAACCCGACGAGCAAGCAAGAGCCGAACTAGATGTGCACGCTCTCCGACCTCCTCAGACCCGCGGATAAGAACCTCCAGGAATAGTCCATTACAATATATAAAAGACGAACATTTTATTATTTTTCATTTTTATTTTATTCCGGTATAAATTGTATTTTCAAAATCAAAGAATTCTCATTTTCAGAAATTTAATTTACCAGAAATTCATTTTCAAAAAATACAAATATTTTCATATATTTTTATATATAATATTTTTAAATTGAAAATTTAATATTGAATAAGAAATAATTGAAATAAGAAATAATTAATAAATTATTATTCTTAAAATCAAACAGTCATCGTTAGTAAAAATGATTTGAGAAATTAAATCTTCAATTAAATTTCCAATAAGTTTTGTTTTAGAAAAAACAAAAAAAAATGATTGTTATTGAATATTGTTTCCAAAAACATCTGCATGAAAGAAAATATTTTCTCTTTTGTTTCCGAAAATAAAATGGAAACAGAAAAGAGATGAAAAATGATAGATGAGAGAAAAACGTATCAATTTGAAGAGGAAAAATGTCTTCCGACAATATTTCGAAATATCTTCGAGGCATCTGCAAGAAACACGAACCACACTTGAGCAAGTAGAAGATGCAGGCATAGTTGTTGCTATTGTTCTTGCATCTGATGACAAAGATGATGACGAGGATGCAGATGATGATAAAGAGAACGATGATGACAATGATGTTGTTGTCGATGACATTTTGCTACAAAATGAATGCAAATGAAATTCCATTCTCTCACTGGCGTCGCACACTTGAAACGTTCGATGGCAGTTGCCGCCCTAAACTCAACACATACACACTCAAAGATATG
Organism: Coelopa frigida; assembly: GCA_017309665.1. Classification (NCBI taxonomy): domain Eukaryota; kingdom Metazoa; phylum Arthropoda; class Insecta; order Diptera; family Coelopidae; genus Coelopa; species Coelopa frigida. The sequence continues at coordinate 37,297,470 of CM029561.1, read as the reverse complement.
GTCTTGCACACATAAATAATATTAAATGGAAATAAATTGAGTCTCTCTCTCCAACTCTCTCTTGCCTCCTTTCTCGCATCATCCCTCAATCTTCTTCGTATATATTGATCTATAAAAGATGCAGCACCAGATGCAAGAAACTCGATTCCTCGAACTCTTGCAGGAACCTCGAATGTCGATTTCTTGCTCATTCTTCACATACTCATCCTGTTCTCTCTCCATCGACTTAATATTTTCCTTCTTGTCGTCTCGTAAACATACTGAAATTTGGAATATTTTCAAAAATTCTTATAGCTGCAGGAGGGCGGAGTGAAGAAGCAAAAGGAGGACGTGAGCAGATGAGGAATGAATCGAACGATGACAGAGGAATCGAGCTAAAGGGTTTCCTCGAAGCTCGAGGTCAAATGAAGCTCACGAGAAAAGGAGAGGATGAAGAGGAAAAGGAGGACACGTAGAGAAGCAAAATAAGAGAAAGAGATGAAGGATAGCTCAAAACCCCATCCTTGAATTCCTCCACGTGATTTTGAAATGTGAGCCCTTTGTTACTTCAACCCTCTGACCTTGAACAACCTCAGGAACCCAACCTTCCTTCCTTTCGAATCCTTCCTTCGTCCACCTCAAATTGAACCCTTTTTCGTAGAATTTGGTAATAAAATTAAATATTTGAGACGGACACGGAATCAGAGTTGATGAGCGCCACATGAAATTAATCACATTTCAACACCTCCTGTGATGTGGAGCCCTTGAGCCGAGAGCAATAATAAGTTCACAACAACAACTATAAGGGTAATAATAAGTTAAAAACAAAAAACAAGTGAAGATGACAACAACAACAACAACTAGGGCCACCCACAAAATTAGACCGAGCTTCTGAGGGTTCCACGAGCACAGCTGATATGATAAATTTTCATTTAACGCCGGTAATAAATGTCAGAGTTTGGTGTGGCGGTTGCCTCGGTGAGGGATGGATGGGGAAAAAGGAGGAGAAAAGGAGGAGGAAAGAGAGAGGGAAAGGAGAGTGGGTATAAAGATGAGAGTGAACGGATGCAGGAGACGCCCAGCTGACGGTTGTCAAACAAGGGCTGCACTTGGGAGCACCAACAACAACAACAATCGCAACAATGGGCAATAAAAAAACAAAACACAACAACAAGATGGCAACAACCACAAACGAAATGAGAAGAACCACATCAACTGATGAGAAGAGGAACATGAATAAAAGCAATGGAAACAACAAAAATATTAAAAGCAAAGACAAAATAATAGCAACAACAACAACAATAACAAAAACAATAAAAGCAATAACAACAACGATGAAAGCAACCCGTGGATTTCAAAGCATTCAGCGACAACCATCATTCGTTCAAATAACCTTTTTGGCACTTCTTCATCATCAGTGCCAACGAAAACAACAACAACAACAATATATGCAGGCAGGAACAACAAAATCAACAACAATTTAACTACTCCACCAGTAACCCCAATAGGAACAACAACAACAACAATTATAAGAACCAATGCGCAGCAACAACAACAAGTAGCAAATCCAACTGCCGCCAGTTGCTGTCGAGTGTCTCGAGCGGATGAGAAAAGAAGAGAGATAGATTGAGTTATTGAAGGGGTGAAGAGAGAGAGAGAGAGAGGAGAGAGAGAGGGGGAGGGAGAACGAGGAGGTTTCTAAACTCTTTGAGAACAACAACAACAGATGGTGAGAACGACAATGATGGAGGTGGCGACGATGACGATGATGATATTGACGATTATGATGCTGATGACGATGTTGGCTTCACCGCCAGCCAACATCGCCGCTGCACAGCTGGATGTCGCACAAATTACTTTGATGAAGGCAACCGACCGACCGACCGCCCACCCACGTTCACGCCCCCCTCCCGACGGGTCTCACGCCCCGGTGACATCTCTGCGCGATGATTCCATTCTCCATCACCCGATGGAGCCCTCGAAGTCACGGCCTTAACCCGGCGAGACATTCAAGTGAGAAACTCTAATCCGGAGGAAACCAGGAGGATGGGGATGAAGAAGGGATTGAGGAAGAGAGAAGAGAGATAGGAACAAATGAGAAGAACAGGATAGAAAAGAAGAATGAAGGAAGTTATATAGGAGCTGAGGCTAAAAGAGACGGAGTTGGAATCCTGCAGTTGACAGCTTTGTTTTATTTCGATTTTTATGCGTGAATTTTGATTTTTTTATTACTGATCCGAGTAGTGGAAGTTTCACATAAACACAGAGACACATTCTTAGATCCCGGAAAATTCTTACACACACAAATAAACACACATGAATGCTTTCAAGCTCTTGAGCTTCTTTGGCACGAACACTTGGAGGGGAAAACGTTTGCGAATACGAATGAGCGATGATTCCAAATGCATTCACTCATATTGAGACATGAAGACGAGGCGAGACGATGGAGGGGAGGAGAAAGTGGTTTAGACTTACATAAAACAACAACAATTATGGCAACAACAATAATAACAATAATTGAAGCAACAATAATAGCAACAATTGAAGCAACAATAATAACAACAATTGAAGCAACAATAATAACAACAATTGAAGCAACAATAATAACAACAATTGAAGCAACAATAATAACAACAATTGCAGCATCAATAGCAACAAAGTAAAGACTCTACTGCAACTAGATTCGCTCATTCATTCGTTCATTCGCTCGTAATCCCTAATCCCGAAGTTCTCGAAGAATGGGAATGAAAACACACACACACTCGCTTGTCGCATGCATGCACACAGACACAACAGACACTCAACAGTTACATCGGCTGAGCCGAGACTCACGCATTCAACTCAAAATCACACAAACATCCTTCGCACGTACTCTTCATTCATTCTCTCGCCATCGCTCTATCACTCGTTCACTCACTCTATCACTCTTCCTCTCACTCTAACACTATCTCTTTCCTTCTCTCTCTCTCTTTCTCTCTTTGTTATTTCTTCTTTCCCGATCACTCTTTCCTTGTTGCTCACGCTCTCTCTCTCTCTCTCTATTTCCCTCCATCACTCTCTGATCACTCAGAGTATACTCGAACTATATCCAGTCCTTCGAATCCTCCTATTATGACAATGATGATGATGATAACAGTGATGATAATGATGATGACAATGATGATAATGATGATGTCCTGTTCTGATCTCCACTGGATTTTTGAAGTCATCACACAACGACGCAGGACATGAGTTAAAATGTCAGATGGACAGGATCTGCAGCGAGACACGAGAACGTTAGAGAAGAATGTGAATAAAACAGAAGGAGAGGATGGTGGTCAAAAGCAGAAGGAGAGAGAATAAGGCAGAGTGAACTCAGGGGCAGAAGAAAGGAGGACAGGTTAGTTAGACGGACAGACAGAGGGATAGACGGACGGAAGGAAAGACGCCTAGACAACCTGTCGTTGGGAGTGAGTGACAGAGTAATAGAAGCACGAAGAGAACGAATCCTGCAAATGAACTAAAGCGTTGCTAGAAAGAGAAAATAGAGAAAGAAAGAGATGGAGAAGAGAAATATATGGAGAATGAAAAGAGATGGGGAATGAAAAGATATGGGAAAGGAAAATTGATAGAGAAGGAAAAGACAACATACGAAGGACACAGTGATTGGAGTACGAGGACGATGGAGTACGATAACGAGAAAATGAATAAGAGATGGATAGAGAGATAGTTAGATGGATAGAGAGATAGTTAGATAGATAGATAGATAAATAGATAGATATACAGATAGATAGATAGCGAATGAAAATACGATCAATAGGTGAAGGGTTGAGAAAATTGATGAGTGGAGAGAAATTGCAAAGAAATTGATGAGGAATTGCAAGAATATTGATGAGAAATAATAGATATTGATGGGAAACTGAGGCAACATTGAAGTCGAATTCGAAGAAATCAGCTCCAATCATTACAAAGTGATGAACTATGAGTGGAAGTTTCAATGAGATTGAGTGAATTGGATTTGAGTGCCTGAAATCAATAATAAGTAGTGAGTTAAATAAGAATTTTAGAGTCAAGTTTTGGAGTTTCTCAGGATTGAAATTTAATTTAAATAAAATTTAATTATAGCAAATAAATCAAATTAAATAAATGAGTGTGAATTTAAATGACTTCGACTCTCAAGTGAAACCATCAATTCCTCCATTTTCTCCACGGGATTTTAAACGAAAACACTCTCTAGAATGAAATTCCTATTATCATTATCGTGGATCGAATTTAATTTAATTTAATTTGCACTTAAACATCGTCCCACTTGATTTGCTGCAAATTGAAAATGGTAATCGAGTCCTTCCTTCACCGACGATGATAACTAATGAGGCGTTTCATGTCGTCCACTTCACCTTTCGGGGTCGATGATTCTAGTGTTTCGACCGCTCTTAAACGAGTACCGAACCCGCCCAACAACTGAGCTGCCACGCCCTCCCACCTCCACGACGCCCACTGCACACAACTCACAACAAAAGATATAGAGTAAAGTTTCTGCTTTATGCAAATCTTAATTTGAAATCAAATTTGAAATAATCGCACTGCTTCTCTTTCGTTCGTCTATTTGTCTTTCGCTATCTTTCTCTCCACGTCTCTTAATCTCTACGTCTCTTTCCTTCTCATTCTCCCTCCATCTCACTCATTACCACCTCCATGATTTCATCCTCGTCTCGACTCGTCCCGGGGTTTTTCGCGAACTCCAACCTAATCTGCTTCTAATGAACGTCATTAATTTGGTAAAAATGCAGGCAGCCAAGGGGTGGCAGAAGCTGAATGGTCAGGGGGACGGACAGACAGAGAGACGGACGGACGGACTGATAGACGGAGGCCTTGTGCAGGTAACCGAGAGCACGAACGAAACACAATATCGAGCCACGTGTCCTGCGGCATCAGAAGCAGTTAACAAAGACACAGAGATTAAGAAGCAAAACGACGCCAAGGACGACGAAGCAAAGGACGACGCAAAGGACGACTAAAGGTGTTTGGGTTTGTGCAGGGCGATGGCGACGGGGTGGCAAAGCTGATTTGTGGCCGGCGAAGATGAAGGCGAGAAGACAATTTTTGCTACCGATTTTTAACGACTTTCCTTCCGATCGAAATCAGATTAAGAAATGAGGGGAAAAATTCAATTAGGACGATGCTTCAGTCACCGAAAAAAAGGTGAAAAAAATGAAGGAAAAATTTAATTTCTAGCCGCTTTTTTCTCTCAACCTTCCTCCCTTGCCTTCCTTCACTGTAGTCGTTTCCCGTTCGATTCTGGCCGAGGCAGACCGCGGACGGAAACATCGTCGTTGTCGTGGTCTCTTCCGGCCGTGATTTAAGCCAAACCGCAGCTATGAAGGATTTCCAACAGGAAGAGATGGGGCTGATGTCTCTGCAGGTGGCAAAGGTAACGCTTTGTTCAAAGGCAACCGAGTGGAAACTCATCGAGAGGAGGCGGGGAAAAAGAGGAGGAGGAGATATATTTTTAATTGAGTTTTTGTGAAGTAGAAAAAGGAGACTTCGCACCATTTGCTTCCATAAATTGGTGGGAAGGCGATAAAATAGAGAGAAAACGAAGGAGAGGGAAGTAGAAGTAAGGCGAGAGAAGGATGATGGGGAGAAGAAGGAAGAGGAAAGAAGAAAATGTGAATGAGAGAGATAGATGAATGTCTTTGTCTCTCCTGAAGGTACATTTAGTGCTCGTTCTATGAAAAAGTCTCGCAGGTGAAAAATTATTCTCAAAAGACAATCAATTTGAAAGGCAAGACGTTCCCAAAAATAATTCTTTGAGCGATTTGACTCCTTGTCATATAAGGCCATTCGATCCTTTTCCCTCTTCCTTTCCTTTCTTCATCCATATCTTCGTCTACCTTTGAAAGAGTTTTCCATAATTTTAATTAAAATTCCACCTACTCAAATCAACTTCTTAACTTTTTAGGAATTTTTTATAAACCATTGTTTTTATTGGTTTTGTTGTTGTTATTGTTATTTTTGTTGTTATTATTGTTATTGTTGTGTCTGTTTTTGTTCTCGCTACTGTCAATATGTCTAAGATGTTTTTGTATTCATCGTCATTGTTGTTGTGGATAATTAATTAGCTAAATTACTTTCTAAACGACAAAGACTGGGATACGAAACCCAGAACAACAAAATAAAATGGGTTCACTTCTCAAAAACCAACAAAGAGAAGACAACGCGATGGTGGGATGATGAAAGAGAACGGTGAAAGAACAAGAACAAAAAGATGTAGAAAAGATAAAATAATAAAATTACGGTATCATAAAAGTATATATAAAAGTCAAGGGAATCGAGGATTTTTCACTAAACTCCGTCTCGCTCCCGTGCCTCGACCTCTCAGACAAAACACGTGGTGGTGTCGAAAAACACATGGGATCACAAGGATCAAGGACCACAGGGATCCGAGGATTTGGGTGTCGAGACGGCATTAAATGAAAAAACTTATTTCGACTTCTTCTTCTTATTCTGATTCTTAGAGTCAAGATTTCGAGAAGAGAAAAGGGCGAAATTTCAATGATGAACTCTGAATCGACACAAGAGAGATGCCGCAAAGAATTTTCAGTCAGTCACTTTTATCATTGAATTACAAGAGAAGACACAGAAACACACACATAAGTACAAAGTCATACACACACAAGTATAAAGTTATACACACACAATTACAAAGTCACCCACACCAAGTGCAAAGCCATACACGAATCCACTCAAGGGCAATTGAAGGACAATGCCAGCGATTGAATCCTCGAGCGTTGCCTTTCGATGCGATGTCACGACTCCAGCGTTTGCCGCAAATTACACACATTTAACAACGCCAAGCAAACATTCGCACACACTCACACACACAAAGACACACACACTTGAAGACGCCCACACGAAGCCACCGAAGGGAGAGAGAGAGAGAGACAGAGGGTCGCCATGTTTTGTTGGCTTCGCATTAGCGCTAAGTGTGCATTGGTGTTCGTTGGCACCGCAGAACATTTGCTTTGTTGCTCACACCAACATACAGAAACACACACACATCCATATGAACAGTTACATCTACATAGGTGTGGGTGTCGAAAACCACAATACTACAACAACTATACTAACAGTTATATGAACTACAATAACAACAAGAACAACAATAATAACAACAATACTCTAGGGCAACAAATATCAGCAATAATATTGCTTTAAGGAAGTTGCAAAAGGATTAATTAATATGTTTTTGATTTATATTCAAGAGCACGTCGTCGTCGTCGTTGTATTGTTTGTTAGTAGTAGTAGTAGTAGTGTGTGTAATTGTCCACATTACATGATCACACACACCCACTCAATCTCGCACACATACACATCTCACACCAACATACGAACACATGGACGGATTTACATGGCGATTGTGGATGCTATTAATTAGTCGAGAGCCGCATTCGAGCCAAGTTAACGAGATATCCGGCGAATTACATGCGTTTCAATCGGGTCAAGCCTCATTGCTTCCCACAACTTTATATATACATATCTCTCGATCTATATATATATATATATATATATATATATGTATATCTGTTTATATATGTTTGTATATGTCATCTAAATTAGTTGCCGAAATTGAATTAAATTGACGAATGAGAAATTAATGGATGAACGCATGCAATTTTGGTTGGAAGAAGAGATCTCTAATATGTGGAAATTAATAACCAATATCGAGAAGCCGCAAGATCTTCAGTGGAGAGGAATTTGATAATTTAATTTTAATCTAAACGGACATCAGAGTTCTAGATTCCAATAGAAGCTCGTCTTTATGTTCATATCCTTTAAACAAATTTTTCATATTTTGGTTTTACAGTTCTCTAATTCCGCAATCTTAGTTCAATTACTTCTTTCAATTTCATCCAATTAATTTGTTGTATTCTATTCAATTATTTCCATGACCTTTTATCAATTATTTCCTCATGATCACAATTTCTTTCTTTCCATTTCTCAAGTATTTTTTCTTTTCTCATTTCTCATTTGCTCTCTCATCGGCATGTAAGCAATTAATAATCGACTTCATTCTCTCATTCATTCACTCACTCACTCATTTAGTGCTCACAACATCCATAATAGTACTTCAACATATCCTTTTCCGTTTCCGTCGACTCTCGTTTGTTTCCCTCGATCCTGCTGTGAGAGTTCAAGTGTTCGCAGTTGAAGTCGTAGTCGAAGTTGGTTTCGAAGTTGGAGTCGAAGTCAAGCGGCGCTTGATTATGCAGCACAATGAAAGCTGCATAATTTTAGGCGGAGTTCGAAAAGCCTCGAAAGAAATAAACACAGAGCCACAGAGGATGTGGATAGAGAGAGTGGCAGAGAGGGAAGGACAGAGAGAGAGAGAGATAGAGGAGAGGAAAGATATTTTTTTGTTTTTTTTTTTGTTTTTGTTTGAGTTACTCCGAGAGAGGAAAGATAGAAGGAGAAGAAAGATCTAAGCACGAAAGACACCCAAGAGTGAAAGCGAAAGAATATCAAAAGGAAGAAGGAGATGGGTCGAATCCATTGTAAATGAGTTTTCAATTAAGAATGCAAGGACTACAGAAGGGAACAATAAAAACAACAACAACAACAAAAACTAACAATAACAATGAACAACAACAACAACTAACAATACCAACAAGCAAGCAACGCCAACAACAACAGCAACAACTGAAACTAAGTTTTTCCTTTGAAAGAAGTGGTTGCCAGAGTTGTTTTTGTAGTTGTTCATGTAGTAGATATTGTTGTTGTTAAATAGTTATTGATGTTGTTGATATTATAGTTGTTTTTGTTGTTCTTGTTGTAATAGTTGTTTTTGTTGTTAGAGTTGTTTTTATTATAGTGTTAGTTTTGTAGTCTAACAGAAGACTGTAGTAGTTTTTGTAGTTGTGGTGATAGTAGTAGCTGTAGTAGTTATAGTAGTAGTTTAGTTGTAGTAGTGGTAATAGTAGTTGCAGTTGTTGTAGACAACAACCACTAGTTGTAGTTATAGTGAAAGTAGATATAGCCGTAGTGGTGATAATTTTTGTAAATTTTGATATTTTTTTTAGGGTTGTTCTTGTTTTTGCTAGATTTGTTGCTATTTTGCTGTGTTTATTGTTGTTACACAGTTTTTTGGTTCTTTTAACAGGTTTTTTTTTTGCTGTTGTTGGTACTCACATTATTGTTGTAATTGTGTTTGCCTCGCCGACTTTTGAGCAAAAGAAGCATCAGCTGAAGTAGCAGAGAACCAAATGAAAGCTCCAAGTAGCGAAAACAACAATAACAACAACAAAAACAACAACAAAAACAACAACAAAAACAACAATAACAACAATAACAAAAACAACCATGACAACAACGAGGAGGCGAATGAAGAAAAAAGTTTGTAATCAACAATTTGCATATTTTCTGCCCTTCTACGACCCACTTACAACAGTTTTCCGGCTCTTCTTCTTCTTCTACTGCTTCTACCACCATCAGCGATGACTCTTTTTTTGTCCCAACTTTTTTCGCTTCACTTTTCGCCTGGTTTCTATTGTTGTTGTTGTTGTTTTATTAGTTGTTTTTGCTGCTATGCTGTTGTTACAATAGTTGTTATTGTTGTGTTTGCACTTTTCGTACTGTTCGGTTGCTTTTGTTGTTGTTGTTCTTGTTTTTGTTAATATTGTTGTTGTATGCGAAAAAAACTTACTTCATTTGCGTTTATGTGATTTTCCGCTCTAATAACGCGCCTCGTGCAAATTGCTTGGTCGCTTTTGTAATTTCTGCCATTGTTTGCAATTGTCAGAGAGATAGAGTGAGGTATAGAGAGACAGAGTGAGGAATAAAGAGAGAGAGAAGGATTGAGAGAGAGGGACAGTGAGTATGAAAGAGATAAAAATTACACCAGAATGAGAGAAATCAGTAGAAGCCACCAAAACAAAGTGAAAGCAATGCCAACGAAAGGACGAAAACACCGGGTGCTGATGGACAAAGGAGTGGGAAGTGAAAGAGACAAGTGATTGAAACGCACTCTCTCTCTCTCTCGTCATGACAATGATTTTAATGTCCTTCCATTATTCCATATCTGTCTCTCATTTCTCTCTGGCTTTGGTTCTTCTTTTATTCGCATTCGTTCTTTTATTCGCACTCTTTCCTTTATTCCTGTTCTTTTCTACTGCTCGGATGTTTTTTGTTCGCCATCTTCTCAATGATTCTTTTGCGCCATAATTAACACTCAGTTAATGAGGCGACGATATTAGCACGGTTTCGCAACGATGACAACGACGAATGGTGAAAGCAGAGGAGGACTCGAAGATGGTGGAGAATGCGATCCTTGACACGGAGGACTTGAGGACTCGAGGCCACACTCGGTTGATGAAATGCAAATATTAAATAATGAATATTTTCCATTAAAGAACATTTTCTTACCCACTCGAAGATCTCCTACTCAATTATCGGAATGTCCTCGAGCTGGCGGGTGACGTCTCGTCATACCCAGAATCCTTGTGATTGACTTAAGATTCCTGTGATTGAATCAGGATCCCTGTGATATATTCATCATCCCTGTGATTTAATAGGCATCCCTGTGATTGTCTCGACATCCCTGCGATTGAGTACGAATCTCAGTGATTGACTCGAATTCTCGGTATCGTCCAACAATTAAAATCCATCCCAAAGAACACTTCGAAATCTCTCTCGTAATGAATCTCGTACCAAATTGCCTTCGCAGAAGAGACAGCAATAGCGAAAGTGAGAGAGAGTGAGTGAGACGGAGAGACGGCTTCAAATGTCTGCCTCGGTACAAAAGTGCCGATAATTGGCTGCGAAAGTTAGCTTAAAGCCATTAACACATTTCGCCCAGCGCAAACGAACACCGTCTCACACACAAACAAATACAAATACACACAAACAAACACAAATACACACACACACACACACACACACACACACTGGCATACATATAAACTCGTGCTCGTGCACTTAATTTAATACTCATGCACTTCAGCATATCCTTGCGAGCTCGTGAGCGGGAATAGAAACAAAAACAGGAGCAAAAGCAAGAGTCCTGGCGCAACTCGCCATTAACTTTAATACATTTACTAGAAATTTTGCACTAGATATAAATAGAATGAGACCAACAGCGCGGCCACATGCAAGCGAAGGGGAGAGAGAGAGAGAAAGTGGGGATCAACGAGTATGGAAGGGGGAAAATTATGAAAGGATAGAAAGTGTGAAGGGAAGGAGAAGGGGGAAAAGGGAGAAAGAATGGAAAGGGACGCAAGTAGAAAAGACGATGCAACTCTCGCTACTCGAGAGCCTCTGACCCGGCATGGAGGCCATTGAGGCCATTAAAACTCATCGCATGTGGTTAAGAGGAGTCGGAAGGAGGGCCCAAAAGGGATGGAAAAGGAGCACAAAGAAGGTGGAAGAGGGAGGAGAATAGTGAAGGAAATCAAAGGAGGAGGAGGAGGAGGAGAAGGAAATCAAAGAAGGAGGACAAAGGCGGAGGTCAGAGAAAGAGGTCAAAAGAAAGACGAGGACAAAGGAGGCGGAAGGAAAAGGAATACAGAGGAGTAGGTTGAGAAAATTACATGATGCGCGAGGTGAGCCAACTCAACTCAACTCGACGCGACTCGTGCTGAAACTTTGACTTGAACTACGCATATAATTTCCGGTTGGTCAATTATTTCACCTGAATGGCGAGCGCGCACACAGGAACAACTTTCGAGTGGTGGCGAAATAGGGAAACTTTGACAACAACAATGGATTGTGTGTTGTTGTCCCACCGGAAGCCGCCGTCCCTGAGAGCAGAGAACAAGGACATATGGTGAGTCCTTTTGTCCTTTAACTTCTTCAGAGCGTGGTTTTTAATTTTTTCTATTTAATGGAATATTCTTAATTAAATTTTTTTTACCAATTTTTGTGTATACATTTTAAGCGTAATATTAAAAATAGTTTTATTATTTATTCTGTTTTTCAATTTTTTTAGAACATATTTCAACATGGTCTTGATGTTTATCTATTATTTATTATCTATTTATTTGAATATAAGTGAATTTTATAATAATTTAATTCTTTGTATATAAATATTGTCAAATTATATATTTTATTATACTTATTTTTTTATTGTTATATTAAATATTCTATTATTATATTATACTTTTTATTATTGTATTAAAGTTGTTTGTATTCTTATATTAATTACCTTAATATAATATTAAATTTTAAAATATTTGTATTATACGTCCTTTAAATTATTTCTCATATGAATTTTATAATCTAAAATATATTTTTAAATCATTCTTTATATAAATAAATTACTACATATTAATAATATGTTTAAAATTAATTTTATTTAAATGTTAATTAAATTGAAATAATAAATTTGTCAATAAATTAATATTTCAAAACATTAGAAAACGTAAATTAAATTAATAAAAAAATAATAATTGAAGACATTAGCAAACATAAATTGAAATAATAAATTAATAAACAAAGTTAATGATTCAAGACGTTACCGAACGCCTTATTGTTTATCTTAATGAATCTATTTTTGAATCCTTTATTTTGAAATTCTCTAAAAAAAAATGTAAAAGTGTCTCCGAGGATCATGAAATTCAATAGGACTCTAGTTCTTCTCTTCCCATCTGACGAAACAAAAATTCCGAACAAACTTCGTCAAATATTTGACTCTTTGCTTCATGGGCCATGAACTGAAATGTAAAATGCTGCTACTAGGAACTCTTGAGGGAGTCAAACGATACAGAGAGAGAGCAATTTCAACTCAAACTACAAACAAAAACTGATACAAACTACAACACAAACGCAGGTACGAACAGAATGACAGAGGTGCAGAGGAACCGAAAACGAGAAGTGGAAGAAGCACCGAATAGAAGAAGCAAATGATGGAGACGAGGAAAGGAGAGGAGAAAATGAAAGAGAAAGGGAGAGAGAAAATGAGAGAGCAGCGAGGAAATAGAGCGAGTTATGCAAAGTGTAAAGAGTGAGTGGGGTAAATTGAAAATGTATATAACTTTTAGTTTGAAATATTCATCATAGAACAAAGTTTAAAAATTTCCAAATGTCGAGTCCTCGTCGTCGTCCTGGTCGTGCTTTTGTGAGCTGTTCGTCGCAGTCGTCGTCCTCCTCGTTGAATCTCATCTATTTCGATTACATTTGGCAATTATAAAATGTTCTAATTACTTTTCCTGAGACGAAAGTAAATGAAAGCAATTTAAGAACATTTGATGAAAACTTTAATATCATATCGTTAATTATTGACCTTCATTTGATTTGTGATTAAGGGTGAGTAAATATCGTCTGTTGCCTCTAATTCAATGTCTCTCATTGTCCTTGAAGTTGTTAATTTTGCAACGAATTCACGTCCTTTCGATAATTTCGACAGTCAACAAATGCCTTGAGATCTGTGTGCTGAGTACATAAATATATACCAATTATTAAACGAGGGTTTATTGGTGAGCTTGTGTGTATGTGTGTGTGTTGTTTTATTTGTATATGTGTGGGTGACATGTCCCTTTGCTGCGGCGATTAATGTCCTTTTAATTATATGGTCCGAACCGCAATTGCCAGGGCTTCACATAATGGGATTGTGTGGTTACAGGGGAAGCTATTTATTCTTGTTGCAGTTGTAGTTGTTGTCGTAGTTGATGTTATTATGGCCAGAAGTATTCTTGTTATTGCAGTCAAATAATATTGCTGTTGCTGCAGTTGTTGTTGTTGTTGCTGTGGTGGTTGCTGTCTTAAACCTATTACCGAGCAATTATCGATTTCCTGCAAAATTTCCTCGACCATCAATTTAACAACTCGTGGAAATCAAATGTTGTCGTCGTCATCGTATAGTTGTAATTGTAGATTTAGTTGTTGTTATTGTAGATTTTGTTGTAATTGTTTTTGTAGATTTTGTTGTAATTGTTATTGAAGAACTACTTGTTGTTGTTTTCGTCGGTTTCATCGTTGTCCTTGTGCATTGTGACGTTGGTGTATGAGTGACAACCAAATTAAAACGAATTAAATTTCGCCCACTTCATTGATTTCTCTGAGAAATCCATTTCATTCACAATAAATTCATCTCATGGAATTTTCCACGAGAAGCCGTCGGTGGACATCATGGCGTATGATTAACATTCAATGATCTCATTCCAAACTCAATGGCTTCTTGCGAATTCAATGGATTTTTTATTTTTTCCTTTTTTTTTCATTTTCCCCTCTTCTTTCCTTTTTCTACTTTTATTCTGTTTTCATTTTTTTTCATTTTCATCATGTTGGTCCTGCTTCCATTTTTTTCCTATTTCTCCATTTTTTTCACTATTTTTTTTTCCATTTTTTTCTTCCCTCGAAAGTTGTAATCGAAGTCCTTCCCACGTTCTTTCGTCCTTTATTATCCTGCTGCCGATTGCTATGGCTTTCTTGACCGAACCATAATCAAGTATTCGAAACGACTGTCAAACGACTTGCAACGAGAGATAGAGCCGGGGAGAAATGAGAGGGTGGGAAAATTAAAATGAAGAGATTTTGATCACAATAAAGGATCCTTTAAAAGCTAATGCATCCGTTCGCTGGCTGCAATTGTTTTTCGCTTGAATTCCCGTTGCACGCGGATCGAATTGAATCGCGGTGGTTTCAACGCAGGACACGATTGCGATTCACACCATTCGCCTTTCCTCACTCTTACTCTGTCGCTCTCTTTGCCCCTCACTCACCCTCTCTCTCTCTCTCTCTCTCACTCTCATCTTCACATCCACCTTCTTCTCTTTTTTTTTTGATGGGACGTGGATCTCTCTGGTAATCCTGTTGAGTTGCACCGTTTAACGATGGCTTTAAGCGTGGATTTTCGCCCTCGAATAAAAACAAAGAAATTGCGGTGAACTCTCTCGCACACATCAATACACTGATACATTCACATCGGTACACTCAAACACATTGATACTTTCAAACACACCAATACACTCAAACACACAAACACACACACACAACTGCACTTTGTCGCTGTCGCCATCGTCATTCTCATCGCCAGCTGAATTGAATCGCAGTCATTGAACAGCGATCGAGAGGAAACGAGATGGAACACATGCAACTTGCATTAAGGACTTGAAGACGAAGGACGCGAAAACGAAAGGAGGGTGGGGTGACAGAAATGAGAACAACGAGAGAATGAGGAGGACGAAAGAGAGGATCTGAGAGGGGAGTGAAGGAATAGAAACAATGGAAGAGCAGAGAGAGTGAGAAAACCACGGAGGATGGAGGGAACATGGAGAGATCCAGAGACGATGAGAGAATCAGGGAAGGACGAAGGATCCAGGGATGACAACGAGGATGTCAGGAATGAGGAGGACAACAGGAATGAGGAGAACGACGACGACGAAACGACAACCACTGGCATGAACATGAGCATGAGAACGTTGATGCGTTCAGCGTTCGAGGATAAGCGATTGATTTTATTTTGCGGCCAAAATCGTGCTGGGGGGAAGTTCGACGGCCAAGGGTGGCGGGGAAGGCGATCAAAAGAAGAGGGGACCAAAAGAGAGAGGGATCTAAGAGGAAGAGAGAACCAACTGGGAGGGATCTAAGAGGAAGAGAGAACCAACAGGGAGGGAAATCACGAAGGATGAAGTCCAATGAGGGTAGCGAAATTCCATCGCATCGACCAGGGTACGAGGATACCGCGAGAGAATTCTAATGAAAATGGGGGGAGCGAGGAAAAAAAAAACATAACAAAACGAAACAGGAAAAATAAACTTTCGAACTCAATTTAACTTAAGTGCGGACTCATTAACGTGCGAGGGGAATTCAATTTTTGTTGTGGGAATTCTGTGTGTTTTTTTATCATTGATTTATAATTTGTTGGTGATGTTGTTGTTGTGTTTATGCTTTTGTACTTGATGATTTTGTTGTTGGCGTTCTTGTTGAAGCTATTTTTGTTGTTGATAATGTTGTAAGTGTTGGTTTTTTTGTTGATGATGTTGTTTTTGTTAATGATTATTTTTGTTGTTGGTTTTATTGTTGATGTTCGCATTCCTCTTGTTGTTTTAACATCAATGTTGCTATTTTTGTTATTTGTTTAAGCTGCAACAATTACATTACCTTAAGCTTCACCGACTGGCGCCGTTCGTTCATATCTTTCTCTCTCTTACTCACTTCTCTCATCATCTTTCTCTTTCCATCTCACCCTCAATTGCTCTAGGCGTTTTTCTCTTTCATCACTCATCATTAGCAAAGTTTTCTCATCCCCCCCACCTCGATTTCCGCTTCTGTAATTTTTCAAAACTCCCGGTCAGGTAGACCAGGTCGACTTCCGGTTCCGCCCACCACCGGAAGCTACACGACTTCTTAATTACAAAAAATATGATCATTCCGAAGGCGGAAGGTGGAGAAGAAAAAACAGTCGTGTCCTCATCGATTTCAATCGACTCCCACCTCATTTTCTTCATTTCTTTACCCCACCTCATCTTCCTTGTCTCTTTCCCCCACCTCTTCTTCATCTCTTCCCCACACCCCACAACAACATTTCCTTCCCCATTATCCATCGACCTTTGCCTTGGAGGGATGGAATTTTCAATTTAATGACTGCAAATATTTAAAAGTCAGCAATTAAAATGTTTTTTGGCTCGCAAATAGCAATCAGCCGGCGGTTGAATCAGCTTCCTCAGACCACTTTTAACCCTCTCGCTTTCTCTCTCTCTCTCTCTCTTACTCTCGACCTACACAATCACCTCCTTCATGTCCTTTCGACTTTCAGTTGACTTGCGGCAAGTTCGATAGCGAATCCTTCGTACTGAAAATTAATACAAAATAGCAAACTTTCCCCAATGAGTAGAACGAGAAAGAGGAGGAATGTGGAGTGAGGAAGGGAGATGAAGGGAGAAGAAAGAGAGAGAACGATAATGAAGGGAACGATGTTGAAGGAAACTAAACGAGAGTGAAGGAAAGGAATGAAAATAAAGGAGAGTGAGGCAAAATATAGGAGAGTGAAGAGATGCAAAGAGAAGGAAATGGTCACACTAAAGAAGGTGGACCACTAAATGATCGAAGAAGGGCCGAGTTTTCGGCTCCTTGATTGAGTTCAAGTTTCGGTCGCGCGCTCGCTCGACGCTAATCGGAGCGAAATGTCATTAATTTTGCCGTGGATGAGTGTCTATTTTAGTCATTTCGCAACGAAAGCAGAAGAAGAGGACAAGAACAGCTATAAAGACAACAAAAAGACAATAAAGACAACAACAAAGACAACAACCCTAACAACAACAACACAACAGCACTATTCATAAGAGATTGCGACAACTCCTCGATGTCCTTTTTGCTCTGTCCTCTCATTCGCTTTTATGACAAACATTTCGTGAATGAATCGGCATAAAATTCAAAATCTCCTGCAAGAAACCCTAATGAGGGTGAAGGAGAGAGGAGAGTGAAAAGGATATTAATTGAAAGATACACTGAGAGAAAGGAATAAGGAAGTGATGATTTCATTGATCGAATTAAATTTGTTTAATTTTGATACGCAAATGTTCACTTTCAAATTTCTAATTGGTAATGAAAATAATAATAAAAATGTTAATAGAGATTTTCATATTTTGATATATTTTCCAATGATATCGTCATATTGTTTTTCTTTCGGTTTATTTTCAATTTATTCCCCGCGACAATTTTCGCACGATGTTCTCGCTTCATCATTCGCCCATTTCGTTCTCCTACACAATCACCGAAACCTATTTCTCTCACTCTCTCTCTCTCTCCCTCCCTCTCTTTCATCCTGTCTCTTTATTTTGCTGACATTGACTGTTCCATTGTTTCATTTTTCGATACCAATAAACGGAAAATTTAATTAAAATTCCGCGGTGTTCGAAACTAATTAAATCACCTAAGTATCGTGAGTATACCCAAAGTCATCGTCATCAGCCCCTTATCCCTTCACCATCGTTCCTCCTCCATTTACTACCAACACGTAATAACGTATCACAACAACAACAACAAATTAACTTATTTTACAACAATTTTGACTCTGAATCTTTTATTTTCTGAATAATTTTATTTAAGTGCCAAATTCGATCAGGGAGCTTCAGTCGTTCAGGTATTTTCCTCACCACAGGAAATCTGACCCCAACACATGAAAATGGAATCTACCACACAGGAAAATGGAACTCACCATATGAAATTGGAACTCACCATATGAAATTGGAACTCACCACATGGAACTGGATCTAGTAAACCACCAAATGTAATCCGAACTCACCACACAAAGAGAAACACTACACAATCATCTTCACCGCGACTTATTACAAATTTACACCTGAATTTTCCTCTCTTTTTCTTTTCATATTTCTCTTCTCTTTCCCTGTTGTTCCTATTTTGAATCCCAGTTTCCCAATTTGTGCAGGAAGAACTCGTATAAACAACAACACGAAAATCACAACAACAAGAAGACAACTGCAACAGACTCCACATCGTTTTTTCCCTTTCTCTCTCTCTGACTCCTTTCTCTTCTTACACTGTTCCTTTCTATCTATACCTCTCTATCTCTCTCTCTATCTGTCGCCCTTCTCTTTCTTACCCTCTCTCATGCCTCTCATGTTCTGTCTCTTGATACCACAAAATTCTTCATTTGTGTCCAGCTTCCTTCCGGCCACTCGTTTTCATTTCCCAGCTGCACCCAGGCATCGAGGAGTGTTATTTTTTTTCAATTTATGTTTTTTTTTACACATTTGTAATTTTTAATTTTGATTTTTTTTTCTAGGACCAATGTCTCTTGCCTAAACCGTAGACCATTACTTCAAGATTTCAGGGCAAAAACAAGTCTTTTTTTTTAAGTTATTTTCTCCTCTCAAGCTTCTGTCACTTCAGGGCCAGCAGAATGAAAGACAGCATTCACTTCAAATCTACGCCCATCTTTATCGAATGAATGCTTTTTTTCTACCTTTTTTACCTTTTCTTTTCTCATCAGCTCTCAGTGTGCAAAACTCATATTGTTTTTACTTCTGTTATTTTTATGAATTTATTCAAAGAGTTGATGACGACACACACACACACACACTCACACTCATACATTGTATATGTATATATTTGTTGTTGTGTTGTAAATGACAAAAACGCTGAAGTTGAAACTCGTGACGGACACGGTGGACGCTGGATATGTAGATATAGCATAAATATGTGAAAAGTTAATTTGAAAAAATCTCTTCCGACACACAACACAAAGATGGAATGGTCAACAGCGGGACAGAGAGTGATAGAGAGAGAGAGAGAGAGGAGAGAGGGGGAGACAAAGAGGCAGTCAGACTGAAAGATAGACAAAGTGACAGACAGACCGAGAGACAGACGAAGAGACCAAAGAACAGAAAGACGGACAACCGGATAAAACAACAGACAGTTAGATGAACAGAAAGCTGTGGGAAGAAGCATAACAGAGAGTGAGAGATAGAAACAGAGACCGTCTCTCGACCGAGATACAACTGTATAGATAGACAAGTGGATAGACAGACAACTAGATAGACAGACTCACACAACAAGATAGACAGACTCATACACCTGGACATGACGACACACAAACACATATACAAATATAAACCACAAAACCGATCCCTAGAAGCCGAAACCAACCAACAACAACAATGCGGAGAAAGACCCAGGATTCGCTAGCCAACAATAACAATAACAACAACAACAACAACAACAACGAGGAGAAGGACTCAGAATTCGTCGCGTCCTGCGTCGCGCGTCACACGATGCGTCACAACGATGAAAAATGCTCAAATGTTGAAAAATGTAATTTGTTTACTGTGCAGCTCGACACGACACGACAGGACAGGACGACAGGACACGACAGCGAAGGACAGAACAGGACACAACGAGAAAAGGACAGAAGAGGAAACGGTCATGGTGAGCGGATGGTGGGATGAGATGCGGATGCGACCTGAACGAAGCCAATGGGAAGCTGTGGAATGGCATTGGTAGGAAGGAAGGAAGGAGGTTCTTGTGGTGAGGAAGAGAAGGAGGTTCTTGTGGTGAGAAAGAGAAGGAGGTCCTTGTGGAGAGGAAGAGAAGGAGAGGATGGAGAGGAAGGTGTGGATGATGAGGAAGTTCAGTGAGGTTTGGAAGGTGAGGGATGTGAGGAAGGTGAGTGAGGTTTGGAAGGTGAAAAGGTCGGGCCAAGGTTGGAGATTCACGAGAGGTTAAACTAAGCTCAGTATGAATCCCGGAAAATACTCATGATGGACGACGACGAATGACGACGATGGTGAGTTACGAGATGGAGTCAGAAAGAGACATAAATAGTAACACACAAAAAATGAAAGAGCGAAAGAGATGGAAGGAGAGAGGTGAGCGAGTGAGAGAGAGTGTGAGTGAGTGAGGGAGAGAGGGATACGTTGCTGGAGGGGATGATAATGGGTCACGTAAATCAGGTAAATATTTTAAATTAGGATGTGTGACGGCGACGGCAACAGCGATTGCACTGCGTCACATGTCACCAAACCACCATTCCTCATACACCACTCTATCTCACTCTCTCTCTCTCTCTCTTATACAAATTCTTCCACTCTCTCTGTCTTCCAAACTGATATGTGTGAGCTGAGATGGAAGCTTCATCCGACCGTAAGCGATGGAATTTATTTCTTTTTTGCTTAAAAATTTATACTTTTCCCACAGGCAAATGTCCGCGCGAAGAGGGAGAGAGAGAGAAAGAGAGTGACAGGGATAATGATATAGCGGAAGAGGGAGAAGGACTGAGATGGAGAAACATAGGGATATTGTGTAAGACAGAAAGAAAGAGAGAGCGAGAGAGAGAGAGAAGAAAAGGGTGAGGAAAAAGGTATATGTATAATTGCTTGTAAAATTTTAATTAAGGATTTAGACCCCAGTAATTACAAGAACAAAGAGAACAAGAATAATTTGCAGTAATAATAACAATAAGAACAACAACAAAAAGAACAACAACAACAAGGTTATTTAAGTCTCTCTGTTCTGTGGGCGAATAAATAATCTCTTTCGGCCGAATCGAATCCCTTTCGTTTTAATTTCGTATTCTTGGAAGGCAATCGTTGGCCTCTTAAGTGGCCGATTGCCAGATTGGTTGCCAGATTGTCCTTTTGACCAAAATTTTAGAGTGCTGAAATTATTTTATCTCTTCTTTGTTGTGTTCTTCGTTTTAAGAACATTTTTAATTAATTTTTAATACATACAAATACAAAAAAATATAATAAAAAATACTTAATATTAATTTTAGTTTTTCTTACATTTATTTATTGTACTTTTTACTTTAATGGAATTCCTGTTCTTCCCTGTTCCTCGTTTTTCTCTCTAATCTGCTTTTATTCCTCGCTCGTCTCCTTATTTTGTAGTTTCCTTCTCATCTTTTCTTTTCCTTATCTCCTTTGCTTATCTCAACTCCTGCTCCACTCCTTCTTTCCTTCAAGTCCTTGGCTTTCCACAAGTTCTCCCGACTCATTCACTTGCACAATCATAATGTTATCCTTGTCCATCTTGGGATACCGTGTTCGTATTATTCCAAAAACACACACACACACACTCAGACGAAGACACTGACTCCAGCACACATATGAAGACCAATGGACTTACGAAAACTAAATAGAAAATAAGGGAATCTCCTATGAGTGATAGTGAAGGAGAGAGAAACGAAGGGACAGCGATAAGAGAATGCGCAGAGTGATAAAGGGAGAGAGAGAGAGAAACGAAGGATGGAAGAGCAAAAAGTGAGGCAATGACATTTATATGAAGATTCGATAAATTGCGACGATGTGCCCCGAAGTGGAAAATTAGATTTTTTGTTTGAAAACATATTCAAAATCCAGGTCCTTGCGCCAAGTTCTCATTCTATCTCACTCCAATCACTTGTTCATCCTCTCTCTCTTTCTCTCTCATTTCTCTTCTATATCTCTCTATCTTTCTCTCCCCTATCTCTCTCTCTCTCTCTTCTCCCTTGCTCCATCTGCCTTCCTGTCACTCAGCAGCCTCTGGTCTGCATACATTTGTTCGAGTATGTGTTGCTGAATGAATGAGTGTGCATATGTGTGTGTTTTTTTTTTGTTGTTGTTGCGTCGTTGTAGTTTTGTGTGTTTGTGTTTGTGAGTGGCTCTCAAACGAACAGGACATTGCAACGTCATTGCAGGTGGTTTCGTGTCCTGTTCTGTCGTTGGCGTTCGCTCTTGAACAACTATTGGACTGTAAGGACAACACAACATGTTCTCTCATCGCCTGTTCTCTCTCACTCCATGTCCCTTTCTCTCTCACTCTCTCTTTCTGTTTTCTCTCTCCATCTCTCTCGCACTCCCCCTACCCCCCCGTCAAAAATGTTTTTCATCGTTTATTTCCCACACAGGATTTTCATATTTTTTCCATTTGCCTTGTAGTTTATTGGGTTTGGCAGGACATCATCATCGAGCACATGGGTGAGAGCGACGGCGGGAGGAGGCGTGGCGACGGCGGGAGGGGCGTCGGTAACTCTACGAGGGACCCCAGTTGACGGCAGCCTGTTTTCCATTTCATGCCATGCTCACTTCCGTCTCGTTTCACATTCTCGCCCAAACCTCCATCCCAACTCACTTCCTTTCATTCCATAATTTTTTTTTATTTTTTTACGTCCATTTCGATTTATTTCATTTCATATAAATACTTATTTCTGTGAATGTATGCATGTCGATGTATGTAGATATGTAAATGTGTATAAGTGTAAATAATATTTTCTCAATTTTAATTGAATTAAATTTTGCACGACTTCACAATACATTGAAAATCTCACGGCGGCATATTTGTGTGGTTTGATGTATATGAATGTGTTAATGTCTGTGTATGTTTGTGTATGATTTGTATGATTTTGTATGTGTATATGTGTGTCCTTTATACGTGTCCTTTCACACGCGTCGCTTTTGAATTCAATTCCTTCCACTTTCTCCTCATATGCTGCAACCAAAACACATTCATTCACATTCTCTTCCTTCGCCAACACAAACGCATGCCATTCAATCGGTCGCTTATTCCATTTGCTTATTCCATTCGCTCATTCCATGCATCAATTCCATACCATTCATTCATTCATACGTTCGTTCGTTCGTTCGTTCGCTCACTTAATCATTCATTCGTCGCCCATTCGCTGAATGCTTAATTTTGCTCACTGTGACGCCAAAGAAATGCCTTTGCGTTTAGCTGGCTCCCTCTCGCTCTTTATTCCTCTCCCTATCTCTCTCTGTTCCCCTTTATCACAAGCTCATTCAAAAGGACTCACGAGATGAATAAATTTTTAACATAATTGAGCGAAAGAAATTCGAGCAACCGAAAGCATCATTTTATTTTGTGCATGTTTATTTATTTTATTTTGTTATTTTTTTTTTAATTCTGTTATTTATTTATTTAAATTCATTTATTTATTTTTTATTTCATTTATTAATTTTTTAGTTAATTTATTAACTTTTTCATATTTTATTTTATTGCATTTCGTTTTGTATTTTTATTATATTAAGTTTTTTCGCTGCTCTTTCCTTCAGCATAAAAAAAATTCACCGGTCTATTTGCGATTTTTTCTTTCTGCTTGAGGTCGAAACCTCCGCAATTCGCTCGGTTGGACTCAATTTCATTTCGTATTCCTTTCAACGTCACGGATCCATCAATGAATTTTTCACTCATCCCAGCTGAAAGTCAACTCTCTCACTCATTCCTTATTTTTTTGTTCTCCTACTCTTTTGGTGACTTTAATTAATCGGATTCGATCGCTCCATCGGTGAAATTTGATTTTAAATGGTAAAACGTAGAAAATCAAGCATCAGTTATATCAAAGTCAGGTGGTTGATTGAGGCCTTCGTCATTCAATTAAATCTTCATCATTCCATCTTTCTATTCAATCGTTCTCGAATTCTCTCACATCCATTGCTTCGCATTCAATTTCAACATGTGTTCTTCAACTCAAATTTCCTCCTCAAACTCAGTTTTTTTTCTTTGAACTTTTTCTAACTCAAGCCTCAGCCTTGAACTAATTCTGTTTTCTTGCATTCAGCCTACGGTTGTCAACTCAATTTTCGTTCTTTTCCCATCTTTGTTCCTTTGCCAATTTATGTCCTTTTGTCAATTTTGGTCGTTTGTCCTTTAACTCAATATTTATCCATCGTCTCAGTATTTATCCATCGTCTCATTCTCAGTTTATCGTCTCGATCAACGCAATTTCTTAACTCATCTTCGTCCATCAACATGATATCCATTTATCATACATATTATACTTTTGTTATTTCCTGGTATTCTTTTAGATGGATATTCATATGATTTTCATATTTATATTTTCTTCATCTTGAATTCTAACGTCTGTTCAATTCAATACTAGATGACCAAATCAAATCAAATGTCAACGGGTTCATCTCTCATTAGACTCGATGACCAGGGAAAATGAAAAGACAACAGTAACAACAACAACAGCGAAAATTCACCACAGTTCGATACATGGAAAGAAATCCTTGGAAAGGACATCTTCGCTTGAGCGAATGAAATGAATGAACAAACGAATAAACGAAGGGCTCTTCATTTCAATTGCGTGGACGAGAAAAGACGACGGTGGAAAATATAAAACAACAACAATGAAAATAAATGAATATTGAATAATAACAAAACCAAAATCAATAAACATTGAGCAACAACAAAACCAGAAATAATGAACATTGAACAACCAAATCATAAACAACGACAATGACAACAACATGAGATCAATATCAACAAAAATGTCAACAGTAACAAAGTCAACATAAATGAAAATATAACAACAACATCAATACAACAACAACATCAATAAAAACAACAATAACAGTGGCGAATAAGAAACGAGGAAAATTAGAGAAAATCCAACCGCAAATGAAACCGAAATCAATGGCTTCGAAGCAATAACAAAAAAAGCACAAAAAACATGAAATGAGAGAATGAAGCAGTAAGAAAGAAAAAAACATGAAATGAAAGAACAAAAGAGAAAACAAAAACAAACAAAACAATCACAAAAAAACATGAAATGAGAGAACAAAACAAACGTGGAACAGATGAGGATGAACATGAGGTGGTGAATTAGAAGGAGACGAAGGGAAGAGAAGAAGAAGAAGAAGAAGAACAAGGGGAAGGTTGAGGTTTTGAAGAAACAAGAATTGCGGCGAGCGAACAGAAGCGAAAAATCAAAGCTCGATCGAAGTTCGTGGAAGGCAGGAAGCTGGGCAAACAATGCGGTAGCAACATCGGCAATGGCAACAACAACAACAACAATAACAACATAAAAACACAAAAACAAAAACAAAACAACAATCACAAAACAACAACGATCACTAAAAGCATCCAACAACAACAATCACTAAAACCAACCAACATCAATGAATCCAAAAACAAACGAATAACAATGAGAACAAAAACAAACCAATAGTGATGAAAACAAACCAACAACAATGATAATAGTGGCGGTGCCAACAACAGCAATAACAACAACAACAACAATGATAGTAGCAAACAACAACAACAAAAGCAATAACAACGCCATACACACTCGAAATATTTCGAACAACAACCGATTCGCCTGAAAGGCATCAGGCTTCGAACAAGGACGACAAAAGCATTTTAGCGAAACCACCAAGGAGTGACAGAGAGGGGAAAGAGAAGGAGAGAGAAAGGGTTAGTGAAAGAGAGAGAGAGAGGAAGATAGGATGAGAGCGAGGCAGAGAGAAAGAGAGAAAGAGAGGCGCAATGAAAACTTTTGCCGCGCCAACGAATGCAAATATAAACTCGATCGCGCTCCATTCGCGGCTCGCATTAGACCTTAAGTGTGCATGTGTGAGGCACCCCATTGATGTGAGCGTGAGCGTGTACGTGTGTGTGTGTGTTGGCATGAGTCAACGACACATTCACATGTTTGCTTCGGTTCGGTTCTGTGCTAGTAAGAGAATGAATGTGTGTATTGTGGATCCGCATTGTTGTGAGGTTTCGCTCTCGAGCGCGTTATTTGTGTTTGGGAGCAAGACAAACAAAAACGCACAGAGATTCTTACAATCGACGATGTGACAGAGGCAAACTTTTAGCAGCGACCCACACGCACACACATACACACACATATAGGAGCAATCTCTGGTATGTCACACGCACACGCATTTATTCATTCACTGACTCAAAACCACTTGGCGAATCTGTGCTCGCGCTTGTTCTGACTCGTTGTATGATTCTAGTTCTATCTCACTCTCTATCTCTCTACCGCTTTCTCCCTCTCCTCCTCTCACTCACACACACTAGCTTTCTCTCAACTTCGGCACCGGAAACGGCGGCCATTGTGCATTTTTTAGCATCTGCAGTTTTTAACGCCCACAGCACTTACACTCGCACACCAACACGCATTCGAAGAGTGTTAGTGTGTGTTTCGTCGTCCTCGTCCTCGTCTCAGGCGTCCTCGCTTTCATCCTTGTCCCCAGGTCGTCCTTCTGATCCCGGAGTGGAGCAACAGGAAGTCATATCGTGGAAAGGATAAGCGAGGAAAACTGTTTGTTGGTTGTTCTTGTTCTTGCTTTTGATTTTTGTTTTCTTTATTGTGTTGTTGTTACGCTGGATCTTTGTTGTATAAGGTATTGTTGTTGTCGTTGTGCATTTTTATCAACATACAATTGATCTCCTTTTTCTCTCGCTTTTTCCCTCACTCCCTAACAATTTCTTCCAATTTTCTTTTTCTCTCTCTTGATTCCTTTCAATTACGACAACGAAGTCGAATGAAAACGACTCGTTCGATTGCTAACAAGTCTTTAGACCGAAGATTAAACGCGTTAAGATCATGTGGTTTAAGGGGATAAACGAGAGAGATAGAGTTAGAGAGGGAAAAAAAGAACAGTTTACAAAAAGGGAAATAAACTTCAATAGATCACTTCAATAACTCAATAGAAGAGGATTGGTTGATCTTCTTCAAGGATCTTAAAAGATAAAACATAATAAATGAAATCCCGTCGAAACTTCCAAATTTAATAGAATCTTAAATTCTTTCTTCTTTTAATTTAATTCTTTGAAACATAATTTTATAGACTTATCATAATGAATCATAAACACAAAACGTAATCATAATAAAAATCTATGAATCACAAATAATCCGGGATAATGTACTATACGAACTATGTACAAGGATAATGAACTATAATCGATTAGTTTAATTGCATTTTAATTTGTCAAAGCTTTCTGAGAGAATTTCAACATTTCGCTTCGATTATTGAGCACGATTTCTTCGACGATTTCGAGTCATAAAAATGACATTTGCAAGGATAATTGACCTCGGCAACAAACGCAACCATAGTAACAAAAGCAACAATAGTAACAAGAATAGTTGCAACAATGACCAGGATAATAGAGACAGTCAGGGTTGTGGGGAGAGAGTGGGTTGGGGTTGGAAAGGGTGGAAGGACAACAAGGATGGCCGTCATTAACTGCAGAATCGTTGAACTGAAAATGCCAGCAGATGAAAGAGAACGAATGGCCGAAGGACGAGCACGAGGACGAAATCGTTGGGAGAAAATTGCAAAATTAGAGATCGAGCCAGAGACAACGGCTGAGAAAATAAGAAAACGATGGTGAGCAAGATGGAAGAGGGAGAGAAAGGACCGAGAGAAGGAATAAGGGTGAAGGAGAAGGGAGAAAAAGAGAGATAATTCTGTGCAAAGGACAACGGCAATCATGAGACTCCAGTAGAAAGAGAGAGAGAGACAGGCAGACAGACAGAACGATAGACATCTGGGACAGCACGCAGACAGGCAAACAAACACAGAGAAAGAGAGGCAAAAGAAGGGGGGGAAAGAGAGAAAGAGAGAGAGGGAGAATGCGGATGACAGCAGTCAATGCGCCAAATAAAAATTGCATAAAAATTCCAATAATCGTCAGTTCATATCAAATGAGAATTCCAGGATTCAAGACAATAACAAAAAAAGAAGCAAAAGAAACCAAAAGAAGCCAACAAATACAAGAAGCCAACAAATGAAAGAAACCAAAAAAAAAGGCAAAAAAACTAAAGAAGCAAAAAATAAAAGAAACCAAAAACAAAAGAAACCAAAAAATAAAAGATACCAAAAACAAAAGAGGCCAAAATTACACAAAAATAAGCGAGCAAGTGACACAATCCGAGTGAGACAAGATGAGTCGATTTAATTTGAGTCGCTTCCATGTGCGACCTAATGGATCCTGCGAAAAGGACTTCCCTCAGAACACAACCTCAAAAGAAATCCTTTTAAATTTTATTTTATTTCCTTTAATTGAATCAATATCGTTTCGTTTCATTTCACTTCAATTCGATTCGTTACAATGAGTTCTTTCTTCCTTCTCTCTCTGTCTCTCCGCCTCACTCACTCTCCATCTCTCTGTCTCATTCACTCTCTTTTTATCTTTCTCTCTCTCCCTCGATCGATTTCAATAAAATGCGATTTTATTTACATTTCAAAGGCGACATCGACGACGACGACGACGATGGCTGAAAGTCCTTTCGATCCTTGGCACCATCCTAACCATCAGCCTCATCCGCTGGCATCCGGCATCTCGCACAACAATCGCTCGGCGAATGTATTTAGAGAGCTGCCAAGATGCTCTCGCTCTCCTCTCATTTCAACAATCACGTCCACGTTCCCCCCTCTCAGTCTCTCTCTCTCTTTACCGCCTTCGTCATCAACGGCGTCGACTACGAACGAAGGACGAGGGGGCGATTGAGGAAGCGGGAGGGGACATGAACGAGGAAGCTCATGTTGGAGCGCTTCCATGTGTCAACCTGCCAAAGTATTCGACGACGTTCGAGGAGGCGCATCCTCGAGAAAGAGAGGGGGGCAGAGAGAGATGGAGGTATTCCTTGGCTTTTATTGTTCAATTGCGATTCCTTCCGATTGGTAGGCGTTCACACCAGCAGCGTACGTGTGGATGTGTGGTTAAGTGCGGAGTCGTGCATGGCGAATGTGTGTGAATGTGTCTGTTTGAGTCTGTGTGTGAATGTGTCTCTTTGAGCCTTTGAGTGTGTGTGTTTCCCTATGTCTCTGTGTGAGGGTCCCTGTGTCTCTGTTTGTGTGTGTGTACGTGTGTCTATTGTCACATTCAGCATTACAATTGACAGCAGTTTCTAATTATTCATTCATTGAATTCCTCGAATCCGATTTGCATGTTTTTGAAACGTTCAAACGAAATTCAATTCAAGTGAAATACTTGAGTTCGCTCATACGATGAAATTTAAAGGAATCCACTCTTCATTCTTCCTTTAATCACTGTTCCCTCTAATTCTATGCAATTACCATTATCTTAATACTTCTTCATCCTCCATTTAGGAATGAATTGATTGCTTATTCTCATAAATGTACAATATTATGTTTATTCAATTTCAATAAAATTTTAATGAATTTTTTTGATTTGTTACTTCGATTATTTTCAATTTTCGTTTAATTTGTTGATACCATTTTTTGAAATTTATATTTATTATTATTCTATTTATATTATTTATATTTATATTTATTTATTATTGATAACGACGACTAACGACTCCCTGCAGTCGATATAAAGCGAATTTTCGAATTTTGATTTTTCCCACTTATGCGCCCGATTGGTTATAAACAACTGATAGAAAGTAATGACATTCGACTTTGTTTTGAAATGTTTATGAAGTCAGTTCGAGTCGTTCAGAATTTGTCCGGGTGCCATCAGCCACCATTAAACTATGTTTGGCCTCCAAGAACAACAAAATATGGCCATAAGAAGTGAATTTGTGTTATTTGAAGTGATTTTAGATGATGTAAATCCAAAATCAAGAATAAAATTGTTATAACCCGCTTATTACCTCATCTCATGGAGGCAACAATTTCGTGATCGTTTTTATTACGTTTTTTGTAGCTCAGAATATGAATAGTTTCAAAAGTAGTAATATCGAGAGCAAACACCGATACTGTTACTATTGTAGCTTGTTACCTATTTGCCAGAATCAGGCCGTAAGTCAAGAAATGGATATGGAAGAGAGAGGAGCACGTTCATGTCTCTCGCAAGTCACCGAGGATGCCTTTATTCTAATTCAACTGTCAGATGTCAATGTAAAATTCTCTCGTTCCGGCGTTATTTTATTTCTGCGGCAAGATTTATATCCTTGGCGACCAGTAGTAGAGGGCAAGAGAATGAGTGAGCGCGACAGAGAGAGAGAGAGAGAGAAGAAAGAGGAAACAGGACCGCACACCAATACTCGCCAACACTCACACACACTCGGCGAGTCGAACATACGTCGCACACAAAGGACATTGGCCGCGGGTTTCTTTTGCATATGACATGGGCAGAAAGCGCGGAGTTGGAAGGAGACGTGGAGCAGGAGGCCAGCAGCAGGAAAAGTGGTTGGGGCAGCACGAACGAGCATGAGTCCTAGAGTCCTTGGAATAGCTTGACTTTTCAGCGGCTTCGATAAACTTTTTAATCAAAAAATTCCGAAGCGCCATTTTTGTTGGATTTATTCGTGTTGTAGTTATTGTTGGTGTTTTTAGTGTTATTGTTGGTGTTGTTAGTGTTATTGTTGGTGTCATTATTGTTGTTATCATTGTTGATTTTGTGTTTTTTTTTCACTTTTTTTGTTGGTTCTTATTTTTTGATCGCATTTTATTTCAACAGCGACGACGAATCCGACCGTCGACCAATGACTCGGCCCGCACTGGAGCGTGGCGGCCATGGCCAGATTTATGTGTATGTGTGAGAGCGGGGGAAAAGTGTGTGTGTGTGTGTGTGAGTGCGGAGAAATATGTTAGTGTGTGTGTGTGGGGATATATATTTCACACAGATCGAGCTTGTCTGGCAGCAAACAACGGAGCTCTGATTTATTACAACGCCAGAATAACAAGAACAACTACATATGTTCACGATAGCAGATGAAACGACAGAGAGAGAGTAAGAGAGAGAGGAGAGTAAGAGAGAGAGTAAGAGAGAGAATACAATAACAAGAGTGAAAGAAAGGGAGAGAGAGAGCTATAGAGAAGGAAAAGCAGAGAAAGACCGAAAACGAGTTGGAAACCACCGAAAAATTCCGGAAAAAACTTGACTCAAAGTGAGTCGGGGGGGTCCTTGACACCGCCCAGGAGGCTGAGGGAAACTTTGAACACATCCTTCCTGAACTGAACTAGGCTGTTATTTGCTCATAAGGACCTCTTTCAACCCCTCTCACTATCTCACTTTCCACAAGCTGTTTCAATGCTGTTTCTGTGCATTTTTCCATCATTTCCGGCCCGTCCATCCATCGTTGGCAAATTTTAATAACTTCCTCTCTCAAACGGATGACCTTTGTCCTTTCACCATTCTCCCCAAGCCATGCATTATCCTTCTCCACTCCTCTTCATCTCATTTCACTCCACTTCATCTCATCTCCCATGCCTCTTCGTTCTCCATCCCTCTTCATCTTCCACGCCTCTTCGTTCTCCATCCCTCTTCATCCTCCACCCCTCTTCACATCCTCCCCTCTCCACCCATCTCAATTTCTCCAGCTTATATTAGTCTCGAACAACAAACATGAATGATGATTGTTTTGTCCTCGGGCACTCGGTTACCTTCGAAGACCCCTGAGGGCAACTGCATCTGTCCGTCCGTCTGTCCATCACTCCGTCTGTCCATCTGTATGTCCGTCTATCTATGCACGCCAACGATGACATTAACATTGCGCTCAAACGCAACGAGCGTCAAACGTCCCGCACCCTTCGGCGAATACAATGTCACGGCGACCATCATCAACCGGAGTCCAATTGAACAAACACACGACAGAGGGCAGAGATTTCGAGACGAACATTGGAGGACAGATGAATGGACGGAGGGAAAGACGGTTTCATTGGTGAGTCCGATGGACGGACATCGAGGGTTTTCATTTTCATCGTAGTTCATGGAATGGAAATCAAAACATGAGTCGGAAATGAGTTGAGTTTGTTTTGACACAGGACACAGGATCGATCGGGGGAATATTTTTATATTTAAGTCGACTTTCAAAGGACTCCAGGGACACGAGCCGAAGTCCATGAAGGCGATCGAAATGGGGGTGATGGGGGGCAGAGGGAGATAAAAGTAGGGGACGTTGGTTTTTCGGTTGAAATTGCGTGTGCCTCGTTGGTAGTTAATTTTGCATGCTGCTCCGGCAACTGCTCTGACAACTGTCTCGCCTCATGTTCAATCGTTCTCCTTTTCTCCCTGACCTTCTCTGCCTCTCACTTACTCCCTCATTGGCTCTCTCACTTCCTCAGTCACTCCTACTCACTCCCTCTCTCTCTTTCTCCCTGGCTTTTGACTTGTTTTCAATATGATTTATTTCTCAATCATCCATTTCGGTTTCACATACATACGTTCCGCAGACACACAAAAAGCAAAAGACCAAGAGAGTGAGAGAGAGGGAGAGAAAGAGAGATCGTAAGAGTGAGAGGGGGGAGAAGAGGAGAATGCATAAAACGTTCAATTCACAAGTGGCACTCGAGCCCAAAACCAAAGAAGAATGGCCCGACGAACAAAATATGAGGGAAAAACAATTTATGAGTTTCCTGTTTGTTTCCTGGATGGATTTCAGAATTCGGTTCTCCGATTTCACTCCACTCCATCCTACTCCACTCGATCGGCCGATGTCCGGGCTGGGGCCGAGGAATTTTATCGGAGTAACGGTTCTGACAGTTGAGACAGCAACCAGCATCGTCCGTCTCCCTCCCTCGCACACTCACCCACACTCCCACAGCCTGTGGGCGGGAGTTTAAATTTCTGGAAATCGACAACAAATTAACTTTAAGCACGAAAAACGAACGAATGAGTGGGTGTGTGAGGGGGTGAGAGAGTGGGTGAATGAGTGAGTGGGTGAGTGATAGGTGGAGTGCGCAAATGAATAAGTGAGTAATTGAATATGTGAGTAAATGAAATTGATTTTGAGTGATGGGCGCAAAAATGACGTATGAATTCCAATTCATTTCGAGTGGTTTTGTCTGATGGGCCGAGCGAACGAAATGAATTATTGTAATCGAAATGAATGCAAGAATTTTGTGTAGAGATCTATAGAAATGATTAGACTGTATCTTCCGTGTCTCCGTCAAGTGGTAGCATGTCCACAGAAATGTGCGTGTAGATTCATCGTTGTGTTGTGAGCTACGGAATTATGAAAATAATTTGAGTAAAATATGTAGAAATGTCAGTTAATTCAAAAAATAAATTTGTCAAATATAAATTGTTAAACCAATAAAAATTGTATGAAATTCATGAAATTTTAATTCGAAATTTCCGGTTAGATTTAGCCAATAGGAATGTCGCATCATTGTAGTTTACGATGTGATTACTGTTCGTCCAAGTACGAGTAAAAATACTCATATACTCGAGTAAATGGCACGATAAACGATTATTTTTCGAATCGACTAATTGTTACAAATAATTTGAAGGTACCGACTAAATTGACAATATATTGAAATATTTTATTTATTTATAATTTTGATGCAAAAATGCATTACAAACATTCAAACACTAACAACAGGTTGAGATGATTTCCTAGACTTTTAAATGGATCAAACATAATAAATAAATAAAATAATCTACATAATATTTGATTGCATATAATATTTTACTGTTAACTGTTACATTACGTCAGCTTTTAGTTTCTAGACGTATGTATATGTGAAATGAGTACGAGTATGACTATACCGACTTTTAAACCCGATTACTTCTTTCCGCACCGATTTTTAGTTGAAATTTTGTTTTTGACTATTCGCATCGACTACATACCGGAATTGGAAAGTTAAATTTATATAGCCTATGTCCTATTCTGATATGGTGGCTAACCAGTAAAAATATTAAAATTGAAACATTCTCAGCGGTTTAGCTGATTTTTGTAGTCGAACATACAACATTCTTCTTTTATATATTAGTATAGATATAGAAAACAAAATCTAATTAAAGCATTGTAATACAAAATAATATTATTAAAATATAAATACTAAATTAAATAAAATTATAATACAATAAAAATGAAAATAAAATGAAAAAAAATTAACAATCCTAAAAAATAAACCTCAAAGTGAATGAACTCTGAGGTGAATAAACTATTTACATGTCTCTAGGCCATGAATTGAAGTCTAATGAAATCAGTGAAATGAACCGGAAGCGCAATCAAAATGGCATTCGATCCATTTCAGCTACAGAATGGCGATGATGATTATTCGCGAGATGATGAAGTTTTGCGATGATGATGTATATTCGCGATGATAATGAAGAGTCCGGATGATGATGAAGAATCACGATGATGGTGAAAATTCACCATGATTATGAAGTTCCACGATATGCGGATGGCTCTAATTAAATCGCTGCTCCTCGCTACTTAATTTAATTGCAGCCTGCGCCCATTCCTGACGTCTCCATTGCGCTTCCACCTCGTGCGGTTTCATTCCTCTTCCGCTCGATTCCACTCAGGCCCAACGCTTCGCTTCCGCTAATATTACAAAATGACTTCCACGCCGAGTGGCGTGGCAGGAAGCGATAACAATTAAAAAAGAAATCGAAAAAATCTAACTTGAAATTCGTTTTAGACGGAGAGAACGAGAGAACGGAGAAATGAGGCAAAAGAAGAAGGTAGATGGAAGAAAATTGAGACAGAAGAAGATGGAAGAAGGAGGAATAAGGCGAAAGAGGAATAAGGACCGAGGGTGAGATGAAGCCGACAGGAGAAGGATGGTGGTGGTAAAATGCACTGCATTTTGTTAATTAAAGGATAATTATGGCTGCCGCCAAAGGAAATTTCCATATCGAGTGGAACGTCGCCTAGTCCAAGGAGCCGATGGTGCAGGAAGCAGAACAAGGACCACGGACCAAGTCGAAGTGGAACGAGTGAGAGAGACACAGGACGAAGAGCTTGAATAAACTAGCACGAAGGAGGACGATTCCAGGTCGAATGAAAAAGGGGGAAGGAAACGGGAGGAAGAAACCCAGAGGTAGGAACCCAAGAAAAATAATCCAGGAGACATAAACCAGAAGAAAGGATTCAAGAGGGAGGTTCCTAGAAGAAGGATTCAAGACGAAAGAGAATTCAAGCGAAGGAAGGATCCAAGGGGATGGATCCAATGCCGGATTAAGATTGCAACTGTGACGTTGACGCAAATCGTCCTGGATCTGATTCTACGTCCACGTAGGGATCGGGCTTAAGTGGAGCGACTGATGATGAATTCATTATTGGGGGGCGTGACGACACTTGCCAAATGGTGGGTGGGGCTTCTGCTGGTCTCGTTTCCTTACGTTGGTTGGATCGATGGCTGCATGGCGCCGGGGCGTAGCGTGCTCATTCGAACTCATGCAATTGGCAACGCGAAGAGTGTGCAACTCTCATTAATCAATCGCAACGTGAGGCAAGAGAAGGTAAGAAGGAGCAGGAGGCAAGCAGTAGTAGGTGAATGCAAGAAGAAACAAGAGAAAGTGATGTGAGGAAGGAGAAAGTGAGGTGAAGCAAGGGAGATGGAAGTAATGCAAGAGTAGATGAGGTGAAGTAAAAGAAGGTGAAGTGAAGTAAGGTGAAGTGAAGTAAGGCGAGGTGAAGTAAGAGTGAAAGAGCTAAAGTGCGACAGAGGGTGAATTGAAGCAACAAAAGGTGAGCAAAGGCAAGAGAAAACGAGGTGAAATCGTAATGAGGTGCTACGAATCGAGGTGAATCGAAAGCAAGAGGAAAATACAGGGTCCAATGGCGATTTCATGAAGCTCGAGTAAATTTTTCGACTCGTGCTGGAGCACGATAATTTTAATTGAAACCTTCACCTCGTCCAACCAACCGACCAACCGAACTTCGGTTTCGAGCTCTAGCTGCTGAGGTAACTTTCTTTGGCTTGATTTCACTTCTACTTCGTTGGGTTGGCTCCCGCTTCACCCTCCTCCTTCACCATCCTCCTTCACCATCCTTCTTCATCAATTTCAACCACCACAACCTCCAACCGTCCATTTAGACCGGGTTTTTATGGCGCCCTCAATATGGTGGCACGATGCATTATTGAACGCTGCTAATTGCAACGTAATTGCTGCGGAGAAAACGGAGTAATTGCAACGGTAACTACAACAACAAAACCGACCTACAACAAAAAAAACCATCCTACAACAACAAAACTGATAACTACAAAAACAACATCAACACCAAAATTACAAGCACCAACAAAAGCAAAGGATCCCCAACTCGAGCTTCGCCATTTTCTAAATTTCTCCAAGCAACGAAGAGAAAAGGTAACGCAAAATTTCAGAGCGAAGGAAGTGGATGAAGAAGACTTCGGATCAGGTCTGGCTCTGCGGAATCCTTTCGAGCAGGATATCGAGAATTATAAATATTTTCTCATTCGTAATTTTCGATTCATTAGAGTATTATTTGAGCTTTGTAATAATTTTCACAAAATTAAACAATCATTTTAAAATGTTCTTCTTTTTTAGTTTTTAATTTTATTTATGTTTTTTGTTTTATAAGAATTTTGACGATTTTAAAAACGAAGCTATTTATTCACATACATATATTTATATATACTATATCTATATTGGTATATACTAAATAATAAAATATTTATTATATTTTTAAATTTGATATGATTTTATATGAATTTATTAAACTATTAAAAATTTAAATTATATTATAAATATTTTCATTCTGAGAAATTTTAAATATATCTCTTTTTTAAAAATATGATGCAATTTTCTTCAGAATAATTAATGAATGAAGAATATTAATAAAATGATATATTTAATTCATAATTCATCAAAATAAATGGACAATTTTTTGTACAAAATTTTAAAATTTTAATTGACAAGTGACATCTCTTATTTAAAAATGAACAATTTTCTTCAAAACCGAATTTGAAGATTTCGATTTAATTGAATTAAAATCAATTCGTTTCTCAGCGGAATACAAACCGGAAGCACTTCCTCGAACAGCTCAAAAGCCCATTATTCCAGCACCTTGCGGCGGATGTCGATGGTATCTTCCAGCCCCCCAATCACAGCCCACAATCGCCGCATGTCATTGTTAGTCCTTCTCCTTCACCACTGTTCCCGACTGCCCCCTGATCGTGTCCTTGCCCTTGCAACGTCTTACTCCGCCCTCGTCCGCCACGCCCCCTTGCCCATTGTTTTCGTTCGCATTGTCCATCATCATCATCATCATCATCATCATCATCATCGTCGTCGCTTCGTCTTCAGTCGTCATTGTCGGGGGTCATCTGTGGCCATCTAACTTGGGGTTAATTGAAAGCCTACACTTGAGTCGGGAACAAAGTTCCGAACGGAGCGAGAGGGCACCGAGGACCACCGAGCATCGAGATGACCAATGGATCTCGGTTCATGGTCCATTCCGAACAAGGTTCTTGTGGTCAGCACACAAACACATACATACACACACACACACACACTAACGTCCTCATGCCCTCTCTCACACGAACACGCACTTTGAATGGGGTCGGCTGCCTAACGAACAATGCACTAATGGCGACGATTTCCGGTCCAGAGATGCATCTGGGCGTGTATGTGAATGTAGATGTTTTTGGGATACAGGTTTTGCTTGAGTGCATGGGTAAACGAGTGGTTGTGCACAATTGTATGTGTTTGTTTGTGTGTGTGTGTGTGTGTGTTTGGGGTTCTTGCTGTAAAGTGGTTTGGCTCTTGCTTTGCTTTTGCCCGGTTGCCCAAAAATGTTCCCTTAATGAGATCTTGCATTGTGGTCCATCGAAGATTTCGATTCTCAGGAATCGCTTTCAGGAACTTCAAGTGCTCACGGCGTTGAGTTGGCAACGCCAGCCCAGTACAGTTGGCAACGGTTTCAATTCATTGGACCATTGATCCTAAGGATAACGAAAATTCGAACCTTCGTGGATAAGCAGAAATTAGAGTGAAGCCGAAAACCATTGTTTAAACTCGAGTTATGGAATTTCTCTCTCCACAATATCCTTAGATGAAGGTCAAGGACGAGAAGGGATTTGGTCGTCCTTTGACCTTGAGAGGCCAAAGATTAAGTTCAAACGACTCTTAAAAAGTCCAATAATTGTAATTTTCTTGTCATCGCAGACTAGGAATTATATTTCAAATTGGCACCAGAGCTAGACATAAAGACAGATATATGTAGAAAGATAATGAGTGAGTTGCTGTCACGCTCGATGAAGTGTTGCCACACTTTATAATATTCAGTAATTTGCATAAATCTACGTAAATAATTAAATGATGACGTGCCGACGAAGACAGATCGATTGGCAAAAGGACAGTTGGATAAACAAACGCAAAGGCTGAACGAACCGTGGACAGACAAACACAAGGAGAGATGGAAATAAGGACAGAATGATAGAAGGACCTACAGACAAAAGGACACTAGCATAAAAGACACGAACAGGTGTGTGTGAATGTGGATGATTACAACATGAGGAAATCTCAAAGGAGAGATGCAGAAGAGCTGTAAGAAGAAGTGAGAGAATAGCTCGAAGAAAGATATGGAGAAAAGGAAACGGATAGTTTCGCAAAGAGACGAGAAAGAGGAGAGAAAGGGGTAGGAAAAGGCGGCGAATAGAGAATAGGACAAGAGACAGAGAAGACGATCTTGTGTAAATATTGAGGGAAATTTCCTTCATTATGATAAGGATTCCAGACCGATGAGAAGGGAAGAGGAGTAGAGAAAGAGAAAGACCGGAAGAGAAGGACATGAAGAAGAGGAGGATAAGAGGAAGAGGAGAAATCTTGGTGATAAAATCAAATAAGCCGATGAGAAAACAGAAGTGCGATGAGATGAACATGAAGCGTGATGAGACCAGAGGGAGAGAGTTCGATGATGATGATGATGGATAGAGGATAAGAAGAGATATAAGATGAGTGGAATGAAGAAAGAGAAGCCTGTGCATTCGAATGTTATATGTATGAACCGACACGCATACATATAAACATTAACAAACACACACACACAGAGATTTCTACTGAATCATAGATGGAGTGAACTTAATGTTTAATTATGGTTGAGTCAATATAATAAATGCATGCGTGTGATCACATCTGTATGTGTATTTTGAGTGCACATATATTTGTGAGACTTCATTCTAAGGCCATATAGGTTGAAATATATGATTGTGTATTAGCTTAGTGTGTTCATAGCTTCGAGCTGCATACGAAGCAAACAAAACCATCGAAGTCGCAGGCTCTCAGACCTCAGTCGATTCAACCACGAAACCAGTCTCAGCCACCGCCCCCAGCTGCCACGCCCACCCAAACTCAGTTAATTTATAACGCACATTAAAATACAACTACATACACACACACACACAGTCAGAGGAGTAAATGTGTGTGTTTCTGGTTCTTCCTCCTTTCATTGTTCGAGATGCAAAAAGTCGAAACTTTGTGTTTGCTTTTGTTTCAGTGTGGATATGAGTGTGAATTTGTGTGTGTGTGTGAATATGTGTGTGTATTTGTGGCAATTTATGCAACGCCAACAACAATAGAGAAAGAGAGAGAGTATCAAAAACACTTACAATAAAAACATTCTGGCGTTTGCTTAAAAAAACAATAAAACAAAAATACAGAATATTAAGAAGGCAAAAAACTCCCAGTTGGCAGCACTTAAATAACATTTAACCCTTTTATGCAACCTGCATTCTATGAACACACACAAGCATAGAATTTTGCATATGATTCCGAGTGGCTGCCACGCCCCCTGCCCACCATGTGCCTCCCCTCGGGGGGGTTTGAGCCGATGCTGTGGCTGCAGCTAAACACCTGAATTAAGTGAATCTTATTCAGAAATAAAATACACATACACAGACCCCAGGATATTCCGGCACACCTATGGACAGGCGAACGGACAGACAGGCGGACGGACGGACAGACAGGCAGGCTCTTTGGCCTCGCCCTCCCACGAAGTCCCCCCAGGCAAACAAAAAACTCACTCCTACCCATCATTCTATAATTCTCGCCTCATGAAAAACGCCACGCCTCCTCGGCACGCCCACTCCCCAACTTCAATCTCGACCAACGGCTCCCCTCCCTCTGTCTCTCTCACACCTCAATCCCTCTGTCCCTCTCACACATAGACTCCCACATTTTATGCTCTCATTGGCACCTCTCTCTCGTTGTTTTTGCTGCTGCTGCTTCTCCAGCCACTGTTGCTGTTTCTTTCTATCCACCTCATGATACTCTACATCCACTCGACCCGTCTCTCGACTTTCTATCGTCCTCACCTTCTCTCTCCATCGACCCCCTCTCTTCCTCTCTCTCCCTCCTCCATCCACTCACTCGAAAGCTTTTTGACTGCTGGAATGCTTCGTATAGAAATGAAGTAATTTAATTCCTTTTGTTTCGCCGCATAAACGTGTTGGCATAAATATTGCAAATGCAGTTGAAAACGTTAAGAATACGCCCAACCACACACACTCATACACACACACTCATTCTCCCACTCATATGAAACTGCATATGTAATACGATAAAATGCTTAACCCTTGAATGGTGAAACTAGAAAAGGAACATTAGAAGTGGAATTATGTTGAAATTGATACAAAGGTCATCAGAAAGTTATATGTTATATATTTATGATATTCTTTATATGTTAATACATATAATTTGTTTCTTATGTAATTCAAGAAGAATGATTTTTAATGATTTTGAATGAGAATTATTTTCAATATTTCCTTAAATGGATATGATGAAAAAAATTGTTCCTTAATAGTAAAATTAAAGATAGAATAATTCAAAACACCCAAAGAAATAATAAAATCTCTCCCATGACTTCTATATTCTCTCTCTATTCCTATTCGAAATTAACCATAAAAATGTATTCCTCTACTCCTTCCCACTTCTGGCCTTTATCCTCTTCTCTTGGCCTCCTCTTTTCTTTCCACCTTCTGATTTCCTTCCTCCTTTCATCCCAGAAGACCATAATACAACATCATTCAATTGCCTCGAATGCTTTCAATTTAATTACTTAAACGGAAGTCTTTTCAAATGTTTAGATTTCAATGGAGATTTTGTTTTTGTGTTTGGTGTTTTGTTTGTGTGACGTTGACGTCAAATTTAAATGGTTCACAATTAAACCGCAATGAAGGGTTAACGAGGCCTTAATCCACCCTCCCCCCTACTCCATTTCCTCGTTTTCCTAATGTCTGTGGAGCATAAAATCCGCATCATATAAAGGCCAAAAACCCACATGTCCACAGCTTTGGTCAAGAGCTTTTATGCTACCGTAACCTCTGTCTTTCCGTCCCTCTCTATATCTCACTTTCTCCTTCACTCTCTCTCAGTTTTACTTATTCACTTCCATCTCCTGCTCGCTCGTTGGGTCTTGGTGACTTTTTTTAGAATAATTCTGTTTCTACTATATTTTGTGTGTTTTGTATTTCTAACGTAGAGCGAGATGAGGAGCAATTGAAACGACAGAGAGGGGAGAAATAATTTTTTCTCCCTCTCTCTCTCTCCCTCTTTTATCTTTCTCTTTCTCTTGCACTTCCTTTTTCTGGATATCATTTTATAATGTATGCGAGAGGTGAGAGCTTCTGGTCAGTTGATATTGTTGTGGGCGAGATTCGAATTGTTGTTGTTGTAGTGGAAATTGTAGCTGGACAAGATATTCTGGTTATTGTTGTTGTAAAAATGGTTGTTGTTGAAATTGTTGTAGTCGAAATTTGTGTTGTTGTAGTAGAAATAGTTGTTGTAGAAATTGTTGTAGTCGAAATTCTTATTGTTGTAGTAAAAATTGTTGTTTCTGCTGTATAGAAATTGTAAAATATGCGCAGCCTCACGAAAAACCCGAGATCACTTGACTATAAACGAGATTAAAAATTCAATTACAGAGTTGGAACTGAATTGCTCTGGACTTTGGGAGTTACCGCCAAACGCAAAAAAAAGAAAACAGAATAAAACCTAAAAAATACCTACAACAACAACAATGAGTAGAACAACAACAACAATGTGAATAACAACAACAATGTGTACAACAACAACAATGTGTACAGCAACAACAATGTGTACAACAAAAACCACGCCATCGAACGGTGGACAAAACCAGATTCAAACATCAGGACAAAAAAAAACACAAGCGAAGCCAGGAGTTCCAAGCATCACAGCCAACGAGTGCCGAGAGTCCTTTGAGGGGGGTGAAGAGAGGGAGGTTGTGCAAATGAAGGAGGTTCAATGGGGGTTGGTGGTCGTGAGAGATCTAAGGTGTGGGAGGGTTCAAGGGGGCGATGTTGAGGGCGAAGAGCGCGGGTCGAAATGCAGAACATTTTCCGCTACAACTTCCGAGTGACAACAATTTATGGTCGTGCAACGGATACAATTTACAACTGTGTCCTACGCCACTCTCTCTCTCTCTCACTCTCTCCTTCTTCCAATCTCTCTCTCTCTCCCTCTCACTCTCTTGATATTCCTCCCACATCCGCCTCCACGCCCCTCTCCCTGATGGATGTGGCCAGGTGTAGGGCTCGTTGTCCGCGGGGACCTCGGGACGTTGGCAACGACAACGACGACGACGATGGAATCGGTATCGGTGACTGTGGCGACGATGGCGATGGAGCACCTGGGCACGGTGGACCCCAGAAAGTTGGGGCTTCCGGCGTACGTGGGGAGGACGTGAGGCAGAGTTGGGGGAGGAAGAGACAGAGGTGGATCAGGAAGATGTGGAGGAGGTTGAGGTGATGAAGGAAGAGGTAGAGGAGATTGAGGTGATGAAGGAAGATGTGGATGTGGGAAGAGACAGAGGTAGAGAGCGTGGAGAGTGTCGCTGTTGCCTTCGGTAACAGATGTATTGAGGAGATTTTCCGCCGGAGATAATTAAGACATCGCAGCAGGAGAAGCGGAAGAACGATGGAGGATACGAAAAACGAAACAGCAGGAGAACGACGAGGTGGGAGGAGGAAAGGAGGCGAACGAGGAGTGAAGGAGGTTGAGAACGAGAAGGTGAGAGAAGGAGGCAAAGGAGGTGAAGAAGGCTGAGAAGGAGGAGGTGACAAAGGACGATGAGAAGCAGGAGGTGGTGAAGGAGGAACACGAAAGAGCAAAAATAAGTCAGTGTGGTTGATGGTGGTGAATCCACGGGGACCGCATTTCGAATGGGCTGAGAATTAAGTGATTTTCCACGAATCAAATGATAATTGATTTTTAAAGAAAGTGAATTGGACTGGTGCGATGAGGTGATAGGGAGAACGTGGAAAACAGATGGCGGATTTGTCAAATGAAGGGAGAGAATGAAGACGGTGGAGGAGAATGAAAACTGTGCTGAATGGAATGGAAGAGAAATTGAATGGAGGTGGTAGAGTGAAATATGGGAAAGAGAATATTAAAATAGATTGATTATTTAATTTAAGGAATGGGACTTAGGGATAGGTAAGAATGAGAAGGTAAGGATGGAATGAGTCGGTAAGGATGGAAAGAGAAGGTAAGGAGAAAAATAACACCAAAGAGGAATGGTAAGGAATGGTGAAGTTAAGAAAAGAGAAGGTAAGGAAAGTGAAGATTGATGGAAAAGGAAGGTAAGAAAAGAGGAGATAAAAACAGAAAAGTTAATAAAATAACAAAATATGGAAATTTCTAAAAAAGTAATTGAGTGGAAAAAATTCACGAACGAAATTAAAATATCTCAAACAGATGCAACTACAACAACAAGAACACCAAGAGATGTGCGTTTAGGGAAAAACCTCAAAATGTATGTCAGAAGAAAATAGGTAGAGAAAGAGAGGGGTAGAGAAAGAGAGAGGTAGAGAAAGAGAGAGATAGAGAAGAGAGAGGTATAGAAAGGACGAAGGTATCGAATTCACTAAAGTTTATGCGGAACTGCTTTTTGCATTTTATCTCATATGAAACGGTACCAAAAACAACGAAAAATTATCAACAACAACTACCTATTAACAATAAAAACAATCTACCAAAAACAAACTACCAACAAAAAACTATCAACAACAATATAAAACTATTAACAACAAGAAATACATAGAATCAACTACAACAAATAACAGTGCATGACAACAAAAACAACTGTATTAAAAGTTTTCCTTCCATTTTGGTCTTGCCATGTGTGTGAGTGTGTGGGGAAAAAGGAGCAGCAGCGGAAAGAAGAAGAAGGGAAACGCTGGTTTTGTCCATGTGGCCGGAGGTTTCGATTTTACATATGTGTAAGTTACAAATGCACTCTTGAACAAAAATAAAAACCGACTTCAGGAGAAAAGAGCAACAATGTTAAAATGAAATAAAGTGGCAACGCCACACTTCTCCACTGCTATATTGTGTTTGTTGTTATTTTTTCTTCCGCTTTCCAGGAAGGAATTTATGATATTTATTTAATTTTTTATATTTTCCTTTCTCTCTTTTGGTTTCTCTCACTCACTCGCTCTTTAGAGATTTTTTGCCTTTTGTTGAGTTTTTCCCTCATTCCCGTTCTTATTGTTTTTACCTTTTCATACTTTCCGCATTTCTATTATTTAAATTTTGTATTTTTCCATATTTTTTTAAGTCACTCTGTATTCACTCTTTTGATGGTATTTTTATTATTTTTACTATTATTTTGCATATTTCCTCCCACTTTTCGTTTTAAACACATATTTCTAGTTGGATTTTTTTTTTATAATAACTACCTTTTGCTTTTTCTGAATTTTATTCTTTTGTCTCACGTTTTTTGTGTTTTCCCACATATACATATTTCTCTTTTCTGTTTTTATGTCTATTTGCATTTATTTTGTTACTCCTGAATTCGGTTGTACGAATATAATCTCCGAGAAATATTCAAATTTTTTTGCGAAATTCGAAAAACTTATCGTTCTTATATTTCATATTACGTTTTTTATTGTTAAACCCATAACAATGTTAAAC
The DNA here is from genome assembly GCA_017309665.1 of Coelopa frigida. Classification (NCBI taxonomy): domain Eukaryota; kingdom Metazoa; phylum Arthropoda; class Insecta; order Diptera; family Coelopidae; genus Coelopa; species Coelopa frigida. The sequence goes on along the minus strand of CM029561.1, from coordinate 37,252,731 downwards.
AATAAAAAAAAACAGAAAACAAATAAAAAAATGAATAAAAAAATTAATAAATAAAAAGTAAAGTGAATAAATAAAAAATGAAATAAAACAATAAAATATTAAATAAATAAACAAAAAAAACTAAATGAATAAATAAAAAATTAAATGAATAAATAAAATCAATAAATACCAGCTTCCTGCGGAATGATTTACATTCCATTGAGATTATTATTTGAAAGGCCAAAATGATTTAAATATTATTTTCAGAAAATGAATGGAAGACAAAAAACATATAAATATAAAAATATATAAAATATAGAAAACAAAAAAATAGAAAACAAAAAAATAGAAACCAAAAAAATATAGAAAACAAAACCAAAAACAATTTAATTTTAAAGACCCGAAAATATTTTATTTTAAAGCGACGCCAAGATTTTGATGCAAAGCCACGAAACGATTAGAGTGAAAATAAAAGCAGAGGGGAATCAAGTTGAAGGAAGTCAAGCGTCAGAAAACTATGAAGAACAGATTTTTAGTGATTTTTCGCACTTTTCTTGTCAGAGCACTAGTTCGAAAACTCTGTTCAACACAGCATCAAATCCCCCTTCCTTCCTTTCATCCATCCGTCCTCACTAAATGCACAACATCAAGCTCTTGTCCTCTCTTCTCCAAGCTTCTTCCACTCCTCACTCTTCCACACATGAGCTGTCGCGTTAGTGACAGGCGACGCCTGAGGAAGAAATCGCGCACAAGAGATAGCAAAAACTTTCTGGGAAGAGCAAAGTTGAGGTTTTTCAAAATATTCTATATGGGAGATGGGACTTTCCTTTAATTAGAATATTTATAAATTTTACCTTTTAGTTTGGGAATCCCTGGCGTTCAATTGCCGACCTCTGAATTTATTTTGCAAAATTTTATCAAAGACTTCAACACAGAGAAGTTCTTTTGCGAATTCATTCTCATTCATTTTTTCTCTCTCTCCGTCTCCTTATCTATCGATATCTCTTTTCTCTCTTCTCTTGTTTCACAATTATACGTTCGAGTTCTCTGACTCTGATCATATGTTCTCATTTGGATTTTCCCATAATGATTCTAGGGTGAATTACCAAAGAGATCATTTCTTATACCTGATCGTTTCTTTTGAAATCAATTAAGAAAAGTAAACAGTGTAGACTAATGCTGCCTTCTTGGTTAGATAGATTGATCAAAATTGAAATCTAAATCGAATTGACCTTTTTGACCCTTGGTTTGATCTAGTGAAGCGTCTTAAAGAGACAAACAGTAGAAGAAAGAAAACAAATTTTGCCTTATGTCGACTTTAATTATGTTTACTAGAATATATTGTCGCAGAGATGAAACAAATTCAAGTCCCTTTGAACCAATTTGAACAAAACAATCCATTGTTAGAAAATATACTGACTCATCCTGACAAAAATAAATAAACTGATGATAGTCGAATTTGTATATTCGCTAAGTCAAACATCAGAAATTCATATTTTTTGCGAAACTCTCAACAGTGGCTGGAAAAAAAGATGTCTAACAAAAGCCAAAGCATCAGTTTCACGGAACAGTGTAAAGAGAGAAATGATAAACCTGTTTTAATTCAGTGTATATTCATCTGGATGTCGATGAATGTAACGAAACATTAGGCACTCCCAACCCGTTCCCCCGTTTGGGGAATTATCTACAAATCGACCATGCCGGTGAAGTACATGACTTGTTTGACATGTGCTCCAAGGTATCATCGCTCGGAGAAAATAATTTCAGTCGGTTGGTTTGCAGTTGTCAATCGCTAAAGACGAATGAACCTTCCGCCACTCAGAAGTCTTGTTATTCTCGCAGTAATTCTCACAATATATTGTATCATATCATCGGAATCATCTCATTGTGCCTCGTATAGGGTATCAAGACGTCGACCTATTTCTCAATATGTGTATGAGTATTCTCAGTTCAACCTTATCGGTACCTGAATTCGCATTTGAAGTCGATGTTGAGAATATATAAATTCAATGCATGATATAAAATCGACACAGTTCTCTTGCTAAACGCGTTGGGTTCAACATCGTCAGAATGTGTTCGAGTGATTTCAAGCGAATTTCGAGTTTATTTCTCATTTCTTTTCTGTGGACTCTTTCCCCAGATGGTGTCCAGAGTCAATGTGTTTTGAAAATAAATGTGACGAACCAACCATTGTTGATGAAGAGGTTGGGTTCAAAGACTATCATCCTACCGAAGTCGTCCTCCAGCGAAATAATAGTGGATGATTATAATCTAATTGATGCCTATTGTGGTTCTGGATTCAGGTAAAGTCTTTTCAAACATGTGCAAACATTTTTTATAACATGCCCGGTTGTATTTTAGAAAATTCCTAGTATATGACAATAGATACGGCCAAAAAGAATTTACTAAGAATAGTAAATCACTGAGCTTACTGTGTAAAACGAAAGAATTTTTTATTGGCAATGCGGAGCAGGGAAAATTTATTCAAGGTCAAATACTTGGTTGTCGTGAGGGGATCTTATCGATGTACGAGACCAGAGAGAATCTGACGAATTGTGAAAAATACGAGTCGTACGCAATGGGTGTCAAACTCAATACGCCCATCATTCAGGCGGGCGTGTGCTATGATTTGGAAAACACGAATCTCAAGTATGTCACCTTCAAGCTGACCAACCTCTCGCCAATACTCGATAAGGCCATGGTATGAATAGTACACTTGAGTAGAACAGTCATAAAATTGATCGCAATTCTCATTCTACAAAGAATTCCTATCCGATTGGTTTCAACGAGCTGAGTTTGACGGAGCCTTTGCATCGCATCGACAATATCTTCCAGTTTCCAAGGTATCGTAGAAAACTCACACCGTTATTGATCTGTGACTTAAGCTCCGTATCGTCCACCTCGCATTCTCTATAGCAATAGTTCTGTTTCGGCCGTCATCGAAAAGGAAGCGCAGGCCAACTATTGGCTACGGATCGCCAACTACGAATTATCGAACATCGTGCAGACGTCATCGTACGGCAGCGAGCACTTCAGGAGTTTCCCGAGTTACTTCAACGTCATCTGGTGGCGGAATCTGCTCAAGGGCAACTGGCAGCAGTTCACCGAACTCCTGGAAAGGCGTGCGAGGACCGTCGCGTACAATCTCTTCCTGGGCACATCGGGGACGGTTCGATTACCGCTGGCGAACGAATGTCTCGGTGAAAAGTCCCTCGAGATAGAAGTAAGTGATCAGAATCAGTTATCACCATATCAAAGAGTAAAAATCATATTAATTTTATTCAAATTTATTGTAAACATTTGCAGTTGAACGATAAGAAGAAGACGGTACCGCAATTCATCTGGGCCTACATCCAACCGGTCAATGAGACCAATTCCACCGATGAGATTGTTGCTATCGCTTATAATTCTCCATACTTCGAGGTAAAACCCCAATTACCGAGTTATCAATATATTTAGTGAATTTTTCAATTTGTTTTTTTGTTGATATTTAGAACTTCCCCAAGAACAGCACCGTGCTGTGTAAGGATATGTGCCGGGAAATCGATTGGCTCAAGCCGATGGAGATATCGCGATCGATTTCGACATTTGGTGTGATGTACTTCTGCAGGGCCGATGAAGTCGTCGGGCTGTTGGATGGCTTCCCTCTGAAGAGTCCCACCGGCACACGTACTACCGTCAATCCTTAAGATATCGAATGGAAAAATTCAAAAACTTGTTCATTTATATATCTATATACTATTGTAATCCTAATAAATCATAAAACTATAAATCATAGCATCATTTTTGCCGATAGATATCAATGAGGTTGCCACAAGAATAACAAAAAAAACTATTTCGGTTAATAAAGTTCGGTTAAATTTGCCTGGCTTTAATTTTTCATACTACTATCTTTCCGTGTCTCTCTTTTCACCTGTCTTTAACATAATCTAAACCATTATACATATTATTCTTTGCTTTGGGTTTTCTCAATCTATTTTCTTTTGTTCACCCTTCGACATTGAAATATTCTGCATGTCGTTGATCCAACCCCAACATTATTAATAGAGTGTGTGTGTGTGTGTATAATAACACAAAAAAATACACATACAAGAGAAAAACAAGAAAAACATGACTGCCATTAAAACGGAAGCTGATGGTAAAAACGTGTGCGTCCTTTGGTGAACATTTGGAAATCTTGTAATTTTTTTCCATGGCCACGTTGTAATGATATAATAACAAGAACAGCAATAAGAACAATAACAACAACAAAAACTGTAATAAGAACAACAAACACAATAATAACAGCATCAACAACTAAAACAAGAACAATAACCACAACATGATCCGCAACAGCAACAACATTAAGGAAGTAGTGATAAAGGATGGAAGCATCATTTCTTGGACAATGTAATATATCACAGCAGGATATATCATTAGAAGACACAAAGTACATTGTGGGGGATGATATGAAGGACATGCCAGCAACAGCAACAACAACTGGGAGTAACAATAACAACAACAATGCGAGAAGCTGAAGGAGCAGCAAGAGCAATGAGAACATCAATATGGACAAGAAAACAAAACTCCGGGAGAGGGAGTGTGGGAGAGAGAAAGAAAGTGGGAGAGAGATGGATGACAACTAGAACAATACAAAAACAACAACTTCAGCCACATCGCCCACAACCGAAAAAGGTCGACCCACAAGAATGAAGTGTGTGAGAAGTGGAGAGAAACGAAGAAGTGGACAAAGTAAAAAGGATTTGGCCAGAGTGAGTTGCTTTTTTATGCATGAAAAGGACATTAAACGGAAGCTCTTCGAAGGATCTGCCTACCTTCTGGTCGAAAACCACTTCATTCCTTTCTCACCCTTCCTTCGCCTCAAATATTGTCTCTCTCTTTGTCTCCATCTCGGCTACTTGCGGTTGTGGTGCTCGTAGGGTTGCCAACTTAATTTAATTACTTGAACTGAAAATAGCCTTTTTCACCCCTCTTCTTAAATTGTCCTTCGTTTTGCCCTCGGTCGAGGGGTTTTTAAGTGAAAACAAATAGAGACCTCACCACACCACGCCCCACCCCGCTCCATGACGACCCACTGGTGGCTAATGTATAAATTAACAGGGTCACGTTGGTCCTGCAGGACATTTACTTACAATTTCATTCGACTCGAACCCGTCTTCGCCCACCGCCCAAGCGGCGCAGTCCCTTGCGACATCTTCGTCCTCTTCCGGCTGATCACAAAAAGAACTTCGCGTGAAGTGAAAAAGAAAAATAATAGAAGAAAAAAAGTGGAAAAAAAAATATGAGAAACTTGAGAATTTCTTCGGCTTCTTCATCATCCTGTCTCCTGGGGACGCGGACCCCTCGGGCCCTCTCTCCACAGTCCCCAACTCGCCGCCCTCTGTTGGACATCTCAATTGCGTGTTTGTTTACGTCCCTGGTTCTTGGTCACACTTGGTCCCCAGTCGACGGCGACGACCCGACGACAATCGGCTACGCGATTCGAAAGCAGCTTCCACAGCTACCGGAAGGAAGAGCCGAACACCCAACCGTTTGTTCGCAGGATTTACACTGTTTGCCAGCGGTAAAAGAAGCAGGACTCGAAGGGCGCGAGTAAACGAGGAAGTGAAAGAGGAGTAAACGAGGAAGCGAAGGACGAGTGAAAGAGGAAGCGAAGGACGAGTGAAAGAGGAAGCGAAGGACGAGTGATAGAAGTAGCGAAAAGAGGAATCGAAGAAGAACCAAAAACATCGAGTGAAGGAAAGGAAAACCATTTTTATAAATTTTTAACAACGAAACCCACCACGAAAGGGAATTGAGTTTAAATACCAAGATGCCTTATTTTTCTCCTCCTTGGTTTAATACCGTCGCCAGAGTATCCTTAAGTTGGAGTAGTTCCAGGAGGCCGGAGAGACCTGTCGAGTCTCAAGCCCGGCGGGGATTTCGACTTCCGGTGAAGGACTTCAGTTCGACGGCCATGGGATAAAATCTCTCGACGTCTCCGTCCTCTGGTTTCGTTAGAAGGCATCGTTCACCACCCAGAAGAATATGGAGAATGCGTTCCACTGACTTCAGGGCCCAGACGTCTATCGTTCTTTAGACCACGAACAATCCCAGCGAGCATCGGTTGCGAAGAAATAGAAAAAAAAGAGAGGGAGAGAGCGAAAGAAAAGCCTGAAGGAGGGACCTCGCTTCAGTCGCCCCTCGATGATGTTGTGTTCACAATAATTATTCCCCGGATGGATTACGGAGAGCCTCGCGAGAGTCCTCGCGACAGAGAAACGAATCCGAAGCGACGGGAGTAGGAGGATGAAGGAAAATGATGGAGAGGAGAAGTATGGAGAGGTTGAAGAGTAGGAAGGAGAAGATGAAGAGAAGGATGGAGATGGTGAAGAGAAGGATATGGAGGTGGGAAGAGAAGGAGGATAGAAGGAGAAGGACTTGAAACCATTTAAAACTTCGACCTGAAGGGTCCGTGTACATTTCACGACTTCCGGGAATTAAGGGTCGCGAAGGACAAGAACAGCGAAAGCGAGAACAATGTGGAGTGAGGCGAAAAAAGAGGAGCAGAAAAAAAAGAGAAGCGAAAGAAAGACGAGCCACTGACGAGACGAGGCAGAAGAAGGCGCGTTATGACAAGGATGGGTGGACGTAAGATAGGTTTAGCGAGAAGACAGCGAAAAAGATGGCAAAGTAATTTTTAATAGCCTCGCCCCGAGCAGATCCCAGTGGAGCATAAGAAGGCGAAGAGAATACAAGAGAATGGATAGAGGGGAGAGAGAGAGGAGGAGAGTGGAAGAGAGCAGAGAAGCACTGAGGAGGAAAGAGTGTGGTGAAAGGAGGAGAGAAGCAGAGTGGAAAGGGATTTGATTCGCGCAGAAACAAAGCGCCAGTGAAAGAAATATGAAACAACAAAGAGAATTATGATAATAAACTCTGTGGAAGAACAGAGTGGAGAACGAAAGGAAAAGGGTGGGAGAGAGAGAGAATGAAATAAAAAGATGACTTTATGAGAGACGAGAACACAAGACATCAACAGAGGAAGCGGGAACGGATCGAGTCAACGCCATCGCCATCAAAGAAGCTCCGGCTCCTCGGGGACTGATGAAGACGGGATCGGGCTGTGGCAGGTCTTCAATCTTGAGTCAAGACGGAGCGTGTGGGCTAGTGAAAGAGCAAAAGAAAGCGAGCATATGAGAGAGAGAGTAAGAAAGAGAGATGCTCGCTTCTAGGAAGTCAATGAGTCAACGGGTAATTAAGTAATTTTATGGATGAATTCATTAAACATTTACGACGCCCACATTTCGGCAATTATGCAATTTTTTTAACGATTCTTCCTTGAACGAGACCCAGCGATAAAGTCGATAATTGATGGAAGCTTTCATTTCAATGTTGTTGTATTATTACTTCATTCTTGTTTTATAGTTTATTGGAAGAAATTTTTGATTTCCTTCAGTTCCAATTCATTGAATCTTTAGAAAACCCAGCCCAAGTCTTTGTTCTCTTATGTAAAGGTAGTGGAAATTGTTTTAGTAGTTGTACTAGCAGTAGTTGTTGTAATGATTGTCGTCGTCCGTAAAAATTTTCGATATTGTTATTTTTTATATTGATATTTTTGGCTTACTATTGTAGTTGTTTCTATCATTGCTGTCACTTGCAGACGGAGAATCCTTGACATGATGATGTTTCACAGTTGGTTCTTTCACATTCATACACTAACCATCATTCTATCTACCTCTATTTCCCTCTTCTTTTACTACTCGTTGTCTCCGATCGTTTTGTCAAATGTCGAACACTTGTCGGTTACGATTTTTGATACGAATATACAGAACAACATCAACAACAATAACGAGGACAACAATAATGGCGCACCACAATAACATTCATCATCATCACTTACATCATGAAGTTTATTGACGAATCATCGCTTACCGGAGCCGGAAATGAAAATAGAAATTTGAGGAAATCAATTGGGAAATCTTACGAATGGATAGAGAAAGGATTTCGCCATCGATGTTGATATTCGTGAGGGATATCGAGGTCGATGAAGGTTATCAGATGTTATACGAATGGAGATGAAATGGACAAATTTCAAAATCGCTTCGATTGACAAGGGATTTACGCCATCGATACGAGAGTAACTACAATAAAAACAAGGAGAAAAGTGAAACAAAACCACAGAGATGACAAAAACAACAATTGACAAGATCATCGAAGCTACAATAAAAATCAGAATTTCACATAAAATCAGAACAAAAACACCAAAAAAAATCAGAGCTCTAACCACTATTACAGCCACATTAACAACAACATCATCGTGTAGATTGCAACACTTTCACCTTTCGAACATCTCCTCTCTCACTTCGCCGTCCTTCGTCCTTCATCATCCATCGTCAGACAGCCACACTCAAACACACACGCACACACACACACACACACACACATTCATTCATCCATCCATCACAGCCGCAAACTCATTCATCAAAGCTTAAGAGGAGAGCGGCGCATGCGTCAAACGCTAACTTATTTAACACACACACACACCCACACACTTACATTCTCCTTTTGGCTCTCACATGGTCGGCCAACTGCACGAAGAAGGAGAAAAAAGATGTCTGTCACATGAGGAGGGAGAGAGCTGAAACGAGTGAAGTTTGGAAGCGACGCGGCAGGACGCACCGAACGGTTGACTGATTGACGGCACCTGGCGAGGCCATGCGAAGGACGAAGGAAGAGGTCGATGGGGGACGAAGGAAGATGACGATGGGGTACGAAGGAGGAGAATGATAGGGCACGAAGTAGGAGAACGATGGAGGATAAAACTGAATGACGAGCAACCAGGATGAGAAGATGGGGACAGAAGGTGAGAGAGACGAGACAGGTTGCGAAGGACGATCCAAGTTGAGGTGGACGAACCAAGTTCAGGACGAACCAAGTCCAGGCTCACAGCGATGGAGCAACATGCAGGACGAACGAGCAGCAGGCAGGACGAACGTTCACGACGGACGACACTCAGGACAACGCACAGGATATGAGCAACGACTGAAGGCGTCAGGTGAGCTGGGCGTCGAGTCATCGCTCTTCTTGACGCCACCACCCACAAACACTTTTGTCCTACATATATACCATTGCCTAGACATCCTCTCTGCCATCCACCCCACCTATCCATCCATCCATCCATCCTCTCAGCCATCAATCCATCCCGACTGAGGCAAAACTGTCGACCTATCGTCCTTCTTCTTCTTCCTCTCCCTGACGCCCATCGACCACCCGTCGACTCTGGCGGCGACACCAGGACGGCGCATCGCGGCAACTGCAACACAGTGCAACGTGACACGGTATTAAATGGAATTCGACGTGCCTCTGAGTCGGACCACGCCCCTCAACCGTCTCCGCCTCCGCCCGCGCCTTTATCATCGTCGCCCCCCCAATGGATTGGCAAGAATTTCGAGAACATTTGCGGCAACGACAGCGAACGGTTCAAGGTTTAGTTCAAGTTCCACGCGACGAGAGATCGAGTGAGTGGAGGAGGTATAAAAGAGTATGAAAGAGAAAGGTAGTGAAAGAGGGATGGCGAGTAAAGGAAAGAGAGAGAGTAGGAGAGAAAAAGACAGAATAGAAGTGGAAGTGAGTTGAAAGATTGAGGAGCGAGAGCGAGCGCTCACATTTTCCCAATTATTTGCTCAAATGGACGTCTTTCGGTGCGCTCATGACACAAATTGGCAAGAGAATTGTAAGCGCATCGAGGGATGGAAAGAGATGGACTGATAGAGGATGGGGAAGAGTGAGTGAGGGGAGCAAAATAGGGACATGACAGGATGGCAACACCATCGTGTAGACGAACTCAAGCGATGGAAAGGACTGGAAGGACATTTCGGAAGCGATGCGAGATTGAGGTGCAGGACAGCTGAGAAGATGTTGAAGGGGGCTAGAGCGAGAGGGAGGATGGGAGCAGGGGTGAGATAGAGGAAGAGAGTGAGCTGGAAATGCAATGGAGACGAGGCTGGTGGGTGAAAAGTGGGCGTTGGTCTCGTGGGCCATCGTTGTGGAAGCGGAGGTCGTTTCTGAGTGATTTATGTAATTGATGGATTAGGTTTTTAGACCAAGAATGAATTAGGGGGCGAAGGCGGAGGAGAAGGTGGAAATTGACAGCGAGGGAAATCGAACATTCAGTTGAAATTATTGGTCAGTCAAATTTGCGGGACATCTGCAGGAAATCGAATGAATCGAACAAAGCTGTATGCAATTTGTTTGCCATGAAGTATAAAGCCGATTATCTTTCATGCAAAAATTACTAGTGAGCCATCAGTAGAGAGAAAGATAGGGAAAGAAAGAGAGAGAAAGATGATTGAACAGTGGGAGAAAGGAGAGAGATAGTGAGATGATGGATGGATTGATATCGAGGTCACTTGTAAGACTTCCGGCTCCTCCTTTCTTCGACCTGCATCCGTTCGCCCCCCGAGGTCCTTGCGAAGACTATTAAAAATTCTTGAGGGGAAAAGGATTCTGGAGAGAAATTACGCACTCTGGCAAAGTGGTTCCCTCGTAAATCTACCGCTTGTTCCATCCTCTGCTCCTGCCCAGAGCTCCATCATCTGGAGAGATGATTTTCAGAGTGGAATTTTCACTAAAATATCTCTCGTCAATTGATCCATTCAAAAGTTTGAGTCCCCTGGTCGGTGAAACCCTTACAGAAACTGCATTAAGTCAACTGCACTCTTTCTCAATGTCCTTTTATCTTTTCCCCTTTCACTCTCTCTCTCTCTCTCAGTATCTCCCTCTATCTACCTCTGTCCACCTCCATTTGCAGGAAATGCTTCTGCATCTGTCGTCCATCCTGTCTTCGACGGCATTAAAGATTAACTTATTACTCCTTGCACGGTGTGAGTGAGAGCGGCAGACAGAGAAAGAGAGAAAAGTCAACAGAGACAGAGGGAAAAAGAGAGTCAGAGATAGCAAAAGGACCACAAAAATGCAGAGAAATATATATATATATGTATGTATGTATAAAAGTAGAAACTTCAATAAATAAAAGTTTAGTACGAAACTTATTCACACCAAAGTTTAAAATCGCATGAACACCTACAAATACACGGATGATTGCTCCTACCACAACTACTACTACTGATGCCACTACTACTACTACTCTTGCTACTTCAACTGCATCCCTTTCTAACATAACTTTTACCGCTACCATCGCCATCACCTCCCATCGCCAACTGTGGTCCCTTCGTCCACTTCTATCATTCCATCGTCGAGAGCTTCCTCAGTCCCTTCCTTTCCTTCCCTTCCCTCCCTAACCTCTCGCAAGTCGTGTCCACGCTTGGTCCTTTGTCGGAAAATCCTATCCTGACCCTTTTCCCACATCAGGCACTCCTCTACCAGTTTAACTCCGTCTACCGCTACAACTTCTACTACTATTCTGCGCTTGTAGTGTCGTCTTTTTCTCCTCCCGACGATGAAAAAAAAAAAAGAAAATAAAATAAAATAAAAACCACATAGATTGCAATATCTAACGAAATTTATGTACTCCTTCACCCAGTCCGCCAGAACAACCCAACCTCACCGCACTCAACCCCACAACTCCCCCTCGATTTTAGCGTCCTGCGTTCGTCTCGTCATGGAAGCCACAAAAAGTTTTACTTCGCTGAGGTCCCACCAACTCGCTCAATATTTTTTCTACGTCTTCAATGTCTTCGCTTTTATCGTATCTCCGCTCAGCTTGCTCGGGAAACTTTTCAATAATATTCCCAAAGCAAATTCCCTCTCTCTTTCTCTCTCTCTCTGTCCCACTTACCTACTCTCATTCTGTACTGTTCATACTTCGATAGCTCTTTCTCTTTTACACACACTCACGTATTACTTTTTCTTCCCATGGCTGCCGACTAAAAGGATACCACGATCTCGGCAGGAGTGCACAACGAAAGCAACAGAGAGAAATTTCCCCCGCCCATCACTCATACAACCCTACGAACCAATACACTCACACACATGAACATGAACATGGGCATGAGTGCGTGCGTGTTAAACGATATTGCTAGCGGAAATATGATAACCTCACCTGTCTTCCACCTGTCTCATGGTAGCAAAGAAGAAGCCCCATGGTTACTCCATCTTTCAGCTCCGGCATCTCATTACCTCTCCCATAAATCTCCACTTACCCCAATTTAAAGTCTTCTTTCACTGTTTGATAGAAGGTTTTCGTTCTCCATCAATAGCCTACCAAGCACTAGTAACCTACCGAACTTAGGGTAGGACCTTTACCGTAACCTGATAACCAAACCAATTATTTACATCCCATCCATCTTGGATCCAATCTTCCAACTGAGATTGATCCATACTGATTTCTGCCTAATGACCCCTTTATATCGTCTACCATATCCGCTTTGACCTTACAACCCAACTCAAATCCTGTTGCCATGGTCAAGAAGAATCCTTCACTTCTTTTGTCTCCTCCCCTTTGCTCTCTACTGCAAACTTCTACCATGACCTATCCTATGCCACAGAAACAACCTCCGCCTCTCTTTTCAACATGGCTACTACTCGATACCGATTCCTAACATTGCTAGCCAGTTCCTACTGCTTGGAACGCACAAATAGCATCCCTGTACCATCTTTCCATAACATCTTCACAATCCCTTCACTTATTTTCCCAACATGTAGACCATACACAATTGCCCCACAACATCGCTTTCCTGTGTTCTCTGCCTCCCTTTCCTCTTTCATCTACCTAGCTCTGCCTACTTGTACCTCTCTCTACCACTCTCTTCCTCCTGCACATGATGGTACGTGTCTCTCCTTCCATTCCAATCGCTATCATCTCTCGTTACCTCGCTTTTGTGCCTCAAACGAGTCGCTCAACCGCAAAGTTCTCTCGCTCCACAGTCCGTGAACTGCTTTATAAACTATTCTCTGCTAATCCTCTACTCTACCATACATATGCATTTAGTTGTCTTTTATTTTCCAATTTATATTTTACTTGTAAAATTTTCTTTTTTTCTCATTTATCAATTGATTTCCATTGAGCATTCAATATTTTTGCTCAATTTTTCCCATTGTTAGTGGCGATCAATAGCCGCTGCTTCCCTCCTGTTGTCCTGCTGCTGCCCTGTGCACAATGGATCAATGGATGGTGGATGAACGAACGGCTCCTCGATTTCACCAGGATGTACCTTCATTTGTTCAACTGAAAGACGGACAGACGAACAATTGATTCGACTGGGTGAAGAGAACTTCCACAATGAGCAACTATCACAAGAGTTCGTTCAGGCGGGTGTTCGAATTTTGTTTATATCGTAGCTACGAGTCCAACTCCAACCCAGCTCCTTCCATTGTAGTGGATTCTCTCTGCAGGTTTCTGACTCCTGTACCAAGTTCCCTTTTGTAGTTTTCGTTTTCCCATCCTTTAGTCGCTTTCATTGCTTTTGTTTTTCTTTTCCTACCATGGACTATCAGGTTGTATGAGTTGATTTGAGAGCGGCGTTGGTATGTTTGGAATGGAATTGTTTCCGTCAATAATGGTGTTAGTCCTCAACCAGATCCTTGATCCTCTGCTATTCTGCAGAAAACCATTAAATGTGAATGGAAAAATATTCGTTTTATGCCTGTATTCGGAAATGGAAAGACTAAGGGAATGTTTTTAGAAAATTTCGTAAAATTTTCATCATCTTTCTTTTTTAATTTAGAAACAGATATCTCTCTCTACGATTCTCGCAATTTTCCTGCCCCACATCAGACATCGACCGGAAGTTATTGCTTCTGCCTTCCGAAACTTCCGGTCTGTGGTATACAATTCAATTCGATCTGATTTTATATCGTGTCGACGTTGAATCGACACAAGCAACAAATAAATATAATATCATCTCGTGCTCATCATCACCTACCATCTTTATTTGTCATCGTCATTCAGAGGTTTTTTTATAATCCTCAGCATCCTAATAATGATATAAAGTATACTCATTATCACATTCAGCACTCTTACCTCTCTAAACATATTTTGTTTGCTCATCAACACCGAATTTTTCACCAGCATTGGTTTTATCGACATCATCTTCATCGGTATTATCGATCTCAGAAACATGTTCGTGACGATTATTATGTTTATGATTATTTTGCTTGATAATAAAATGCAACTAATGATGCAATTGCGAGATCTGCCTAACAACAATCGGAGGCGATTCCGGTGCAGAAGAATCTTATACTCATGACATCTCTGTCTCTCCTCCCTTGTTCTCTCGCAGAGGTAGAGTGAAACGGTGCGATTCCTGTCGTCCTTCGATCGCTTGTGGAAACGACGATGCGGTGACCAACTGCGTTCGACCCCGATCCCAATGTCTTCTGCTCTCTATCTCTCCCTATCCCTCTCAAACCCATTATTTATAGATATATATATATATTTCTCTCTCTCTTTCGAATATACACACAAGGACGAGGACGACGATGACGACGACATGTTTACGTGTCGCAAAATGGCGCAGCTGTCATTTATTGTTGCCGCTTCGTGTCCTCACGTGCGAGGCTCCATGTGTCGCATGGTCAATCGTCCACGGGGGACAGAGCAATAGAGAGAGGGATAGAGAGAGAGAGAGACGGAGAAAGGGATAGATTGAGGAAGGAAGGGAGAGTAGATGACGCAGAGTAGGAAGGTGAACATTTTTTATATCAGCAAATAAAGAAAATAGAAGAATAAACTCGAAACCGAACATGAGAGAGAACGAGAACACGAGAAAGAATGAGAACCAGAGAAATAGAACCACGAGAGTACGAGAACAACGAGAGAAAGATTGAAAAGAGAGAGAGATGAAGGGGAATGGAGGAGAGAAAAAAAAAAGTAGAAACAGACAGAAAGAGAGCGAAGCCTGTTGAGTACAAGTGGGAGAGAAATAAACGATGCGGCATTGAAAAATGATTTTTGATTTCTGGCCCGGAAACGGAAATGACACCCGAGCACGAGGCACGCCAATGCCAAGTAGCTGTGTAGCTGTCACATCTGTTTGTGTGCGCACAAAACGAAGTGGGTGGCGAGTGGTGGGCGTAGTTGGGCGGTTGGTTTCGATCGGACCAAATCGAGCTGGAAACTCCAGGACGCCGCAAATCAATGGACCTTGGCATTTGAATTGCCATGAATGAGTTCATGCGATGGCATGCCATCCATGTGTGCGTCAATGACTGTGGGCATCTGTTACTGCATGTGTGTCTGTGTGTGTGTGAGTGATTGTGTTGAGAAGTGTCGAAGCGTTCCCGAGTTTGAGTGCAGTGTACAAGTGTGTGTGTGTCAGAACCACAATAGACTACATCGCAGGTCATTGCAATGGACGATGTGTTGCATCCGGAGGACTGGTTGTGCTCGGAGCGTGAATAAAATTTCAAATTTGTTCGACTTCGAGTTCCACATCCATCCATCCATCCATCCGTCACCCTCGTAACACGATTGATTTTAGCCAACAACATCCTTTGGTTCGATGCCATCACATGAAGCCACACTTCAAGTCGATGACAGAGTGCGGTTTCCATTAATGGATAACTCAGAGTAAGTTGGTGGAATCAACACGATGAAGAACCAGTCGAACCTTCGTCATGTGTGCAAAGTAGAATCGTGTGCCATGACCTCATTCTTCTTTCACCGAAGGCTTTCTTCGTCTTCTTTTGCGTAAAGTGCATTAAAATCTGTAAATTGTCAAAAATGTTGACTTCTCCTCATTTTCATATTCTTTGTCTTCATCTCCTTCGTCTTCCCCTTCATCTCCTTCGTCTTCACCTTCATCTCTTTCGTCTTCAACTCCTTATTCACCATCGTCTTCTGCTACTTCTTTCTTCACCAGCATCAAAGAGAATGGCATCATTTTGCGTAAGTATGAACATCATGCTTCGAGATTTCTGAAAGAAGTAGTCGAATGCGTGGGACAGAGGGAGAAAGTATAGAAACACAAACTTGCACTCTCTCTCTCTCTGTCTCTCTCTCTCTCTCTCTCTCTAACTCACTCACTCGCGCAGTCAAACACGAGGAAAGTCTCTTAAATTAAAATTATTTGCAGAAAACGTTGGGTTCCGAATTTGAGTTTGAGTTCGTTTTCAATGCGCTTTTCTGCCTCGTCCTTTGTGCAAATAAATCGTCCTTATGTCTGTCGATTTATACATATTTCATATGAATTCCTCAACTTTGCAATATACTACATATATACATATATTTACATATATATACATATATTTACAAATATATACATATATTTTTATACCCTACACATGATGTATTTGTCCTAAGGAACCGAAAGAGAGGAGATGAATATGAAAAACAATATCATGAAAGTTATAAACTTTTTGTGTCTAGAAACTAATTTTTATTGCATATCGATGCAATTTTGTCTATTTTTTAATTGTATAATTCATGTCCTTCTATGTTTGTGTTTCGACCTTCGTCCAAGCCCGAGATTTTTCACAATATCACTTGCTCTTGTCTTTTTCTTCTCTCACATTCACATTCATCGTGCTTGTTATTAATTTCTTGCATGGAATTCCGAAACGACTCACATCGTCTTCGTCTTGCTCAGAATTTTGATCATATGGCTTGTGGTTCTGTTTGTGGCTCAAACATTGTAAGAGGATTCGTTTTTTGTCTCCTTCACTCTAAGCCCTTTTCTTTCTATCCATATTCCCCCCTTCCCTCTCTCTATCTATCTCTCTCTCTTATCATCTCCTACTACTTTGGATATTCTCTTTATTTGTTTCTTTTGCAATTCAAAGTTCCGAATGGAAATCGAAATTCTTTCGAGAGTATTTTGTCCCAAATTGTATCGACTGTCGATGTCAATCGTTTTATAAATAATTTTTCTCAATGAAACTATTCTGGGATTTAGAAAGTGAAAATAGTATTTGGATCTAATCTCTCTTGAATGGAGATCTGTTCAATAAAACGAGATGAAATAGTTGTATATTTTGTTTAAATAATAAGAAAATTATTTAATCAATTAAAGAAAAAATATACAATATCCAAAAATAAATTAAATAATATAAAAATTCAATTCAATATTCAATTCAATTCAATAAACAAATATAAAATTTAAATATTTTAAGTATCTTTAAGCAGTATAAAAATGTGGTAATCAAAATCTATTAACACTACAATAAGCAAACAAACTCCGCAAATATCTTTATGAAATTGACTCGGCTCAAAATGAAAATCCGAATGAGATCAAGACGAGTCAAATATTCGAGAAGTTCCAGTTGCAGCAACGAATCGAATGGCGGGATGAGCACGAATTTCGCGAATTAACGTAAGCGCTTTTATATATTATTAAAAAAGTTTGCTTTTCCAGAAGCGCAAACGCCTCGTCGTGAAGAAGGCGGAGGAGGAGAAGTAGGAGAGGCAAACCGCAAACGAAAGGCGAAATAAATCTCCGCATAATGCAAAGAAAATCCGTCAGATATTGAATCACTTACCACGACGAGCTCAGACTCTTATGTCTGAGAAGACGTGGAACGAAGGATGAGGGGCGAGAACACAAGGATAAAGAATGGAAGAGAGGAAGAAATCCTGGGATGGATGAGAGAAAAGAAGAAAGTTCGACTGTATGTCGAGGCCGAAGTCCGACGGAAGTCGAAGGATGCACGATTTCAGTTTTCGTATCTGTTGATTATGGCGCCATTGCGCATTAATATTGAATCAGGATCCGAGAGGGGAACGGAGCGTGGGCAGAGGGGAGTATCTCGAGGGTGGTTCGAGTCCAATGACGACTGGCGAAACGACTCGAAGTCGAACGACCAACATATGATTTTTACTCAATGACCTTTTGCCCCTCGCCCGGCGATTATTCGCAAAAATAAAGGATATTGAAAAGCTTACAAAGGCTTCGTGGGCGAATCGAGAACGGTTTGGGGGCGAATCGAAGATGGTTGGGGATGAATCGAGGATGGTTGGGGGTGAATCAGAAGCGGTTGTTTGGAGGCGCCAGACGATGGCTGGGAATAAAGCGAATTAAGCAAGTGGCGAACGAGCGTGCGAGCGTGCGAGCGGAGAAAGGAAATGAAAGAAATCATAAGAAGATAAAGCTGCGGCCGAACCCACCCACATTCCTGCAGACGAACTCGAACTGGACGCCAGGACAAAGTTCCAGCGGAAGGAGTGAGAGAGGGAGAGAGATTGGGGTTCACATCGAAGGATGTCGAATGCGAAGGATGCGGCGAATGAGCCGCAGCAGCTGCGAAAATCCATTTATTGCACATGTCCTGCGAGTAAACGAGCATCTTTTTAACAGCATTTGTCTGAAGCTTCATCATTGGCCACACCGACACCGACTACCGACACCGGAGCGTTGCCACCCGCCAGGATTTCGAGGAGTGGAGAAGGTAACTGAACATTTGGCGGGGATGAGATTAGTTTCGGGATGGAATTTTTTAAAGATTTTTCCATTTTTAATAGATTTTTAAACTACAATCGATTTTTTTTCAACTTCCAAACCTATGGAAGTTCAAGAAATATCAACAATTTCTATGGCTACAAAATCTAGACAGAAAATTTGTATTATTATAATTTTTTATAGAATATCACTAGGTGGCAACACTATCGTTTGACATTTTATTACAATTTACGCTGCTGAACATTTGCCCCGGACTACACGAGAGACGATGACGATAAACGCAGAGAAGAAGCCGAGAGAGAAACCGAGTAATAAATGGAATAAGAAGCAGAATAAGAAGAAAAAGAAGATCCTGGCCAAGGGTGGGCGGAGGAAGCGGAAGAAGCATCGAGGAAACTAAAACCAAAGTCCAAAGAGGAGTCGGTGGGAGGATGAAGGAAGAAGAAAAAGAAGGAAACTGAGGAGAGGGAGAGAAAAATCCAATAAGCGGATGCGGAATGAGTTGAGGTCCTTTGGTCAAATCGCATTTTGCAGTAAATGGTTGCAACGACAACAATAACAACAACTATAACATCAATGACAACAACAACAACTATAACATCAATGACAACAACAGCAACTATAACATCAATGACAATAACAACTACAACATCAATGACAATAACAACTAAAACGAGAACTCACACAACAACAATAACAAGAACCAGAATGAAGGCCATGTGAAGCTCCTAAATAGCCAAATAATAATAAGAACCAAAGATGAGTTCAAAAATCCTTCGATCGGTCGCCTTCTTGAACGATTCTTCGATGTGTGTCAGACACACATGTGCATATTTGTGTGTTTGTGTGAGTGATAATGTGATGTCGTGTGTGATTTTATGTGTATTTGTCGCGAAGGACATATGGTATTGTTGTCCAAGACCTGGGTGCAGTTGCAAGAATTTCTACAATAATAAGAACCAAAGCATTTAAGCCAATATCAAGGATGTTGGAAGTTGGCTGTTGTCTGCCACTAACGACGATGGTGGGTTTTGAATCTCATCAGTAAAGCAACGATGATAACAACAACAATAACAACAACAATAACAACAATACAAAAACAACAATACAAAATTAAAAATCTTCACTACACTAACAACAATTATAAGTATCATCACCACAAACGAACGAGAACTGGAACAATAACAACAACGACATATATAGAAGAGAAAACTTTTATCAAAAAGTTTATCTCATTATCTCATCGTCGTCGTTTTTGTTGTTGGTTTAGTTGTTACCATGGCCATTATTGTAGTTGTTGCTAGATTCTTATCGTTCGCATTAGTTTTTATTTCAATTTTTTCATTCAGTTTCTTTGGTTTCTCGTCGACCCTCAGACAACTAATCGCATCATCAGCTGACAGATCCTTGCTCGCATTCCCTACTGCCACGCCCCCCGCCTTCTGCCCTTCTTGCCCCGACGTAGTTTTTTTTCGCCTGCTCGTCTTCGTTTCCATCTTGGCTTAGCTTCGTCAGCATCGTTTTTCGCAATAACTTTGACTTGTCTGCACCGCTTTGCATCTCGCTCTGTCTCATGCTCTCATTCTCTTCATATTTCTCATTCTCTCCTTCTCTCTTTAAACTCCTTCCTTTCTTCTCTTCTCTCTCCTACCCTTCCTTCTCTTTTATATTAGTCGCTTTCTCTTTCGCTCTTTTTTCATATTTCTTCTCTTCCTTTCGCTCTAATCCTTCTGACAGGAAAATTGCATTTTTCTTCATGTTTGCGTTCATCATCGTCAACGTGAGGCGGTTCAACTCTCAGCACACAAACACACACATACACGCATTCTCTTGATATTCACACACACACACTCACGTGACTTCCACGTCAGTCACGGTCAGGACGTCGTTCAGAAGTCATTTTTACGCCATTTTGAATTTTAACTTAATGAAAATGGGCAAACGTTTCCGCTGTGTTGTGTTGTGTGCATCCAGGACCCCGTACAGTGGGATAAAGTGTGGAATAATGCAATAAAACAAAAATACTCCCTTAATTTTAATTTTAATTTTATAAAAAAAACATTGTTATTTGTTTCTCTCTCATGTTTTCATATTTTTTGTTTGTCTTTATATTTATTTAAAATATGAAAAAAACTTTAAACAGTTTATATTATTTCAGTTTTGTATAGATTCAAATATATATTTGCGTTGACATTTTTATTTACTAACATGTTTATTTATTTGTGTAAAAAATAGTAAATTTTACCATTTTTTATATATTTCTTTTAAATGCATTTCTATTGATGACATTAAAAAAGAAACATAATTTTTGTTTGTCATATTGTTTTATTGGTTATATTTTTTATATGTTTTTAAATTTATATATTTTTGAGACAACATATTATGTTTCTGTTTTTTTTTTTATTTCCTCACTTTTGATTTCGTCCCACTGTACGATGGTCGTCCGTAAAGCGCACCAATTTCCGCTCGTGCATTCAATGCATTATGAGTGACTTTGTTGTTATTGTTTTGGATCTTGTTGTTGCCATTGTTTTTTGTTGCGATTATTTTTGCAGCCACTACTGCTGTTGTTGTTGTTGTTGGTGTCGGACGTATAAAATTGCTTCTTGAATTGAGCTTGAGAAAATGCACTCAATTGTGCAAGTGCAACACTGTGGCAACACCACGACCATTACCATCTTCTGGCGTTGCCACATGAACGCGCATTAAAAGCAATTTTTTATGACTTCGATTCGTGATGGTCGCTTGCATTAGAGCTTGATGTGATATTTTTTTTATTATTGTGTTTTCTTAATGATTTTTTTTTATTGTTGTTGTGTTGTTTTTTTTTTTTGTTTTCCTTGTGTTGTTATTATTCTTTGCTTTTTATTGTTTTTGCTGCAGATATCGATTATGTCGATTAAAAAGCGTTTCCACTGACGAACCACTCAAGATCCTCGAGTGGCCCCAGGATCATCGTTCCTCCTAAAGGGGAGGCGTGGCAGTTGCCTCTCTCATCCCGATAACAAGAAGTTGATTTATTTTTATTTCCTTCGTTATTTCAAAATTATTTCTCTCGTGAAATCTTCAAACTTTTGCAATCATTTTTATGATTTCTCTCTTTTTTACACTTTTTTTTTATTTTAGTCTTTCATATTTTTATATTCTTTTGTTTTATTATCTTCCCATCTTTTCATTTTCTCTTCCATCCTTTACTCATGCTGCGCAAAACTTGGCATCACTTTTAGTAACCCAAATCAAATCGTTTAAAACGTATTCTATAAATTATTGGAAAGAAATCTGTTCAAATAAAAGTTGGTCTTGCAGAACTTTTGTCTGTCCGTCGTCGTCGTCGCATCTCCCACATAACTGGAGGAAACCTTATTTTCTTCTTTCCTCTTCTGTTGTCTCCTCTCTCTCTCCACCTCTGTCATCGACCCAATCCTATGGTCTTCACCATATTCTCATATTTGTTTGTTCTCTCGCTTGTTCCATTTACTTTTATTCCTTCGTTTATGTTCTTGGCAACAACATTAGCCACATCTGATGCCAAGAAATGTAATTAGACGGCGACTGCTGCGAGACGGGAGAGGGATAGAAGTGTGAGGGGAGTGAGAAGAATAAGAGGGATCTAATTCTGGGACTTCAGTCTCTCGTTAGCTGCTTCAACTGACATTTCGAACGCTCGTTTCGCAATGTTAATGACACTGGCTGACACTTACCGTGAAGCCTGGTGACTTTGGCCAAATCCTGGGAAAAAAAAATGTGGAGTAGAGGGAAAGAAAGTATTATTGAAATGAAGTTAGATATATTTTATTATATAATTTATTCTGCGATATTTTAATTGTTTGTATAATTTTTGTTTAATTTAATATATTATTTCATTTTATATTTTTCTTCATTTTATTTCAGTTTTATATTTTATTTAATTTCATTCTAATTCATTTCATTTTATTTTTTTTTTATCTTATTTATATTATATTTTTTTTATTTTATTTCAGTTTTATATTTAATTTAATTTAATTTTAATTCATTTCAATTCATTTTATTTTATATATATTTCTTTTGTTTTTTTTAATTTCATTTTATTTTTATTATTTTATTTTTTTTTTAATTTTTTATGTTCACTTAATTTTATTTCATTTTATTTAGTTTTATGTAATTTTACTTAATTTTATGTCATTTAATTTTATTTTTTATATAATTTTTTTATTTTAATTTTTTGGTCACAGTTTTCGTAAGAAAAAGGATTCTTTAAACAATTCACATATAAAATACTCTACACAATAGGTCAAATTTCCATCATTTGATGTGATAACCTTATCAATGCCTTCAATATCTTCATAATATTATCACAGTCACTCCTCTCTACGGTACACCTAACGCCTAATTAATTCGAGGATTCACAGTCGTACATGACATAGAATTCACAGAATTTGAACATAAAAATCACGCCGTCTGCAATCGAAATGACGTCAGTTAAAAAATAAAAATCAACATCAACGAAAGAAAAACAAAAAAGAACATTTTAAAGAAAAGAAATAAAAGGCAAGCAGTCCATTGGCATGAAATATTGAAGACGAAGGACGAACCACATTCCGCCCACTGGCTTCGTGCACAGGGAATCGTTATTAGCCTAGAAATATGCTACATAATTTCAGACATTCGGTATTTGGCAAAACGCCTACAAACGGACGCCCAGGACTCGGCGTTGATTGCGGCGAAATGCGTTTCTTTTTATTACTTGGATCTGTTTTCGGTCTCTATTTCTCTCTCTCATACTCTCTGTATCTATCTGTCTCGCTTCCTTTCTCTCACACTCTCTTTATCTGCTGCCGCTGCTTTCTCTCTTTCTCTCTAAATTTTGCATTAAAAATGTAGTCAACGGCACTGATTTCAAATTCGTACTTAAAATTTTTGTTTCTCTCTAGCTTTTTATATAGCATTTTTATTTTACTTTCCGATCTTGTGATTTCCCTTCGTCTTCTTCTTCTTATTCTCACGCTGTGCGCTATTAAACACAGCCAAACCGTGACTGTTGAGCATTGAACAAAATTTCACTTTTCAATTATTATTTTTTACTAGCATTTTTATTTGCTTCTACTTTCTCATAGTCGACTTCATTTTGGCCTACTGAGCCCTTGTATCTTTTTCTATTTAATTTTCTCAGTCTCCTTTTTTCTTCCCCTGTCTTTCTCTCTCTCTCTCTCTCTTTCTCTCTTTCATTCTTTCCTTGTCTCCCATTATTTCTAACTCTCTCATTCCTTCTTGTGTTTCTTCTCTCGTTTGTTTCTCCTTCTCGCTTGTTTCTCCTTCCCGCTTGTGTCATTTGCATGACATGCTGTCGTCTACCTAATGGGGGCGTATACAAGGTTCGAACAAGTGGGAGCGAGAAGGAGTGAGAGTTCAAGGTGGAGAGAAAGAGAGAGAGATCGAGTGGGCGGCGGTGGCACCGGGTTGAACAGTTGGAAGCCGAGTGCATTAAATTTTATTGTTATTATGAGTAACCAGCGGACGGATCCGAGCGAGACCCTTCGTCGCCAAAACCGTGAGTTTGGAATCCCCTTTGCCCATCTCTTTCTTTCGCCCACCCGCAGAACCATCCATTCGTCCTTCAGATTACAGTTGGCGCTTTGTTGGGCTGTTTTGAAGTGTAATGAGGCACGCTAATTTGGGTTAATGTTCTATTTTATTTTTATGCGAAATTTTTATTAATACCGAGTACATAAAATCGTGCATTTTTTAAGAATCTCACACTGTTCCTCTCAATTTTTCACAGTTTATTTTGTTTTTTTTTTTTTTGTAGGCTTCTTTGTTTTGAAATTATTCATAATGAAATAAAAAATTCCATCAGTTCTGACGAGGGATCCATGCCGAGTTTTGAGTATTTTAATGGCTTTCAATCGTTGCGAATTTGCGACCGATTTGACCGCATTTAAGGCCCATCAACCGTGGCCGAAAGACTGCCACAGAAAGGGGAAAAGGCACATGGTCTAGAAAATCTTGTAATTAATACGTGGTCTAAAAATAAGGTCTAAAATATTTAGTGAGAAATTAGTGAGTCTGAGGCAAAATATTTATATAATTTATTTCCTTCTTTTGTTCATTATTTTTAATAAAAAAAATATATTTTGAAATAATTCCTTTGATAATATTTCAATGTTTATTAATTTCCTTTATTAAACTTTTCTCCTCTCTTCAGTGAGTTCTTCTCAAATTTAATATATGTATATTTTTCTGTTTGTTGGAATTTTCCGTAAGTTACTCCTAAAGCATCTGCTTTACCAATTAGCCGAGTGCAGGAGGCAATCGATGCGGCAGGTACTAAAACAACAATAACACCAACAACAACAACAACAACAAAATACCTATAACAACAACTACTTCGACGATATTTCCGGTGGCAGTTGCAGCAACAGAAGATGCATGATGATGCAGGTCATGTGAAAGCAACAACAATGGGGACAACAACAACAACAATGGGGACAACAAGAATAAACAACAATGGGGACAACAACAACAACAACCTTCGATGGGGACGTCGGCAAATAATTGCACTGCGAATTTTATGCAAAATTTAAACAGTTGCGTGGTCGCTGTCGAAGTCAATGTCCTGGACATGGGACATGGACAGGACACAGAAGCAGTGACCAACGAGGACGAGAGGTACAAACTTGACGGAAGACCAACAGAAGCAACAACAACAATAAGAATAACAACAACAACAACAACAACAACAACAAGAATCACAAGAACAACAGAAGCAACAAGAACGGAAGCAATAACAACTACTCGAAACAAATGGAGCAACGACAGCAACAACATCATCATGCAACAGAAATTGAAATGAAGCCCAGAAAAACCGTGAGAGAGGGGAGAATGAATGAAGGAAAGAGATAGAGAGAGAGTGAGTGAAAGAGAGAGAAGGTAAGAGAAAGTAAAAGAGAGAATGACACAGAGAGAGAGAGTGAAGGTAATAGAGAGAAAGAGAGAGAGAGAGAGAGAAAGATCGACTGGACACTGCTCATTTATAACCGAGCGAGTAGTTCGATTCGGTTCGTCCTTTATCGAGTCCTCTGTTCGTGAGCGTGTTTCGAATTGTTGTCACAGCACGCACACAAACACGTGCACACCAACACACACCAACACACACCAACACACACCAACACACACACACACACGCACACAAATACACATACAAATACAAACACACACACCAACTCAGACACAATTTCCATACGTAAAAAAGGGGCTAGAGCTAGCGAGGCGAGTGAGCGAGTCAGATGTATGTCTGATGAGTGTGTGTGCGAACGGTGCGCATGTATTGGCAAATTGATTGCGATTGTAAAATTGATTGGCATTCGATAAATTTCGCGCTGCGGTCGAGCGTCGCGATTTAAATTAAGTTTTTGGCGCAATTTACATGACGAGCCAGAGATGAGAACAGCAGTGGACAGAAAGAGAGACGAACAGAGAGAAAGAGAGAGTGGGCGTGGTTTGTGGGCGGGCGATGCACGTGGCGCACGTGGTCGGCGTCAACGTGGTCGCCAAAACGTGGACACACAATCAGCGACGAAAGATGACCAAACGGAATGTGAAACGACTGAGAAACCCGAACGAAAATAATACGAAAAAAAACGAACAATAAAATGAAAATGAAACAAATAATAAAATGAAACAAACAATAAAATAAAAATGTAACGGACAATAAAACGAACAATAAACTAAAAGAAACGTGAAACAAAACAGACATCAGAATGGGAAAAATGCAAAGTGAGTGAAATAAATTAAGAGAAATATAAATAAATAAACCAACAAAGAAATGTAAAAAAATAACTGAACATGAACTGAAATAATAAAAACAAAAAAAATAAAAATGAAACACATAAAAAATAAATAATCAAGGGAAATCAATAAAAAAAAAAAAATTTAAATAAAAGGAAAAAAAGAAAAGAAAGAAAAAAAAATACTAAGAGAAGCAAATAAAAAAAATAAAAGAAACCACTATGACAATTAAATGGAAAAAATTTAATAAAAAAGTACACGAGAAAAACATAAAAAAGGTAAAAGAAAAAAATTAAAACAAAAACAAAAAATAAGAATAAAAATGAAATCGGTCGAATCGTGTCATAAATAATTGGTTCCAGTTCTCTGATGGTCGCCTGTCAGTGGATAAAGAGCGAATAAGCAATGCCAAAAGAGAAAGAGACAGAGATTGTTTATTCTTATTCTGAGCGTGAAGAATGTGATTTTTCATGTGTCCTGCCTCCTGCTTCCCGGAGGTAAATCATATCATTTTATAAAACTTTTTTTAAATTTTTTATATCTTTACTTTACATTTTTTTTCTTCATTTTTTAACTTCCTTTTTTTATTCATCTTTTTACCTCTTTATTATTACTTCCTTAATTTTACTTTCATACTTTTTGTGTCCTCCTTTTAAAATTCGATTCTGATCCGAGTTGATGGAGTTGTTCTTCTTATTGTTGATCATCGGTTAATATCGAATTTAATTCAATCTTCTCCCCGATTAAATAGAACTGACATCAATTTCAGCAGGCCAGCAACTGAGCCACCGATTCTGATTCTCCGTCGATGAGGCCGTTGACATCGATGCGATCGGACGGAACAGCTTCGGTGAAAACATTGATTCAACCATCGGTAGTTCGAAGTTTCTCCACCATCCACCAACCACCATCGTCCACCTCGTCATCAAACAACGACCACCCATCGGCCACGCCCACCAACCACCGCCGCTCGCCCACCGCACCGCACCGCACCAGCGCACTGCAGAATAATAAATCTTCGAAGGACATGAAAGCAATCGGATCAAATTGAATGGAGTGCGGAATTTTATTGATTGCGACGCAGAGATTAAATTCAAATGGAACTCGTAAAATGAATAGCGAAATTATTGCCAACTACGTAAATAAATAACAAAATCCTTACAAAAAACAACAAAATAAATAAAAAACTTATATGAGAATACAAAAAAATTGTAATATAAAAAAACTGTAATATTTTAAATTATTACTGAGTGCTAAATTATTCTTCTGGGAACAAAAAAAAACTCTGCTTCGTACAATGAATAAAATATAAATTTCGCATTTGGATCAAATGAAATTTAAATAATAAAATTCGTTAAATTCATTTCATTCAATTGAATTCATCGCATACCATTTTACTTATATTTAAAATTAAATTTAATTAAACTTTTCTGAAATTCAGAAATTCATAAAACTCATAAACGATTTCCAGGAAACAATTATAATAATTTTAAGTGATCTGTGAACCGAATTTACTGAATTTTTACTAAAAGAAAGAACTTATTTAAATTAATATTTAACTATGAATTAAATGAATGAATGAATGAATTATATGAATGAATTAAAACTCAATGAAAATAATACTCAAATTCAATGAAAATTACACTCAAATATAATGAAAATTTGACTCAAAATCAATGAACATTCAATACAAATCCCCATTTATTCTCGTATGGAAATGTGAAATTTTCGATAAAGCAAGAAATAAAATGAAAATTATACGATCAACAGAAATTTCCGCAGCTAAATTATGCATGGGATTATTTTATAAATTCTATAATACGGCAAAGGGACTTTCGACAAGGGATGATGGGGAGGGGAGAGAGAAGAAACTTCCACCATTTCGGCAGTTGAAGAAGTTTTATAATTTCTGTTTGTATTTGAAACGACGGGAAATTTCTGTCTCGAATCTTTGTCTGTCTGGAGTCCATGTCTGTCTGTCTGTGGGGCATGTCTGGAGCTATGAGGACTTCGTGTATTCTTATGTCTGTTTATCTATGTGATTCTACATACATACTTAGACATAAGTACACAATTATTGTTGAATGGAAAAGTTTCATGAAATTATCTCCTTCGTTGCGTTCGTTTTAATGCAACATAAAAGACTTTGAATAAATAATTCTTTGGTGGAAATTAGTCTCGCAAGAAGTCTGGCAAGGCTCAAAATTCCCATGACAATTTCCATTCAAGGAAGTTTATTCGTTTACATTGAGTTTGGTGCGTCTTTGAGTTGAGTTCATTCGTTGAATGAGTTGGTATTGAATAAATATATGAGTTTAAGTTGTATTACGAGTGCAGGGAGTTGAACTATTGACCTCTGAGTCGGAGGTGGGTTTGTGTGGGAATGGATTAGGGTTTGAGTTGGAGTTGAGTGGATGTTGAGTGGGGGTTGAATAGGAGTTAAGTAGGAGTTGATTAGATTGGATGAGTGGAAGTTGAGCTTTATCAAAGTTTATGGAGTTTTAATTTATTTTTTTTTTTTTTAATAGAGTTAAGTTCTTAAACTTATTGATTAAATTATAATATTAAGTATTCATTCCTGTTTATTTTATTTCTAATTCTGATAGGGTTTTTATATCAGCGTCCGAGTTAGATTGATTTCTCTTGATCTCAAATCGTTAGAGAGTTTTAAATGATAGAATTTTAATTGACGTCAAGTTGATTTGCAAATTGATCCCCATTTCGGCTCTCGACCGATCTGAAATCGCATTAATTTACTGCGATTTGAGAGGAAATTAAGTTCGCCTCGCCATACGAATGCGAATCGAGTGAATTGCACTTGAATTGAATTAACTTGTCGGACTCGTTGTGAGTCTAATTCGAGTGCAATCGCCGATATCGGTCAATTGTGTTGATTGGATCGCTCGGAACGAAACGATGTATTTAAATATAATCTGCATTTATCTACAACAACAAGAAATAGAGAGACAACAAAACAACAACAGCTGTAGATATTCATAAAATAACAACAAAAATCATATAATCATACGCATTTCCTCAATGAAATCAGCTTCGTGCAGTTGTTGTAATTAACACAACAACAAAATCGATTTAATAAACTCATTCATAATGGAAAAATGTTTTTTTCACTCGTAATTAAAAAAAAATCTTAATTACATCAAGTGATTTTCACATTATTTATGTTTGGCTTTTACAAATACATGCATATGCTAATCATAAATATCACTGAAAGTCCTTCACTTCTCTGCACAGTGGGCAGGATACCAAGATGAGAAAATCATAGCGAAACTTAATAAGTTTTCTCTACTTTGTTTACTTTTCTTTTTTATTTATTTACCTATTTATTTATTGATTGACTTCCTAACACGATTCTCCTTGATGGTGAATAATTAATTGGACAACGATTTGTTGTTGGCCACCGTTTTGTTGTTGAACACCGTTTTGTTGTTGGCCACCGTTTTGTTGTTGGCCACCGTTTTGTTGTCTATCGTCGTGTGAATGATTTGTCGACAAACACAAGTCATTCGCACGACAACTCATTTGGCTTTGTTTGCTCAGTGTGAATATGTGTTTACATTGATCACCCGCCGTTTCCGCCTTCGCCTCCATCCCCCGGTTTCATCAACGACATTTAATGATGATTGTTGATTCTCGACGCGCGTGTTTCACACGCCCTTTTTATTTAACTCTAAGTCTGAGTATGGGTACTTGGTTGCAATTGAGTTTTTGTTTTTTATTTCAATAGATATTTAATTGAAATTTAGATCTTTGAATTTGTAAATATATATTTCCAATTTAAATTCATTTAAATTCATTGCATTTAAAATTCAGAAATTTAATTCTTTATCTAAAATTTTTTGACTTTACACTTAATTTTCTTTAAACTAAAATTGAGATCCTATATAATATTGATTTCGTTCTGAAATTTCTTTACGGTTTTGGGTATCAAAAGAAGTACCAAAGAACTCGAGGATTACTTTTCTGCTACTTTTTTTATTCCCTTGAGAAAGTTTCAAAACAAAAAATGTGAACAAAATTGTATTCTTTTTTTTTCCGCGGAATATAAAATTTCACCGAGAACTCAACATTACAACAACTACAATAATATGGATTGGTCAGGGATAAGTTTACAAATTTACAGCGAAAGGGAGACCAACAGAATAGAGAGAGACAGAGAGTGCTGGATGAAGAGTGAGATGGAGAGGTGAAGGAAGTAGGAGAAAAATAACGAATTCCTAGAATTTCTTGAAAAAAAGGCGCCGGCAGCAGCAACGACGTAAACAACAACAATAACAGTTTTAACTACAATAACAATACAACTACAATAACTTGAGGAACATTGTCAACAACAACCAAAATGGAAATGTAGTGGCACAAAAATTACAAGAACAACAAGAAAACGGGTAAAAACAGTGGTGACAACAAGTTTTTTTCCCCCTGCAATTTTTATTTCGTTGTTGTACTTGCAGTTGTTGTCGTTGTTCTTGTTGCTTCTGTTGTTGAATGAAGTTAAATGTGGGTGGCTCTCGTGGTAAACCAGCTTTTACCTTCCACCATCCCTTCCTCCTCCTGCTCCTCCTCCTCCACAGAGTCGTCAAGGGAAATAAATACAAAAAATTTCGCGAAAAAAATCCATAAGAGAAAGAAAAATATTTTAAAAAGTTAAAGCTTGGGTTGGCAACTCTGAGAGAATGAAAAAAAAAAACAAGAACAAAATAAAATATTAAAACAACAAGACAAAAGGAAAACGCCAGCAAACGCTGAACAGTGTTTAAGGAAGTCGAAGGAAAAGCCTGAGAGGGAATGAGTGACAGAGAGAGATGGGAAGAGAAGGAAGGACTGACTGACAGAAAGTGATGGAAGGGGTGAAAGAGAGAGAGGAGACAGGGAAGGAGTCAGAAAGACAGAGAAGAATGGAAACTTGCGGCAAAGGCAACAAAAGAGAAACAAGTTGCGTAGCAATGCGAACAACAAAAACCACGAAGACCGAAGGAAGACCGAATGAATAAGATAGAGTGAAAGAGAGAAAAAGTGAAAGAGCGAAAGAGAGAGGAAAATGTTGAATGAACGAGAGGGATGGACAGAGAGGGAAAGCACAAGGCGGAGAGGAAATAGCGAGTGTCGAGTGTGCGGTGCGGCAAAGTGCAGAAGTTTCCGATGATGAACTTTTAGCGGGGAAAAAATACGCTCTCTGTCGCCAACTTCGCGCACGTCACGCTTGTTTGCATCTCGGGAGACGGCGGGGGATTCGCCTTTTCAACACCCCTACTTCCTTCCCTTCCCTCCCCGCCCCATCATTCGCCCCCTCGTTTTTGCCTCTTCTTAGCCACGGAACCTTTGCTTCTTCTCTCCGTTCGACCCTTTGGATGCTTCCGCTGAAAACTATCTCTCTCTTTCTATCCCTGTCACTGTTGCTTCCCTTCTATGCCTCAATTGTTTTCTATCTTCCCACTTCTATCCCTTATTTTCCTTCGCTCAACCCTCTCGGTCTTTCTCCCCTCTATCAATGTTGGCGGTTTTAACTCTGGCGCAACTTTTGGGATTTTGTAGATTGATGATGATTTTCCAGCTTGTTTGAAAGTCAATAATCAGTTCCTCTCCCCCTGCAGACGTCACCCTTTTCATCCTTCTGATCTCATGTCTTCAGCTCTTTTCTTCTCTTCTTTTTCTCCCTTAAGTCCTTCCTAGGAATATCGGATTTCCTCCTCCTTCCCCTGAACCATCTTCATAATACTAAGTGGATTAAATATTGAGATAAAAATGATTTTAAATTCCATCGTATGGTCTTCAGAATTTCGCTACAATTCACCATCTGAGTTAGGTTTACAAAGCCTTCGAATACTACCTTTTTGTGAACAGTGTAGAAAGATGAAAATAAGTATAAATGAAATATCTTAGTGAATGGAAACAATTTGATATATAAACATTTAGTTATTGCAATTATAAATTGATTACAATTAATACTAGTTTAGATTTAAATGTCATTTGAATGGGAGGGAATAGAAATATTTACTGACTGATATGAAACTTTATTTCCATAATTCTAGGCACTGCTAAAATTTAATTATAGCGTTTGTAAATATAGCGTTTGTAAAATAATCATAACGGACAAAGATAGAGTAATGTATGCGAACCAGTGATAATACGCAATAAAAACACAAGGGCATCGTTATTTGAAAAAAAAAGTTAATCAAATGAAACTTTATCTCTTGCTCTATCGTCGAATGTCGTATTAACTACGACTACGTCTAAAATTCACGTGCACAAAACGTTTCACAAATAGTCGATGCAACCTTGTGAAATCTGCATACATATATTTAATTATCTTAACCCATGTTGATGAACAGGTTTTCATTTGATTGCATTATTCATTGATGACTACAGAAGAAATTAATTTATAAGAAAATAACTAATTCAATAAGATAATACCTATTGCAAAAGCAAAATCTATCAAAATTACAATAAATTCAGTATATAAACATGTTTGGATACAAAATACATAAACATCTTTAGATATGATGTAATATTATCTTTTTATTGGAATATACAATATAAAGAAAGATATAATATTAAAAAAAAAATTAATAAAATATTTGAGAATGGCAAGTTTACAAACTTTTTTTTATACTTTATATATATGTATGTGAAATCAAACTACGATGGGTTTAACATCTGCGTTTCATGTGAAAAAACGACGCATGGGGTTAAGAAACGCGTTAAACATTTCCACAGATCGACTATATAATGAAATGCCGAATGATTATTGCGCCCAGTATTGTGACAGCCTTTAAGAAAACCGTTGTCAAGATAGAGAACAACGAAAAGTTTTGCAAAACGAATCAGTAATATTTGAAAATATAATAAAGAATTTACAAAATAACAAAATGTGGCTTCAACTTGTGGCATTGAGTTTTTGCATCCTGGCAGCTCAAACGGAAAGTGCGCGAATTCTCTCGATATTTCCCGCACAGATGCCTTCGCATTATATCCTTGTGACGCCGATGCTGAAGTCCTTGGCAGAGCGAGGACATGAAATCACAGTACTAACACCATTTCGACAAAAGAAACCTCTCAAAAATTATCGGGAAATCGTGATTCTCAAAGATTATACGGATTTCGTTAGTGAGTGTTTGTCAAAAGTTATAATTGAAGTCATTGATAAATTCGTTCTTCCTTGCAGATAAGGCCAAGGACAATGAGTTCATGCATGACATGTCAATATGGCAACTCTTCGAAATGATATACACCATTGGTAGTTCCATGACGAAGGATGTGATGGAGCAGCCAGAGGTCAGAGCGCTGATGAGTAATCGCAACGAGACGTTCGATCTTGTGATTGCATGCGTGGCCGTCGACGAGGTACTCTTCGGATTCGCCAAGCATTTCGACGCGCCCCTCGTCGGGGTGGCACCATTCGGCGCCCACACGTGGAACACCGACATGACGGGGGCGCCCAACCTGCCCTCCTTCATGCCCTACCCGTTCCTCAACTACGGCGACGAGATGACCTTCTTCGAGCGCGTCCACAACTTCTACGCCTTCGTGGCCGAGTGGTACTTCTTCAAATTCCGGTACATGCCGAGGCTGGAGCAGCTTTACGCCAAGTACTTCGGCCACACCGGCGTCCGTCTGGACGAAGTGCGTCGGAACGCGTCGTTGGTGCTGCTGAACCAGCACTTCACACTGGGCGTGCGGCGCCCCTACCTGCCCAACATGATCGAGGTGGGCGGCATGCAGGTCAGCGAGAAACCCGCCCCCCTGCCCCAGGACATGAAGGAGTTCCTCGACAACGCCACCGCGGGCGCCATCTACTTCTCCCTCGGCACGAGCATCAAGAGTGAGAACATGCCACGTGACAAGCTCGAGGTCATCCTCAACACCTTCCGCTCTCTGCCCCAACGCGTCCTCTGGAAGTTCGAGCTCACCAACCAAACCAATCTTCCGACGAATATCTTCATAAACTCTTGGTTCCCACAATCCGACGTCCTGGCCCATCCCAATGTCAAGCTCTTCATCACTCACGGCGGCCTCCTGAGCACCACGGAGGCGATTGTGCGAGGAAAACCCGTCCTCGGCATCCCCTTCTTCGGTGACCAACATATGAACATCGAGGCTGCTAAGAGAACCGGCTTCGCCCTGAGCCTGGACTATAAAGAGCTAACTGAACAGTGTTTCCGCAAAGCCATACAGGAGATGCTGACCAATGCATCCTACTCCAACGTGGCTCAGACGATGGCCCAGCGGTACCACGACAAACCCATGTCGGCCCTGGACACCGCCGTCTACTGGGTGGAGTACGTGATTCGCCATCGCGGAGCTCCCCACATGCGATGTGTCGGCGTCAAGTTGAACTTCATTCAATACTACAGTCTCGACGTCATTGTCTTTTGCTTCATTACTGCCGCTCTTCTGGTGACTCTCGTCATTTCCGTATTACAAAAACTACTGACAATATCTCCCAAGGGTTACTAAGGCGAAATGCAAATTACAATAATACCTCTAGCTGCGACTGAGTATTTGTTATTTATGTTAAATTCTATATTTCTATTTCTTTATTACCTTGTAATAAACTTGAGGTCAAGAGTTCAATTACGCTTTTCAAAATGTTATAAGAAAACATTATAATGAAACACTCTTATCTTTTTATTACTCTAAATTAGTCTATAATCTACAAACATGCCCCTCACTGAATCCAGTTCAGTCGATATAGTATACTTAGATCTAAACACATCAATCACATTGAACACCCTTCAATTATAATGTGTCGGCAAAAATCTACTCATATTTCGTCAATATATATGAAATGATAGATTAATTGAACAAAGACAGCTTGTAGTATCATTGTGTTCGTTTTCCGGATCGACCGATGATTGATATATTTTTATTATTATTTTTTAATTACATTAACCCATGCTAATATAAAGGTTTTTGTTTAACAGAATCGTGTAGAATTTATGTGAAGTGGGTTCATGATAATAAAAATTAATGGAAAGTATATTTGTCTGTATAATAAAGATCGCACATAAGGTCACATCGAAAAGAATAAGAATAAATAATAAAATATATTATCAGATTGTGTCAAATACTGAACAAGACCTATACCCACCATCTCTATTGGCCGATTATAAAGCTATATTCGACAAGGAGGCTTATAGGTTTGCTAGGCTTATAAGTATGAAATCGTGCAAAATACGATTAGAGCAGAATCTTTAGCTGGGAGATGGAGTCACTTGGATATGTTGAATGAGGAGTATTAATGAGAGTTCTTTAGGGATGTACAAAGGAAATTCGTTCGCAAAATTTGATGGTGGCGAGGACCACATATGATTGAACTATGAGATGTACGTTGACAGTGCTATGTTACATTGAGTGGATGTATGAAAACGTTCCAGTTAATAAAACCCATAAACCCATATAAAGTATTGTAAAGTACTTGTATAATTGTAATCTTCTACTCAATGATGATAAGGTCAATTACTACACAATAGTAGATGTAATATTTTGATATTCAAAACGACTGCTAGGGATAAGAAGCGTGTTAGCTATGGTCACAGATCTTGTACTATATAAATAAACGCTGAGCGAGTTTTTCGCTCAGTACTGTGAAAATATTTTCAACCCTAAGATTGTCTAGAATAATGACAATTTGAAAATATAATATTGTGAAATTATAAAATGTTGCTTCGATTTGTAGCTTTGTCTTTGTGTCTTCTGTGCACTCAGGTCGAAAGTGCACGAATTCTCGTCCTGTTCCCAATACAGATGCGCTCGCATTACATGCTAGTGACACCGTTACTGAGATCCTTGGCAGAGCGAGGACATGAGCTCACCGTAATATCACCATTTCAACAATTGAATCCGCCGAAAAATATTCGCGAAATCGTTGTTCTGAAAGGCTACCAGAAGTATTTTAGTGAGTATGGAGAGTGATTACCTATTATACTCTACACTGTATAATATTATACTCTGGCGTATAAGGATATATTCATATGGACATTCCGTTTGTATCGCATTGAAGGAAAATTATGAAATATGTGAAAATTAAGAAGGCTGTAATTATTTTAATATCGGCCATACCGAAGAATATTTATTCATAATTATTAAATTATTTTTCTATAGATATGGTAAAGAACACTGACTTCATGCATGAGATGACGATCTGGCAAACCTTCGACATATTGTCCCTCATGGGTATTGACACAATGAATGATGTGCTGGAACAGCGTGAAATCGGAGATTTAATAATCAATCGCAACGAGACCTTCGACCTTGTTATCGCCGATGTGAGTGGCGATGAGGTTCTCTTCGGATTCGCCAAGCATTTCGACGCGCCCCTCGTCGGGGTGGCACCATTCGGCGCCCACACGTGGAACACCGACATGACGGGGGCGCCCAACCTGCCCTCCTTCATGCCCTACCCGTTCCTCAACTACGGCGACGAGATGACCTTCTTCGAGCGCGTCCACAACTTCTACGCCTTCGTGGCCGAGTGGTACTTCTTCAAATTCCGGTACATGCCGAGGCTGGAGCAGCTTTACGCCAAGTACTTCGGCCACACCGGCGTCCGTCTGGACGAAGTGCGTCGGAACGCGTCGTTGGTGCTGCTGAACCAGCACTTCACACTGGGCGTGCGGCGCCCCTACCTGCCCAACATGATCGAGGTGGGCGGCATGCAGGTCAGCGAGAAACCCGCCCCCCTGCCCCAGGACATGAAGGAGTTCCTCGACAACGCCACCGCGGGCGCCATCTACTTCTCCCTCGGCACGAGCATCAAGAGTGAGAACATGCCACGTGAGAAACTGGAGGCCATCCTCAACACCTTCCGCTCGCTGTCCCAGCGCATCCTCTGGAAGTTCGAGCTGACCAACCAATCGAATCTTCCTCCGAATGTCTTCATGAGATCTTGGTTCCCACAATCCGATGTCCTGGCGCATCCCAATGTCAGGCTCTTCATCACCCAAGGAGGCCTCCTGAGCACCACGGAGGCGATTGTGCGAGGAAAACCCGTCCTCGGCATCCCCTTTTTCGCTGACCAACACATGAACATGAAGACTGCCAAGAGGGCCGGCTTCGCCCTCACCCTCGACTACAATGAGTTCACCGAGCAGGGATTCCGCAAAGCCATACAGGAGATGCTGACCAATGCATCCTACTCCAACGTGACTCAGACGATGTCCCAGCGGTACCACGACAAACCCATGTCGGCCTTGGACACCGCCGTCTACTGGGTCGAGTACGTGATTCGCCATCGCGGAGCTCCACACATGCGATGCGTCGGCGTCAACTTGAACTTCATTCAATACTACAGTCTCGACGTCATTGGCTTTTACTTCATTTCTTCCGCTATTCTGGTGACATTGGTTATTTTCGTATTTCGGAGACTACGACAATATATCCAAAGTGTTACTAAAACGAAACCAAAACTGCAGTGATGCAATTTGTGAGGCTGTTAGTGACTGTTAATTAGTATGTGTTTGATTTTCAATTATCGCAAGACATTTTTAGTTATAAATACTTTCTAATATTCAATATACAATTATAAAATTTTAATACAATTTTAATAATCTCAATACTAATGACCAGAATATACAATGGTCCCTACCATCGCGCATGTCCAGGCATGTGAAATAATAAGAGTAATAGTGTTTTTTTTTATTTTTAGTTATTGGCGATGATTGTGATTAGAAATAATAGTCGGTCACCGCTCATAGATCGTATGATGGCTATAATCTGCCCTATGAGCAGACATCAATATTTTCTCTCCTCGTCTCTAGGTCTGCCTCGACAGATAATTGTACATGAGTTGTAATTGTTCAACCATAACCCATATTCATGAATCTTTCGATTAGATATTGCGTATTGATATTCACGGTCATGGTGATGGAAATGTCGTACCTTATCTTGAATCCGCGACATCTGATCGATCGAATATTTTTTTTCTTTGTATTATCTGCATATAAGTATTTCATTGTTTTTGTTCGTTGTTGTTTCGCACTTGGCCAAGACTCGTTATCAGTCTTGATATATATGAAATACTAATCTCTGTTTCTCTCCCAATTTGGCCAGTTTAAAAGGTCTGGTCATTTCGGGCAGCGTGGTTAGAAATGAAGTCGTT
The DNA here is from genome assembly GCA_017309665.1 of Coelopa frigida. Lineage (NCBI taxonomy): Eukaryota > Metazoa > Arthropoda > Insecta > Diptera > Coelopidae > Coelopa > Coelopa frigida. The sequence continues at coordinate 37,214,541 of CM029561.1, read as the reverse complement.
TTGGGGTCTGCTGGTGGTCGTTTTGTGTTCGGTCTCTGTCGTCCGGATCGATGAGACGGCGGGCGCCAAAATTCTGGCCATCTTTCCCACCTGGGGTCGGTCGCATTACATAAGCGGCTCGGCCCTGATGAAGGGTCTGGCGGCGAAGGGACACGAGGTGTCGGTGATCTCGGCATTTTCGCAGAAGGAACCGGTGAAGAACTACCGCGATATTCCCGTGATGGAGTTGTCCAATGTCACCGCGATAATGAGTGAGTACGATAAGAACGAAAATTTGTAATATTAAAAAGTGTTTGTTTGCAGACTTCCTCAACGACGTGGAGAAAATGAAGGAGATGAGCTTCATCGAGATCTTCAACCTGATGTTCACCATGGGCAAAGAGAACTGCCGCTGTGTCATGGAGTCGCCGGCCGTCCGTGAGTTGCTCGCGTCGAAGACGGAACACTTCGATGTTGTCTTCCTGGAGATTTTCCTCTCGGAGTCACTCATCGGCTTTGCCGAGCATTTCCACGCCCCGGTGATTGCGTTCAGTTCATTCGGGGCGACCAATTGGCACACGGATCTGGTGGGCGTCCCATCGCCGCCGTCGTTTGTGCCGCATACGTTCCTCAGCTACACGGATCGCATGAACTATTGGGAGCGCATGGGCAACATGGTCTTCACCGCAATGGAGCTGCTCAACTACAACTACCGCCTGCTGCCGGCCCAGGAGGAGCTGTATCGGCGGTATTTTCCCTCGGCGAAGGTCAGTCTTGACAACATGCGTAAGAATGTCTCGCTGGTCGTGCTCAATCAGCACTTCAGCCTGAGCTCGCCTCGACCCTACGTGCCCAATATGATCGAGGCCGGCGGGATGCACATCAAGCAAACGATCGATCCGTTGCCAAAGGAGATGCAAGAATTTCTCGACTCGTCTCCCGATGGCGTTGTCTACTTCTCGATGGGCTCGAATCTGAGGAGTGAGAATCTATCCCCCGAGAAGCTCCAGGTCATCCTGAAGACATTCGCCTCGCTGCCATACAAAGTGATGTGGAAATTCGAGAACTCCAGCTTCCCGGGAATACCATCGAGTGTCTACATCAATTCGTGGTTCCCGCAGAACGACATCCTGGCCCACCCCAACGTTCGGCTGTTCATCACGCACGGCGGCCTCCTCAGCACCACGGAAACGATCTACCACGGCAAACCGATCGTCGGCATTCCCATGTTCGGCGACCAACCGATGAACATGGCCCGAGCCGCGAAAGCAGGCATCGGCAGGGTGTTGGACTACAACGATCTCACCGAGGAGAAATTCCGAGCGGCCATCGTCGAAGTCTTCGAGAATCCCCGCTACACGCAGACGGTGCAGACGATGTCACGGCGGTACCGCGACCAGCCGATGTCGCCTCTGGACACTGCCATCTACTGGGTCGAGTACGTGTTGCGTCACCAGGGCGCTCCCCACTTGCGTGCGGCAGCCATGGACTTGAACTTCTGGCAATACCATAGTCTGGACACCATCGCAGGGTCTTTCGTGATCGTTGTAGGGCTCTTGATATATCTAGTGCTCGCTCTTCGCGCAGTCTACTTCTCCCTCAAGCAGAGATTCTGCAAAGTTAGCAAGAACAAGCTTCATTAGATTCATTTTATGCTTATCAACTGTATAGCAAGTATTTCCTCAAGTCTTATTTCTTTTATTTAATTTGATTTCTACAACTTCATTTATTTTAAAAATTTTCTATTGTTATATACATTGTTTTTTCTATAGATCAAATTATGCTAGAATAAAGAATTTATTTATTTTTCACAACACAGAAGTAATGGTTATCGATTTATAGTAGTCGCTTATCGCACAATCCCCTTCTCGCGGCGTATTTGTAAAGAACAATTACAATAAAGAACAATAAAGAACAATTCTCTCGCTGATAGATATTTGAATGAATAGATATAATGAATGAAATTCTCTCGCTGATAGATATTTTTTCTCTGCTTTGTATGTATGTTTTGCTTTGAGCGTGTTCAATTGTTTAATGGAACAAATTGATATCACCTCTGTAAGTATGACTATAGTATTTTACTCCAGTAGAACTGAACTAGTATGTGATGCTTATCTGATAATGTTTCAATAATTTTATTTAAATTACCTTTTATATTAAATCATTTTGACTTTTTTACGTTGTTTTGATAAGTCGATTAGACTAAGATTTATGTATATGAAGCGTTTTACTCACAGATTTTATTCCTCGAGGTCATCGTGGTCACGGCGTTTCCGAAAAACGCAGCAATACCGAATTTCCGAGAGATCTCCGTGGCGAATATAATAAAGATGCACGAAGGTTTGTTTGATTTGTACAGTAAATATAGAAAATATTGATATTTTCATTGGTCCCATCATCACAGATATAATGGAATTTACTCTGGACGATTCAAACATGTGGCTAAAAATGAATATATTCGCCGCAAAGGGTCGAAAAATAACTCCGAATGTTCTCGACAACCGAGAGGTGCAGGAGTTAATAAAGAAAAAAAACACTTTGATCTGGTCATCTTCGATCTGGAATCATCATCGATCGAAACCAACGAGGCCCTCTATGGGTTGGGCGAACATTTCGGGGCATACATGATCGGCGTCTCGAGCTACGGCACAACTGGGCATATCGACGACCTCGTGGGAAATCCATCGCCGCCGTCGTACATTCCAAACGTGATGCTGGGCTTCATCGACCGCATGGACTTTGGTCAACGGCTGAGTAATTTTATAAAGAGACCGCACTTCAATTCGTTCACCTACACATAGTTAGGTTACCTGAGCAAGAGAAGATCTATCGCGAGTACTTCCCCGATGCCCGCCTCTCGTTGGCGGAGGCTCGCAAGAAGTTCTCGCTGGTCCTGCTCAACCAGCACTTCTCGCTCAGCTTCCCGCGGCCCTACGTCCCCAACATGATCGAGGTCGGCGGGATGCACCTCAGCCCGGCGAAGGGCGCGCACACGCTGCCCGAGGACATGCAGCGGTTCCTCAACGAGTCCGGCGACGCGGGCGTCATCTACTTCTCCATGGGCTCGAACATCAAGAGCAAGGACCTGCCGAAGGACAGGCTGGAGGTCCTGATGAAGACCTTCGCCTCGCTGAAGCAGCGCGTCATGTGGAAGTTCGAGGATCCCGACCTGCCCGGGAAGCCCGACAACGTGTTCATCAGCAAGTGGTTCCCGCAGCCCGAGATCCTGGCCCACCCCAAGGTGAAGCTCTTCATCACCCACGGCGGCCTCCTCAGCACCATCGAGGCGATCTACCACGCGAAGCCCGTCCTCGGCATCCCCATGTTCTACGACCAGTTCCTCAACGTGGGCCGCGCCACAAAAGCTGGCTTCGGCCTGGCCGTCGACTTCGAGGAGATGACGAAGGCCGAGTTGAGGACGAAGATCCTGCATATCCTCGGCGACGCCTCCTTCACGCGGAAGGTCCAGGAGATGTCGCGCATCTACCACGACCAGGCCGAGACCCCGCTCGACAAGGCCATCTACTGGACGGAGTACGTGCTGCGGCACAAGGGGGCGCCGCACATGCGCTCGGCCGCGATGGACCTGAACTTCGTGCAGTACCACATCCTGGACATCATCGGCGTCCTCTTGGGTGGTCTGGTTCTAGGCCTATTGCTGTTTGTGTGGGTCGTGTCGGTCGGTCGGTCGGTCGTGTAGATGATTATATTGAATCGAATAATCCTTATATTACTGTTTTGTTTCTCTTATATTTGGTAATGAAGAGAGGAATTTTGTAATTTCGAAATTCGTTAATTTTGACTTCAAATAAAATGGATATCCTTAGCTAAAATTTTATTGTTTTTTCTTTGTTTTTCGTCGATTAATAATTTTTGAAAATTGCCAAATGTTTCGAATTGATAGGAAAACGAAACGCATTAAAATAAAAACTCTCATTGCGATTTCATAATAAAATATGGCCACATCGTCTCCAGACGCCTCGGAGCAATGCCACAAAATATAATGTCTCATAAATTCAAACATTATCCTTGCGGACAGAAGACGGCATTGGAGAAGGAGAAAAAATATAAAAATATAATAAATATAATGATAATAAAAAGTGCAGAATTTCAAACGTAATATTTGCTAAAAATTGGGGTAGAGCTATATTAAAGGGGAGACACTAAAGAGAATTAGTGAGTGGTAAAAGAAGGCTGAAAGAGAGAGAGAGATATTGACGAGAAAATATGAAAATATTTGGTTGTTGCATACTTTTAGGTGTGATAGAATGGGCGATAAAACGAAAAGTGAGATAATATGGGTGATAAAATAGAAAGTGAGAATAGAAAAGGGGAGTGAGTGAAAGAGAATTGGGATGTGAGTGAGTGAGTGAAAGAGAAATGAAGTGTGAGTGCAAGAGAGATAGTTAAAGAGTGATAGAGAAATACTGAGAGGGAGATAGTGAGAGAACCTTGCGAGGTCGAATAAATAAATCATCAAATAGCTACAATAATTTTGAAGGATGCAATATCAATACAACAACATCCAGGACAATAACGAATTCTACAATAATAACAACATCAAATACAACAACACCAAATACTAAAACCAGTAGTAGTAGTCGTGGTAGTAAAAGAAGAAGCAGGAGAATATTTAATGCTCGGTGCAAGTTGAGCATAAAACAAACGCTGAGATAAAAGACAAGCATAAAAGTCAACCAGGCGATAAAATGTGTGACTAGGGGGAGAAGTAGAGAAGAAAGAAGGGTAAAAGAAAGAATGAGAAAAGTGAGGAAAATTAAAAAAAACACTAAAAGAAGAAGGAAGAGATCGAAGGAATCAAGGGAAGGAAGAGAGTAAATGATAGAGAGATGGCAATAGAGAAAGGTTTAGAGAAAAGCTCATGATATATTAAGGGGAGCAATCGCGATAGAGTAAGAATAGAAATGAGAGACGTGATGACCAAATGAGAGAGAGGGAATGAGAAAAACCGAGAATGAAAAAGAACAAGAATAAGAAAGAGCGAGAATAAGAAAGAATGAGAATGAAAAGAGAATATGAGCATGACAGAGCGATTGAGAAGACAGGTGTGAGAGTGGGACAGACGAATATCGTGAGCGAGCACGAAAACGTCTTTATTATTTTTATTTTAGAAATATAAAAACGCCATTTTCATCATTATTTGCGCCCACATCAGCTCTTTCACTCAACTCAACCTCGTCCGTTTATTCCTCTTTTTTCTTTCTCATTCTAGCTCTCTCTCTTTCACCCTCTCGCACACACTCATGCACATACGCAATGCACTCGCACCTTGACAGGTGCTGCTCGACATTATGTCACGTGCTGTTGTTGTTTTTTATTATTACGCTTTTATTGTTGTTATTACTATTGTTATCGTTGCCATTTTTGTTGTTTGTTGGTTTAATTTTTGAATGTTATTTTTATTGTAGTTATTTTTGTTGATGTTATTTTTGTTGTTGTCATTTTTGTTGTTGTTATTTTTGTTGTTGTCATTTTTGTTGTTGTCATTTTTGTTGTAGTTATTGCTCATTTTTCATTCCTCTCGCGCTCTCTCGCTGTGAAAACATCAGATATTCTCGCGAAAGGGCAATAATAATAACAAAAGACAACAACAATAACAAAAGACAACAACAACAATAATAAATATAACAACAACAAGAATAATAACAACAACATTTACAAATACAAAAAGTAAAATATCAAAGTCACAGAAGGAAAATAAAACTACAACATCAACAATGCACCACAGAGAAAAAAAAAAGAATATCACAGATGGAAAATTAATTTATTCATGGGAGTAAATGGGAAATAAAGTAAATCGTAGGGCAGAAAGAGAGTGAACGAAAAGTAAGGGGGAAGAGAGGGATAAGAGGAATGAGAGAGAGATATACAAACAAATTGAGAGAAACACCGATTGGGTTCAAGGTTGATTCCCCCCGATACCACTGATTGACTGAGAGATTGCCGATGTCATGTCGATGGATACGATACGAGTTACTCGAAGGACAAAGGTAGATATCGAATTTTTGTATGACATTTACATACGTAGATGTTGAATGATCGAAATCGATGTGAAATTTCCGACATAAAATTACATTTTCATTCATTTTTACATAACTTCTACTACGAGAAATTGATTATATAAAAATTTATCCATGAATATGGATAAAAGTATTTATATATCTAAGGTAAACCATATAATTCTTGAGTAGCACAATTTCCCGATAATTGTTCAGACGTTTTTTTTTTGTGGAAAAGGTGTGAATGTGGTAATGTCATGTCCTCTTTGTGCCAAGTCTGTCTGTGAAAACTGCACTGGATTCTGATAAACCGATGCTTTTGCAGGTTTACAGCGATTATTAACTCTAATCGAATCGTGTTAATATATCATTCTTCGTAAATTACGTCTATTAAGCTGTCACTCTCATACCGCAATAAGATAAAACAGCCGTATCATCAGATAGACCATACTATTACTGCTATGTATAGTTTTTCCCTATCCATACCACTGTGTCATTATATTATTGTACACGAATGTTATTGTTAAATAATGCATGACATAATTTGCAATGTCATGTATTGTAATAAACAATGTTATGTATTATGGAAATTTCAAATAATTATTCATAATAGTCTAGTTGCTTAATTCATTAAGAAAACCAAAATTAAGCTCTTTAGTTTTAGTATCTTATAAGGTATACATTTGTTTATTGAAAAAATTAAAATGCACAACCAAAATTAACTAAAAAATAATTAATACTTGAGAAAGTGGAAAGTTGCTGTGACTGACTCGTGACTAAATCACTGTAGTTTGGCTTTGTTCGCAGAAATACCCTGTACATATTGTCGTAGTCTCCGCAGTACGGAAACGACCAGGGCGATCAGAACAGCAGCAAAAATTATGTAAAAGACAATGACGTCAAGACTGTAGTATTGAATGAAGTTCAACTTGACTCCGGCGCATCGCATGTGGGGAGCTCCGCGATGGCGAATCACGTACTCCACCCAGTAGACGGCGGTGTCCAGGGCCGACATGGGTTTGTCGTGGTACCGCTGGGCCATCGTCTGAGCCACGTTGGAGTAGGATGCATTGGTCAGCATCTCCTGTATAGCTTTGCGGAAACACTGTTCAGTTAGCTCTTTATAGTCCAGGCTCAGGGCGAAGCCGGTTCTCTTAGCAGCCTCGATGTTCATATGTTGGTCACCGAAGAAGGGGATGCCGAGGACGGGTTTTCCTCGCACAATCGCCTCCGTGGTGCTCAGGAGGCCGCCGTGAGTGATGAAGAGCCTGACATTGGGATGCGCCAGGACATCGGATTGTGGGAACCAAGAGTCTCATGAAGATATTCGTAGGAAGATTCGATTGGTTGGTCAGCTCGAACTTCCAGAGGATGCGCTGGGACAGCGAGCGGAAGGTGTTGAGGATGATCTCTAGCTTGTCACGTGGCATGTTCTCACTCTTGATGTTCGAGCCGAGGGAGAAGTAGATGGCGCCCGCGGTGGCGTTGTCGAGGAACTCCTTCATGTCCTGGGGCAGGGGGGCGGGTTTCTCGCTGACCTGCATGCCGCCCACCTCGATCATGTTGGGCAGGTAGGGGCGCCGCACGCCCAGTGTGAAGTGCTGGTTCAGCAGCACCAACGACGCGTTCCGACGCACTTCGTCCAGACGGACGCCGGTGTGGCCGAAGTACTTGGCGTAAAGCTGCTCCAGCCTCGGCATGTAGCGAAATTTGAAGAAGTACCACTCGGCCACGAAGGCGTAGAAGTTGTGGACGCGCTCGAAGAAGGTCATCTCGTCGCCGTAGTTGAGGAACGGGTAGGGCATGAAGGAGGGCAGGTTGGGCGCCCCCGTCATGTCGGTGTTCCACGTGTGGGCGCCGAATGGCTGCCACCCCGACGAGGGGCGCCTCGAAATGCTTGGCGAATCCGAAGAGAACCTCATTGAAGCACACATCGGCAATCACCAAATCAAAGGTCTCGTTGCGATTACTCATCAACGCTTTGACCTCAGGCTGCTCCATCACTTCCTTCGTCATCCCAGCACCCATGGTCTGCAGCATTTTGAACAGTTGCCAAATAGACATGTTATGCATGTACTCATTGTCCTTGGCCTTATCTGTAAGGAAGGATGCACAAAATAATTAAGTCAATAATAATTTTGTATTGATGAAACCATTGACAGTCAACACTCACTAAGGAAATATGTATAATCTTTGAGAATCACAATATCGCGATAATTGTCCAATGGTTTCTTTTGTGGAAATGGTGTGAGTGCAGTGATTTCGTGTCCTCTTTCTGCCAAGGTCTTCAGCAACGGTGTCACAAGGATATAATGCGAAGGACTCTGTATGGGAAATATCGCAAGAATTCGAAGCACTTTCCGTTCGAGCTGTCAGAATGCAAAAAACCATCGCCACTAAACGAAGCCACATTTTGTAATGTTCCTTACTAATATGCTTTTGAAATTTATCAATCTCCTTTTCCAAAAGACAAGCCTTTTATTGTTTCCTCGGTTGCCCAAGGTTCTGCAAAATGTTTTCACAATACTGAGCGGAACAACCTTGCAGCATTTGTTTATATAGTCCACGATCTGTAAAAATATTAACAGGTCTCTTAACCCTGTGAGTCGTTTTTGCAAAGCAATTGTTTATCATTCGTAGTTCGTCTGGTCTGATCTGAGAGCTTACGTTAGTGTAATTATTATTGTAATTATCGATAACAAATAATACCGATAGCATAAATTTGACATAATATTACATTTATAATACAAGAATATTTTATATAATAAAAATTATCATTAAAATATATATTTCGTATACCATTCATTAATTCTATTGGTATTTACCTATGGTAATCTTATTTAGAATATAACCCTTTAACTACTTAATTTGAGGTTTTATTATATTATTTTAATCCTCGATTTCTATGTCTTTTTGCTTGAAAATCCCTTTTAGTGCAATATGTCAGATTAGAACCTGCTTACCAGCATGGGTTAAGAAATACCTAATTAAATAATTAACAACAATTAACAACTACTGCCTGAGAAACGTTTCATGCACGTGAGTTTGGATTGTAATACTTAACATGAAGTTCTTGACAGTTACACAGATAAACAAAGTATAAGTTATACAACATTTTTATTGCAAATAACGATGCTTTTGCATTTCTCTCAAGTTTGTTACTATCATTTTCTTGTTGCTATTAATTTCTCTATCTCATTCTCTTTTGTGCTATGATATATACTTGAATCTGAGCTCTTAAAGATTTTTTAAACCAATTTGCATTCGTTTTGTAATATTTTACCGTTTTACGACGTTAATGATAATGTAAACTGGACATTTACAATTATCAATTTAACTCATAGTCTGTACAATGACATGTAGACAAGTTTTTAACAAGTTGTTTACAGTACCAAAAACACGCGAGTTAATTTTATATTTTTTTATACTATTTATCATTTGATATTTCGAACTGACTTGATATTTCGAATATATTATCTTCATATATACGAGTTATTTGTGTAAAAATATGAGCGAATTGAAAACTGCCTGACAACAGGTATTTGGGTCCAAAATAAGTTATTACTTTGAACGTATTTCTTCCCACCCTCCACCGGGCCACCCTTTTCATACCTAGTCGGTTTATCATCCGCCCTTTTTGAATCACTTGTAAATGGCTTTAAAAGTGCTTCTCGAAAATTTTAATATCTCGGTTTAACCCGACCTCGCCTTTGTCAGCCCAGTCAATTGTCTCTAATTACTTGTAATCAAATGAACGAACGGCTTCATCGAACCCTTCGGTTCTTCCATCCACTTTACAATATTACTTTTTCTTTTTTTTTTGTCCTCTTTTTTATTTTGTCCTCCTTTTCTGTCCTCTTTTCAATTATAATGCCACGAGTTACCTTTAGTATTGAGGAATCTTCGTCAAAAGATCAAAGGAAATCCGCTAGGATAAGGAGCAAAAAAGGCTCAAAAGGACCTTCATTAGTGGGGTATTTTTGTTGTTGTTGTTGTTGTTGTTGTTGTTGTTGTGTCTTGAACCGCCCACTGTGATTCAATTTAATTTCTTCCGGTATCGGTACCTTTTCCTTTCTTATCCTTATTGTTGTAATGGATATGTTTTTTTGTTGTAAAGCATGTCTTCGTATTTCTTTCAAATTCTTCTAGTTTATTTTTTTGTAATTTTTGTTATTGGTTTTTTTCTAATTTTTGTTGTTGTTTTTATTTTTGTTGAATACTTACCATCCAATTTATCAATTTATTGAGAAATAAAGAGTTTTTTTCTAAACTTTTTTTTCTAACAGTAACTGGTGGAAAAAAATTAAAGCTGTACCGTCATCAGGCCTTTTGCATTTTGCATCTCTTTCCCACAAACTCTTTCTTTCACTCTCTCTCTCTCTCTCTCTCTTACTTTCAATTCCGACCCTTCTCTGAAACATTTTTTTGAGTAAATTATTTGAAAAATTTTCATGTATCAATTCTCAGCACGATTTGAGCGACAGCGGGTCGATGGCTGGTAATTTTTTTTTTTTTCTGAAATAATTCATAAACTTTGCCCTTCCACCAGTTTAAATGTAATAACAATTTTTTATTTCATTTAGATTTACATAAATCTACATAAATGTGTCGGAAAAACTTTATATTAAAACAATTGACAGCTTTAAAACTATTGTCTAAACGGCCAAAATGAAATCTTACATAGTTATAATATTTATTTATTTTTCTGTATTTATATGTACACATCATTTGCCCTCCCCAAATCTGATCGATGGAAATGAAGCGAAAAATCAACCCAAATCTTGGCCCTAAAAATACCAAGGACGAATCCTTGCAATTATCTTAATTATGGTCCACCATTGGGAGAACCCAAAGGACCCAAAGCGATGACATTGAGGATATAATAAATTGAAGGGCAAGAAAACAGAGCGAGAAGCAGGAGACAGATAGAGAAATGAAAATACTTGGGGTGAAGAGAAGAGAAAGATCTCAGAGGCAAAGAGAAAAACAGGAGAGGAGGAAACTAAATTTGAAGAACCACTGAGAAGAAGAAAAAAATGGGGGGAGAGAGAGTGAAATGGAGAGTGAGAATATAGGGAGACAACAATAGAGAGAGAAAGAAACTGCGAGAGAGAGAGAGAGAGAGAAATGTGAATCTGCTGACATGACACAGAACTCGGTTTAATTTCGTTCGCAATTGTCAACACAACCGCACACATGTCGCTCATTTGGCGGGCAATAAAAACATGTAATCATGGAAATTTGTTCACGCACACATCCACCCAACTCCCATCCCCAACACAAACATACGCCCACACATACATACACTGTAATGAGAGGAAAGAGGAAGAGGTCGGTATCGCCACAAGAATCTCTAATTTGTGTTCGTCCGCCGCCGTCAGGGATAAAGGGAGAGGTGAATTATTTTCTGGAAGGGATCCGAAGGAGAGTTGTCGGGATGAGAAGGATTTAAAGAACAACAACAACAAAATAGACAGCAACAACAATTGGAAGGAACAACAACTTGTACATGAACCAGTACTAATAACAACGATTACAAACAACAACGTCTACAAAACAACAACAATTACAAATCTACAATAACAATTACAAATCTACAACAACAATTACAAAACCACAACAAAAATAAGTACATATAACAACAATAATAATAATAATACACAGTAGCAACAAAAACAAATTAATTTCGAAAATAATAAAAGCAAAATTATTTCTATTTACATCCTTGTCCTTGCCGTCGTCGTCGTCATCCTCATCACCGTCGGGTGTTTGTGTGTGTGTTTGTTCGTGGGTCGTTCTGTGGCCTTGTGTTTGTGTGTGTAAATTTCAGCTTCACTGCGTTGGAAAATCCCTTTTGGTCGAATGTCAACAGAGGATGGACCTCGAAGCGCGAACTCTGAAACACACGGCGACCACAAAATTTGTTTTTCTTTGGTATTATTGGAGTTGTTGTCGGTTGTCGTTGATATTGTAGACTGTTGTTGTTGGTATTCTCAGTTGTTATTGTTAGTGTATTATAGGACGTTGTCTTATTGTTGTTATCATCGCTTGTTGTTGCTGTCATTAACATTATTATTTTTGAGGCAAATTAAACAGTCTTTGATTGTTATCAGAACGAACTCACAGCTTCAGGTCATGTTCTGGCCTGTCTTGACCATTGGATGGATATGTGAAATGGGTTTTTGTTGCAACAACAGCAACAACAAGTTTTATAAAAACAAAAATCTTCATAAAAACATCCAGCTCTATAAAAGCAACAATCTCTATGAACAACAACAACACGTTCTATACAACAACTTTTATAACAACTTTAACAAAAACAACAAATTTAATGAAAACAACAACTTTTATAAAAAACAACAACTTTAACAAAAACAACAAATTTAATGAAAACAACAACTTTTATAAAAACAACAATCTTCATAGAAACAACAACCTTTACATGGAATACAAACCTTTACAAGAACAACAACCTTTATAAGAGCAACAATAACATTTATAACAACAACAACAATTTATAACCCAATAACTTTTATGATGACAACAACAAACCTTGGCTCCTCTATAACACTAAACAACATCAACACAGACACTAACAAATCGCAGGAAATAAAAATCCTGGACATTTTTCCATCAACTGTACCTCATGTAAGAGACAATGTATGAGTGGGTGTTTGTGTGGGTTTGTATGTGTGGGTAGTTGGTAAGTATGTGTGTGGACCATGTCTGTGTGTATTTAGGCTGATGCTGCTGCCACTGCTGCTTCTCATAGTTGCGCTGGCCTCGTAAAAGGCTAATTAATTAAAATCATTCCAGGAAATTTTACTGCCCCGCAGCGACGTACCCCCCCCCAGGGAGCCATTCATGCTCATGTGTCCACGCATGTGTGTGTGTGTGTTTATGTGTATTGGTGGCGATGAGAAAAATCCGCATCTCACCATAAGATAGGCCGGGAATGGAAAAAAGGGACCAATTAAAAGCTTTCCCAACTTGTTTCTTCCATTGAATCACAAGAACACACAAAGCTAGATATTGAGGGGATTGAGTGGGAAAGGAAAGGGGGAGAAACCAGAGAGAGAGAGAGAGGGGGGGGAAGTGATGTGAATCTCGTCGAGAACTCAGAACGTGTATGAAACTCTATCCAAAGGATATGCGTCGAGGACTTAAGTGAGCATAAAAAAGAAATAAAAATCCCCGGCGAAACGAATAGAAAAACCGAGAACCGGGTGATAAAAGAGCGACAGAGATGGAAAATTAATCACAATCCCGTGGAGAAGGAGATGGGGATGTGGGATGAGACGTTGGAAAAAGAAACGATGGTGGAAAAAGAAGAGATGGTGGAGAAAAGAGAAGGAGGACGTAGAGGTGGCGACTGGAGATTAACATAAAGAGCCAGGAGCAGAGTTTGAATTGCAAATTGAGAGAGTCTTTCCGGGACTTAAGGACACTCACACACACACACACACAAACGATACTAACCCATATAAACACACACTGGGCCACAAACACAGACAATATCACACTAACACAAACAGAAAGAGATAAGTATCATTGGTCTTGATACTGTTGAGCTTTGAGATTATCGCCGCTGGTCGATTCTGTGGATTCCGTCGACGGTTTCGTGCGATAATCCTTCGTGGATTATAGTTGGTATTCATCGATGTGAATGTAATGAGATGCTCGTTATCATCATTTAGAATGGGTTGGTTTTGTTTTTTTCTATTATAGTTTTCTATTATAGAAAAGTGATCTTTGTATTTTTCTTATTGATCGTGGGAAACTCTGCCACATGTATCCTTTTCGCTCTTGATATCGGCCTTGGGCAGAGTCCACGATCTTTCTATTCTTCTTGTTGTGTTCGATTTCCTCTTCGAATATACTTCATTTCTTTTTATCCTCATGTTCATTCCTTCTCCTATTTGTTTCTCCTCTTACTCATATTTGGTTCTCCTCTTTTTCATGTTTGTTCCACCTACACCCCCTCCCCCCTTTGATCCTTCTCCTTCTACTGATCGTCCCTCTTCATACTACTGTTCTTTCTTCATCATACTCCTCTTCATGTTTTTCGCTCCTCTTCATGTTCTTCACTCCTCTTCATGTTCTTCGCTCCTCTTCGTGTTGTTTCCTCCACCTTTCCATGCTCTTTGCACTCTATTCATTATGCCCATATTAAGCCCTCAACATCCTTGCCACATCCCACATATTCTTCTCACACATATTCTTCTCAGGCCGACTTCCGACACCTCCTCCCACCTCCCTCATCACATACCTTCATCTCTCTTACTCTCTCCTCCCTCCACCTCACTCCCTCCTACCCTCCCACCTCCATGTTCTTTTGTCCCATTGGATCCTGCTGCATCGGATCCTAGTCCATGTTCTTGCACCAGATTTGAATCCCACCCAGACACGATGTCCTCCACACCCACTACTACACTGACAATGATGATGATGATAATGCACTCGACCACATTGTTCCCGTGTCGACCTCTCATACACTCACACCAACACACTCACAGACACCCATCCACCCACTCTCAGTGACAGGACGACAGCCATAGGACATGGCATCATTCTTGTTGTGTTGTGTCCCCCTCCCGCCGCTCATTTCGCATGCCCGCCAAGTTTTCACTTAAATAAAAGTCATTTTCCATTGCTACTCCGTTAATTTATTGCGTTATCCTCCTTTTTCTTTCCTTCCATCCTTCTTTCGTTCACTCAGTTATACCGAGCCTGGCCAAGCAGTCCGTCAACCACTTTGGCCTCTCGTAGTTGTTTCCTGCTACGTCATAATTTTTTGTTTTTACGACATTTTTTATATTTCAATTTTTGTTTCTCTTTCATTTCTTATTGTCACTTTTTACTTTTCATTTTTTATATCTTTTATTTCATTTATTTGTTATTTTATTATTTTTTATATTTTTTATTTTTTATATATTTTATATTTTATTTATATCAATTTCATTTAATTTTTATTTTTAGATATATTTTTTATATAATATTTTTTCATTCCTGTATTTATTTTTATCCTTCTTTTTGGCTTTTTTTTTTTATTTTTGTTCCTTCTTTATTTAATTTTTAATTATGCATTTTTTTCTTGATTTTTTGTAATTTTATTTTTCAATTATTTTTTTAACTTTATTTTCTATTCTTTAATTTTTTTATTTCTTTTATATTCTTTTTCATTTATTTTTTAATTTTTTTCAACAATTTTCCAATTATTTTCTCGCCTTAATTTTATTTTTGTCCTTTTTAATTCTTTATATTTTTCCTTTTTTTCATCTTTTTTTATATTTATGCCAGGGATAATGAAGATGAAGAGGAGGAATGAATAATGAATGCGTCGCGTGCCGTTGCGTTGCGTTGGCGCCTAACGCGACATCAATTTCGCAAATAAATCTGTCTCACTCTATCAGCCCGAAGTTCTCTCTCTCTCTCTCCGCTCTCAGTCCTTTTCTGCATGTCTCTCCTTTTCTCCCTCCCTAAAGTGGGAACGAAAAATATTCATCAGCATGAGTAAAAAATACGAGAATGAGGAGAGGAAAAGAAGGCTTTGGATGATCATAAAAAATGTCCTTCTAGTCGTGCATATATTTTTGCACTCATTGTTATTGTTATGACCTCCGTTTTTTTTTTCTTTCTCTCTCTCCATCTCTCCTCTCTGTTGTCCTCCTCTGGATCCCGACGCGGCCGCAACACAAATGGTCAGAGTTGACGTCTGGACTTCGTCGACATCCGAGAGTTTGGTTTTTCGCTCTGGTTTCGCTTGATGTCATCTTTCTTCTCCTTTTGCCCCCTCCTCATCTTCCTCCTTCTCCTTTTGCCCCCTCCTCATCTTCCTCTTGGGATGTGGTGTCCTTTCCGAATTTCCCCACTGTTGTTGGTTAATTTCTCTCCCGGTTTTTCTTGTTGTTGTTGTTCTTGTACTCTTGTTGTCTTAGCCATGACAAATATTGCAATTTTTATGTGATTTTATTATGCCCTCATCTAGACTCTAGACTTAACTTTTACGACGGTTTCTCTATTGGGACACGGCCAGGAGTCAGGTCATAATTTTGTTAAAAAAAAATTCCCACGAATAAAGTGGAAGAGCAAAAATTCGCATAAAACAAGAAATTCGGGGTTTTATATGGCTGAGAGGACTTTATTTGAATTTGCCTACACATACTTATACAGCATACATTGAGGCAATAAATAAAAATTATGTTATGTTATGAGAAGATGTGACCATTGGACCTTATTATGGAACCAATGGAGCGAAATTCGTCATGTCAACCTGCACAAGTTCGATGGAATTCGATCGGAGACCTCACTGGGAATCCGGGATCATCGTGGATATATGGCATAACCCAATGTGAGGAATGAACCAACGAATCTCCTTCAGACATTTGACCTTTACCAAGAAAATGAATCCCCTTTTTATGAACGAGTCCTCGTCGCCTTCCGCACCGTTTGCCACGACTCGATTGACCTCTGGAATTTTACAGTTTTCCTCGTAAACCATCACGGGTCGTTTCCCTATTTGTCCAACCCCACGGCGATCTATCTCACTCTCACCCTTTCCTACTCTCACTCACTTTCTCTCTCTCTCTGTCTGTATTTGCATGTCGATTCGTGTGTTTTTGTGTGGTTTGAACTCTTTTCTTTTTTTGCTCCTGTCGTAAAATCAACAAAAAATCTCCGACATGTGAAATTTTTGGCCGGCAAATATCTAAACATAATTTGCATAAATTTATTCACAACAAATGCTTCAAATGCAAGGCACTGGAAGGAGTAACCATCAGGAATATGAAGCATGAAGAAGAAGAAGTAGAACAGAAGAACAAATATGGAGAGAAAAATCTCTCTTTATACATTTGCATGTTTGTGTATGTGTGGGTGAATATCGTGTGTGGGTGTATGTGAGTTTTTTAGGTGAATGTGCGTATCCTGGAGCTAAACACAAATCTGCAATTATTGTTGTATTTGTTCAGAGCACATGAAATGCAAATAAATATTTCACTATATATTTTTTTTCTCTTCCACTCTCTCTCTTTCTCTCTCTCAATCACTCTATCTCTCTCATTCACTTTATCTCTCTCACTCACTATCTCTTTGTCATACACTATCTCTTTCTCATACACTTTCTCTCAATCTCTCACTCACTACCTCTTTCTCTCTGTCTCTCACTCACTACCTCATTCTCTCTGTATCTCTTTAACCTTTCCAAGGTTTCCTTCGTCATCTCCATGCAATTCCATGAATTTCCAACGATCCATAAACTTGAGCTCGTGGAATAACATAAAGTGTGGGTTTGGAAAATAAAATACCTTATATTTACATATGTTTTTATATAGATGTGTGTGTGTTTGTTTATATAGAAAATATATGAAAGTTTTTTATTTTATTTTCAGATTCATAAAATAACGCAAAGAAATCATGTAAACCGAAGTCCTACTCATATACCCTTTCTCTCTCTGTATATCCCTCTATATATTGAAATAGCAATAAAATAACAGGTTATTATAATATGAGAGAAGGAGAGAGATAGAATTTGAAAACATATATAATTTATGAAATTTTTCATTTATTTCTAAAGGTTTGACTTTCCAATTATATTATATCCCAGATACATATATCCATATATCCATCAAATCATAAATAAAATCATAATAAAAAATCAAACCAAAAAATCAAACCTTCCATTTCCTGATTTCCCAACCCCTTTGCTTAAACCACTTTCATTACCTCATTACCTCACTCTCTCTTTGTATTCCACTCTCTTGTATTCCTCTCTCTCTCTCTCTCTCTCTCTTGTTCCCTCACTACAATTCATGAATTTATGGTTCGCCTACTACAAATCCTGAGTTTGCTGAGGACCTGAGTCCGTAGCTTTGAGTTTTACTCCTCAATAATTGTTACTCACTCATAAACCCCATGACACGCTGAGCCCGGTATTACCACGCCCCCTCCGATCCCCACCGCCCACTTTGTCCACCAACGACCTCCCCATGGGCCAACGACGAAATAACAGATTTGGAAAAACGAATTTAACATAAATGAAATGAAACATTTTTACGAGCTGACATTGCGACGAGGGCATAAAAGTGAAACGTCATCAGGGGCGAATGTGTCCAACGAGTGGTGGGACGGATGGATGGATGGAGAGAGAGAGAGAAAGATAGGTCGACAGTTGGATAGGCGGGGAGACCGAGACTGATGGATAGGCAGACAGGGAGACAAACAGACAGACAATAGGGCAAATGCACACAACACGAAAGACAGAGAAATAAACTGAAATGTAAAACGATGGACAGCTAGATAGAACAGACAGATAGATGGCGAGAGTGTTAGACAAACAGGGCGTTAGACAGATAGAAAGATAAACCGACCAACAAACAGACAAAATGACAGACAGACGAATAGACAATCAGTCAGTTGGTTTTGTTTGGTTGGAGAGACGAACATTTTACACACACACACATATATTCGCAACGCCAACACGACGACAGTTTTGGGCAGATAGGTTCGGCCATAAAAAACATCATCGCCGCCATTTGTCACCAGTCAACGCTGCCACGCCCCCCATCCACCCATTGCCGCCCCCATCCACCATCACTCACTCCACAATCGACAGACAGACAGACAGACAGACAGACAGAACGTAACGTGAGGGCGAACGCAATACAACGAGCGTGTCAACGTAACACACTGGCGGCACATTTGCCATTCATTGGCAACGCCGACACATGGCGGCGGCCGGAAGTTGCACCGCACAAGCATCAACACACACATACACCCATGGGGACGTGTGCCGGAAGTGAGGGAGAGGGAGACGAGAGATGAGGTGGCCATACGTTGGAGGTGTTTGAGGTGACCAGAGAAGGAGGAGGGGATGGTGTGAAGTGGCCAGAAGAGGAGGAAGAAAAGTCGTGAGGTGGCCAGAGGAAGAGAAATGAGAGAAATGGCGACGAAGTGGAAATGTCGGTAACGGCGCGAAAGGCAATGGCGGCGACGACGACGATGACGGCAACAAAAACAACAGCATCAACAGCTCCAACGACAGCTCCAACAACAACAACGAATGTCGCTCCACTGTACGTGTGAAATCGACACACACACACACACAAACACACCCAGACGCACACACATAAATAATCTTGTTGCTTTCGGCTGTTGAAATGTGAAATAAAAGTTCTTAGCGTCGTTTTATTTTTGTTGTTTTTGGCTATCACTCCTTGTTATTGTTGTTGGTTTTTCTTCATATATTTTTTTCACATCGGTTTGGTCTTCTTCTTCATCTTACTCAGGCCTTTCCTTGTCTTTTTCCTACTCCGGCCCTTCCTTCTCTTCTTCTTGCTTTGCTCCTTCATCGTCTTCTTCTTGCACTGCAGCCTCCTCCCTCCTCCTCCTTCTTGTCTTATTTCATCGCCCCTTTGAGCTTTCACACACAGTGGGCCGTGTTGGTGAAAATTTATGGCGTCTTTAGTTGAAATTATATTCGAGCCATTTTTTTTTCTCGTCTACTTTTTGTTGTTATTGTTGGGTTTTTTTATGACCTCAGTCCAGTCCCCTCCGGCTCTTCTTCATTCTCCTTCTCATTCTCTCCCTCTGTCTCTCCTTTCTTTCGTCTCACCCTATCTTTCTCTCCTTCTCTCGCGAATCCCAACTTTGAAGGTCCTTTCTGACCTTTATTGGCATTTTTCGGCTATTGTCCTCCTTACTGTTGCTGCTGCTGTTGATTGTGCTCCAAGGCAAACCCCACCTTATATTGCGATCTCTTTTTCTCCTCCTTCTTCTCTTTTTCTCCTCCTTCTTCTCTATCTCTCCTTTTCCTTCTCTTTCACTCCTCCCTTTTCTCCTATTCTCTCTCCTGCAATCGTTCGCTGTGATAGACGATCGCCTCCGGTGGTCCTCGGGTTGTCCTCAGAGGATTAGAGACAAATTAAAAATGAGCGTTTTTTTATTCATGCTGTCAACAGATCTCCATCTCCCACTCTCTCTCTCTCTCTCTCTCTCTCTCTCTCTCTCACTCTCTCCCTCACTCTCCATCTTTCTCTATGCCGGGTGCCGGGGTTAATTTGTTGTTATTGTTGCTGTGAGCTTCTCATCTTAGAAGTATTTACAACAAAAATAAAAAATAGCAATAAAAATAATAATGATAAAAAAAACATAATAATAGCCATTTATATATTTATATATATGAAAAAAAAAATGAACAAAAAGAAGAAAGAAAATGAACAAAACGTTAGAAAGAGCTAGAGCGATGGAGAGGGAGATAAAAAGACTATTTAAAAATTTATGGGCCATGCAATACCTTCGGGTATTTCGTGGGTTTATGTTGTTAATGTCATCCCTCGCTCTCTCTCTCTCTCTCTCTCTCTCTCTCTCACACTCCATTACTCCCCACCTCGGTTTCTCTCTCTTTCTCCTTTCACTTAATTCTACAAGAGGATTATTTTAAAGCTTTCCTTTGGTGAACTGCAAATAATTCAGTATGTTCTTTCTTCACCATCTCTCCCTCTCCCTCTCCCCCTCCCTCTCACACAACCACGGCTTCGGTTCGTTGGAGTCTCCGAGAGTCGGGACACATTTTTTTCAAATGACCCCATGGGTGATGAAGATTCCGGGAAACCAGGGTTAAAGAAGCTTTCAAAACGAAGAGAGAAGAATCAAAAACGAAGAAAGAAGATTCCAAAGAATAGGCGATGAGATGCATGAGGAAGGAGAAGGAGCTGAAGGAGACGTTACGAGCGTAGGAAGAAGAGATAAATAAATAATAAAAAGTACCTAGAACTGTGATGAATGGTGGCTGTGATTGTGACTAGAGCAGAGTTTTATTCCTCTGTGATGGGAGCTGATGTGGAGGAAGTTGGAGGAGAAATAAAAAATTAATTGTGTTCTGGTTGAAGACTCCTATGAGAAACGATCCAATTATGAATTCCACACAAAAACAAACACTATATAAAGAAGGATTTACAACGAATTCGAGTAAATCCTAATCCATTATTTCCATGATAAACTAACATCCTTGGATTCTCGAGTATTCAATTGTTCTTAGTAAGCTGAAACATATATACATATATTTATCACTTTTTCATATTATCCGATAATCATTAAATTCGCTTGAAACTCAACTACTTAGTGAGAAATGTGGAGGAGAAGAAAAAAAAACCCACTCTGGGAATGAAATCGATGAAACGAGCTCTGGGAATCGTTCAGGATGAGAATTTCTTCTCGTCTCCTTCTCACTCTATCACCCTCCATCTCACTCCAGCACCCTCCATCTCACTCTGTCTCTCTCCAACACGAGCCCACTTCATCTCACTCTCGATTCTCTGTTCTTTTTACCGTTGGTTCTCGTTTTAATTTTAATTGATTTTCAATGGAAACTTAGAAAACAGCAAACGGTGAGGCAAATAAATAAAAAATCTGAAACAAAAATAAACTGTAGAAAAATAGGAGAAAAAAAAGAGAAAATTAAATTAAGAAAGGATGAGTGGGTGATAAAGGGAGAGGAGAATGAATGGGGAGAGAACGATGAAGGAAAGAAAAAAGGAGGAGAGAAAAAGGAGAAGAGAAAAAAAAAGAAAATTAGTGAACGGAGAGAAAAAGGTCGGCTCAAATAATTCTGAGCATTCGAAGGAAACGCAAACAAACTCAAGGACTGAGGCAAGGACGAAGGTGGGATTCGGGTCCACGTTGAGGCCCAGGAGTCGTTCACAGGGTGCTGCGAAGGAGGGGGGAAAGAATAAATAAGGAGAGAAAACAAGGTGGAGCGAATGAAGGTGGTGGACCAACTTTACCTGATGATGCCCGGCAGCCAATCAGGCATAAAAGCCATTATTATTGGAAAAGTATTTATAAAGTAATAAAAAGGAATAAAAATGCCATTGATGCACACAAGCACACGAGACAGAGAGAGAGAGAGCAACAGAGAAAACCCCACGGGAGTCGAAGGGAGAGAGAGATAGAGAGAAAGATAAAAGAACAGTTGGTCTGGGTGGAGGGAAGAGAGGAGAACGAGAACAAGAGCCGGCTAATAGTTGTTTCATACTCGCAAGGACTCGTCCTTAAGACACACGAGGGCAGCCGAGGTGAGGAAGATACGAGCGGAAACGGAAGCCCAAG
This sequence comes from Coelopa frigida, assembly GCA_017309665.1. Lineage (NCBI taxonomy): Eukaryota > Metazoa > Arthropoda > Insecta > Diptera > Coelopidae > Coelopa > Coelopa frigida. The sequence goes on along the minus strand of CM029561.1, from coordinate 37,192,435 downwards.
GAGGATGGAAGGATGGAAGGATGGATGGATGGAACGAAGGAAGAACAAGCGGTAAGGTTTACAAAGAATTTTTATTTCAAGATGTTTACGAAACCCTCGTCGAACAGCAAGTAGCAAGAATTGCACTGAAAGAAAAGAAAAACACAAGCAAACAAGGAAACCGAGTGAAAAATATGAAAAATAATAAGCAATTGAAGAAATGCAAAGAAAACAACACGAAAATAAAAATTTAAGGAAGAGCAATAATTAAAATAAAAATACAAACAGTCAAAAAAAAAATTGTAATTACAAACAAGGTGAAAATAGCGAACAGAAGGAGGGAAAATTAAAAATTCTAAAAATAACAAAGAGAAAACAAAGAGAACGAGGAAAAAATTGTAAAAGAAACTCATGGAGAAACCGAATGGAAAATAGGTGTAAAATTTTCATTTCCTGACCTTATGGCAAAGGTAAAAAGAGTTGACTGAAAACGATGGAAACTCCAACTTGATTTTTCTTCGATTTCCCGATCCATAATTCACATGATTCCACACAAGGATACGCCAATAATTTCAACGACGACTTCCGGTGCAATCAACTTCCATACAACGGCAGCAATAAAAACACGTCCTGCTCTCCATCTTAATACAACAACCCACACCTTCGTCCGTCATTTCCTTCTGCTTCTCCTCTTCCTTTCTCCTTCCCCTTCCCCTTTCATCATCCAACTCAGGTCCGAACGATCGACCGCCTCCATAAACAAACCGAATCGAAGCGAAGAAATAAAAAGTTTTGTAATTAAAATTGGAAAATTTTCAGATAACACTTCTTCCATCTCCCTCTCTCTCTCCCCCACTCTCTCTATTTCTCTTCTTCACTCACTCTTCTCAACATCCTTCCCTTTAGTTCAATACTCCATCTCCCTCGTTCGTCCTCTCTTCACTCTTCTTAAGCAGTTTTCTTCGGGTATTGTTATTGCTTATTATTTGCTCTTAGGGCAAAGAACTAAAGAGAGAGAAGGTAAGAGATAATGTTAGAGAGTTATGATGATACGGAGCGAGAGAGACAGAGACAGATGGTGATACAGAGAGAGAGAGAGAGAGAGGGTTAAAGGGAGAGGTTTGGAAGGTGGGAAATAAATGTTCTCGGCATTGTTCTTTTGCCTTTTGTTTTTATAGTTTTGTTCTTGTTGTAACTGTTCAAAGTACCAAAGAAAAGAAGAGCAAAAGAGAGAGAATGAGAGAGATAGAAAGAGATAGCAGCAGTGGTAGTAACAACAATAACAACAACAATGTTGCCAAGCAATCAAAAGCTTCTTGTCCTCTTCGAGCAAATACCAATTATTGCTTAAGTAAGTTTTCCATCAGCAGCAAGCGAGATAGATAGAGTATGTGTGAGAGAGAGAGAGGGAGAGAGAAAGAGAGAGAGAGCGAAAATGAAAAAAATTAAAAATAGAATAAGAAAAATAGAGAACGCGTGTGTGAGAGAAAGGGAGACAGCGTGTAGATTGGGGAATTGATGGTATTTTTGCGAAAATATTCGCTGATGTCCGTTGATACATGATGAGTGGGGAGCGTATTTTTCTCCGGCAGAAAACAGAATGCCACAGTGGGACCAATTGGCCAAAGTGGTGGGGAGTATTTCATGTATAAAATAAAAGGTTTTCTTAGTCTATATAAATTGATTTAAACAAGTTTATTCAAATTTTTACAATTTTATAAAAATATATACATTTATTCAAATTTTACAATTTTATAAAAATATATACAAATTAAAAAAAAAATTTTTGAAGTGTAAAAAATTTTAATAAATCCATAACAGTTTTTCAAAATGTATTAAAATGTAAAAAACAAACAAAATTATGCATAAAAATGTATACAAATTTATAAAAATATATAATTTATTGGATTTTTTACATTTGCATACAATGTTTTTATACATTCCAATAAAAATAAATGTGGAATGAAAATGAAAAATGTTGAGAAAATCAATTTCAATCAATTTGTACTATTTGTCCCACTGTCCAATGTAGGCACATCCTGCTGCTGCCACCCATCGGTTTTTCTCGCAGTGCATCATTAATGATTGCTTCAGTCGTAGCTGGTCATTCACATCGAGTCCAGTTGAGTCCGAGTCTGAGTCCATGGACTGAAGGCTGCATTAAAAAGAAACTCTGGCTCCATGATTCACCGCTCATGATTTAGGCTTCATTCCTCACACTCTCCTAACGTCCTCCTCCGACCCTTCATTTTCCACGATTCGTTGTTCTCTCGCTTTCATTCTCTGTCCCTCTCTTTTTTTCCCTCTCTTTCTCTCATTTCCACAACACATTCTTCCCTCTTCTCCTCTTATTCTCATCCATCCATTCATTCTCCACGGATCGATGCGATCGTTTCATTTAATTTCACCACGTTTAACGTTGGCGTAATGAAACGTAAAGTCGTGAAGCGTAATGTAACGTATCGTATCGTATTGTTGGTCAATGTGATTCTCATTCATTGTAGTAGAAGGGGGGCAGATGACGATACGCCTTCGTTTCACTCGAATCGATAATGGGAGTCGAGTCAGAGTTCGTGTCCGATTTGATATAAAAATTTCATTTATTTCATTTAATTTTTTAATTATGTTGCAATCACCAATCGAAGGGCGCAGCGGGAGGCGATGTGGGGTGGGGGCGTGGTGGAGGTGGGTTGAGGTGGGTTGAGTGGACGTGGTGAAGGTGGGTTGAGTGGACGTGGTGAAGGTGGGTTGCGATGGCGTGGTGGAGGTGGGTTGAGTGGGCGTGGTGAAGGTTGTGGCAGCCCTGATGACTGTTAGGCCGTCATCCATTACAAAAGGGTCGAGTGATTGACGTCGAATAAATTGGTCGTCAGGGCGAAGGACGAAATGAAAGATGAAAGAAAGAGGGAGAGGAAGAGTGAGAGAGGGAGAGTGGTAAGAACAGAGAATGAGAGAGGAAGGGAAAGAGGGAGTAAGAGAGAGAGGGAATGAGAGAGGTAGGTTAATGAAAATTGGAGGGAGGAGCTGTCGGAAGCCTAGAGGAAATATGGGCACGTGCAATAGAAATGACAGAAAGCAATGGAAAGGACAGAATGCTATGGAAAGGACAGACAGAGAGTAGCTCTAGGAAAAAAAACAATACGAGCTCTTGGAAGGACAGACCACAAGGAAGAATGAGCTCTGAGAAAGAAATCAATCCGAGGAAAACCCATAATGAAATCAAACAAAAGGAACGAAGCGAGGAATGAAGAAATGAATGAAGAAAGGAACTAAGAAAGGAATGAAGAAAGGAACAAAAGGATCGAAGAAAGAAAGGAAGGACGGCAGATAAAGGAAGGCAAAAACCAAGAAGAAGAAATCATGAAAAACGAAAGCAACTGAATAGGAATGGTAAATGAAAACGCCTCGAGACGTTTGGAAATGAAAATATAGCGAGATCCAAAGAAATTTCCGAGAAATGTCATTCGCCAAAAAATCGACAGCCAGCGAGTCCTTTGCAAGTAGTTGTGACTTCCGGGAAACTGCGGTTACTTGCAATGAGGTTGTGGAAACATCATAATGATGGTCAATGGCCATCATGATGTTAATGATGAAGATCATCATGATGTTAATGATGAAGATCATCATCATGATGCTGTTGTCCATCACAATGATGAAAAGGCTTCGAAAGCAATGAAATTTTCAAGGAATAAGAGAGAAAAATACGCCTACACACGAAACAGTGACGAGAAAATTACGAAGCAGTGATGAAGGGAGGAGGGTGGCTGGAGGTTTAGGAAAGAGAGAGAGATAGAGGGAGAAAGTAGAGTGAAAAACGAGACGACAGTAGGTGAATGGCCTTCTTTCTTGTGGGGGCGGCCGCAGTCGGCTTAATTAAACGGAAACTGATTTAATTGCATATTTGATGAGCTGGCGTTTGTCTTTGTATTTGTGTTGCTTAATTTAGCTTTTCTTTACGTGTGTGTGTGGGTGTGTGTGGGTGTGTGTGTGTGGGTGTATATCTTCCCCTACCTATCTCTCTCATTACCTCCCTTTTCTCTCTCTCTCTCTTCCATTTCTTCATCTCTTGTTCTCATCCTCCCTCTCCATCACCATAGGCCTTGATGCCTGTGTACGTGAGCTGATTTATTCACTGTTGTGATGTTGTTTCTATCTGTCTGTGTTTGTGTCTGTGTGACTGTGTTAACGGTATTTATTAACATGGCGCCTTCAATGAATGGATGTTGTGTTAAACGCCATTGCTCCGAAGTTAAGCCTAACGGTGGAACATGTAGCCATTGTTTTTAATACCCATTGTTGTTGCTCTTGTCATTGTTTATATTGTTTTTGGCATTGTTTTTGTTGTCATTGTTCTTGTTATCATTGTGTTGTTGTTGTCATTGTTGTTGTTGTCATTGTTGTTTTCGGCCATTGTTCTTGTTGTCATAAAGTTAACTTCAGCTTAACATAAATTGTGATGAATACTAAAAAGGTATTTTATTTACTTTCTTCTTGTAGTCGACTCCCGAATCGTCCTTCTCCCACCTCATCCCACCAATCCCTAGATTCCCATTGTCATTGCCTACTAAAATATTCTCCCTCACTCTCACCCTCTCGCTCTTATTCGCTCTCTCACACTCTCCTCTCTGCACCTCTGTGAAGGAATCGGCTCGATGACATTTTTCCGTTTTCTTCCACTGGTCTTGTCATCCTGTTTAATTATATTTTTGGCCATTTTTTTCTCTTCTTTTCTGATCTTGTTGTTTGTGTACTTTGTACTTGTTGTTTTTGTACTTGTTGTTCTTGTACTTTTTATGACGCAATCTTCGCCCTTAATGCCGAATTTTATTATCTCGTTCATTTCGTATGCAGCGTAGACTACTTAAGGCGAGAAATTAATAAAACAACGGTGGACAGACATCAATCGAACAGAACGAACTCATCACGAGACCATGCTTCAGTCATGTTAACGAAGGTCAGTCGAATTTTGGGATCAGCAGATCCTCTGTCAAAAAACTTTAGAAGCAGAAATGTACATAGAAAAAAAGTCAAAATCGTTTCAAAAAAAATTTAATAAATTAAATATAACTACGAACAAAATTTGTCTTGATATATTTTATTTTAAAACCTTATAATAATAATTTTGTAAACATTTTTATTAGTTTTTGTTACATATTTTCTTATGTTTATTGTAATTATTTTTTATTTGCAACATTGTTTTATAATATTTTCTTTTAATACATTTTTTGCCAGTATTTTTTTCTAAACCATTTTTTTTTTATAATGTAATATGTGTTTCTTTTCAACAATTTAATTTTTCAAATTATTTTGAAAGACATTTTTTATAATTCTGTCATAAAAAAACTGATTGCATATTCAATTTTAGAAATTACGAAAATACTTTAGTTTGGTTTTTACATTTTTTCTTATATTTAAAAAATTAATTTAATTAAAAATTTCATATATTAATAATTGTATTTAAACATTTTAATATAACATTTTAAAAATATTTCAAATACGTTTCTCTTAAATTTGTCACCTTCACGATGAGACGAATTTCTCACAGTGAAAGAACATTCTCTTTCGACACCCGGAAGGCTTGTGCCAACGAGATTGAAGGGCCTGATAGTGTTGTTGCTGGGAGTGAAAGAGAAGCAAGAAACGAGAAATGAGAATCATCGCTGGAGGTGACCCAAAATGTATTTTCCGACAATTGCGAAGGAAGATTCCACATTGTTGTAACCCAAATTGCTTGTTGTGACGAAAGTTGAATAGTTTTTGCCACTGACAGGCGAGCCACTTGTTTGGTGAACACACCAGAGGTGCCAGATCTTACAATTAATCAACTTTAAATTCAGAAGATTTTACCATTTTTAATAAGTTATGGTTTTTTCGAAAATATAATATATTTATAATAATTTATGTTTGTAAATAAAATAAATCAAAAAAATAATATATTTTAAACATATTTGTCATCATATTTTCCATAATTATTATGTTTTTTAAAGATTTTTTTTTTTTTAATTTAGAAATTTTGTAGTTTGGATAGTTTTAAAAAGTGGCAACGCTATCACTCACTTTAACCTTGTCCTCTTGTCTATCCTATCTGCGTGTCTATGTGTGTGCGAACTACGACATTTTACAGTGAGAAAGAAGGAGAGAGAGAGAGAGAGAAATAGACAAGAAAATCCAATTGCATTTCATGCAATGACAACAAACGACAACACTGAGAACAAATTCACTAATGAGTTGAAATTCACTGATGAGAGAAACTCAATTTACAATTTCAAACCACCATAATTGTGCTCACAAAAGAGGGCGTGGTCATTGAAGCAGTCAGTTAGAATGAGGAAGAGAGGGTGAGGGAGACAGAGACAGTCTGAGTGATAGTGAGAGAAAGAAGATAGTGAAAGAGAGAAGAACGGTTGACGATAATATTTGAAGTTGAGTTGTTTTCACTGGAAGTAGACAATTGTCTTCTTCCACCAAATGGTTTTGGGTTTCAAACGGAAGTTGCCACATGAAATTAAAACTGAGGGTTACCACTGAGAGTTGCCACTGAAATACTATTGTTCCTTGTTAATTGGACTCAAGGAAGTAAATTCCATCTCTTGTCTCCACTCAGAAATTCAAAATCATATATGAAAATGAGTTATATGACCTTGAAACTCTCTGACTAGAGCTTGAATTGAAACCCATCATCGATTCCACAAGTCGTGTCATTGAACTTGCATCGGAAAAGAACTAAAAATTAGCTTTCTATGATTCGATGGCATTTGCTCCGCAATCGCAGTCAACGCATTCCAAAAGGTTCAAAGCGTGGAAATAAAAAAATACAAAAAAAAAAAAAACATGTTCAATAAAATAAAAATCAGAAAAGTGAAAAAGTTCATTGAACCCACAGAGAGAAAGAGAGGAAGAGAGAGAGAGAAAGAGAGTTCTGAACTGAGACAAAAAAAGAAAAAAAAATAATGTTGCATATTTCACTTTCTTCTTTGAAAAAACGTTGAATCAAACGAGAAGAAGCGAGAGATGGCGAAGGGAGGTGAGAAAAATGGAGATGAGGAAAAGGGAGATGAAAAAAAAGGGAGGATTGTGAGGGGACGGAGGACTTGAAAGTGGTTGGTTGGCAACGCCAATGCCGAGTGAACCGCACCAGACGGCGACAAAGGCCAACATCGACATCGCAACGTTGATTAAAAATACGACTGATTGTCGGCGAAAAACATCGACGACGACGACGACTTTGATCGAACGCGAGACGGTGGCAACGCCGTCTAGCCGCGAGAAAATCTTCGCTACTCACACTCTCTCTCTCTCTCTCTATGACTATCGCTTTCTCTTTCTCTCGTTATCTATCTCTCTCACTCCCGCCGACAGGATGCGGTCGTTTGGACAATGATTTCTCGGTCGCTGCAGAAGCAACACGTGTCGAAGTCATTGCATGTTGTCTTTTTCCCTCTCTATCTATATCTCTCTCACTCTCTCACTACCTCTATATCTTCCTCTCTCTCTCTCTCTCCCTCACACCTTCTCTCACACTTCCTCTCACTCACTCTCTCGTTTACTTTCATATTTTATGATTTTCAATCATTGAAATTGGTCGTCAGCAACAGCAGCAACACCTATAATAATAACAACAATAACAACACCTGCGATAGCAACAATAAAAACGACTGCAACAACACCAACATTATCGTTATTTGTGATGGTAACAGAAGCAATAACAACAACAATTACAGCAACGATAAGAACAACAAAATGTCTCTGCATCGAAGGCGACATCGATGTGGATAATGTTATTTATGCTTCAAAGGTTTTTACAGTTTCAACCTTTGGGTGCTGCCAGAGACACTCGGGTAGATCTCAAGGAGCATCTTCCCCGTCGTCCTTTTCTTCTTCGTCTTTTTATCTTTCCTGTTCTCCTTTCTCCTTCAGTTGCAGCTGTTCCTCGAAACCCACCTCGACCTCCTCCCTCCGCCACTTAGTTATCGCTCCAATAAATAAGTTCCAAGCAAATTCTGTTGCAAACAAGTGAATTTACAGTGAATTCGATTTCGAAGCGAAGGTTGCGCGCGATCGATGGCAACGCACACAAAATTTAATATCTCTCTGGCAACACTCTCGAGTTTCAGTTCAGATGCTGATTATGAGTGTCGATTCTGATTATGAGCTTCGATTCTGATTATGAACTTCGATTCTAATTATGAGCTTCGATTCTGATTATGAGCTTCTTTATTATGAGCTACAATTTTGAGAATCTGCTAATTGGATGTCCTTTCCTCGACCTTCCTCCTCCTCCTTCTTCGTTCCTTCCTTGTGCTTCCCCATCCTCCTCCTTCCTCATCCTCCTCCTTCCTCATCCTCCTCCTTCCTCATCCTCCTCCTTCCTCATCCTCCTCCATCCTCATCTCATCCACCCTCTCCCTCCTTTGGTCCCTTCCATTGTCGCCATCAACGACTTCGCCGCATTCCCCAGCTTTATTGCCAATAAATCCCAACGAGAATCCCATAAATTATCCGCCGCACAGTGGGCTCAAATCCCGCGTAGCTGGCTCCAGAGTAGCAGTTGTCCTTCGTCCTTCGGATATCCGAGAATCCCGTGGACTGAAGGGATTTCCCTATTTCGAAATTAACACCAAACCGCGCTGAATCCCTTCGGAATGGAGTGTCGAATGGACTCGAGTTGAATGGAGAACAGTGAAAGGAACAGAGGGGAGGAAAGAGAAGGGGGGAGGAGTGAATTGTATTGGTAAGGTGAAGACAGAAGTAGATTGGGATGAATTCTGTAGCTGCGAGATCCGAATGTAAATAACATTCACTAGATGATACCTGTTTATGAGCAGTCAAACAGATAGAAAGACAGACAGAGCGACCGACGGACAGACAGGACAGACAGACAGATAGAAAGACAGACATCCAGCCATTCAGCGAACGGTGGGTCCATAAAAATTTCAATTATCCAAAATGATTAACTGACTTTACCGACCTTTTCGTCTATTTCCCTCACTCTGCCCATCCTCCCATCTCTCTCTTCCTCTCTCTATCTCACTCTACCTTTTTCTCTCTCCATTCATTTGGGGTTTTTCTTTGCTGCTCCATCCACTTGCGGCCTATCTACGGACTTTATGGCTTTGTTATTTACTACCGTGAGACCCCAGAGACTCGCGCCGCCCGCAACCGTTTCAATTAGAATTATGTGCAAATCATAAAATTGCCAGATAACATTTTCGACATCACAACGAACCACAAAAACCCGAAGATGAAGCCCGACCAGAAATAAACCCCGACCCTCTTAAGAACACCCTCGGTTGGAACCGGTAGCGGGTCGTTTCCGAGAGAGGAAATTGTTAATAAATGAAGCATTGGTAATTTTTCATGGGATTTACAGGCATTTTCCCCCTCCACCACAATCTCTTACTCTCTCCACCTTCTCATTTTCCTCCCCCCTCTCCTTCCATCTTTTTATCTCTCTCACAATCCAATGACTTTCTTCGCCCCCCCCATTTCTCGAAGTTTTCCCTTGTTTGGGCTCAATTTCAGAGAAGGAAATCTTGGCATTTATTAATATTTAATTGATGGATAAAATATGTGCGGTATTTTTTGAGGTCGTGTGGCATCAAACCCACCCTGTATTCTACACCCCCGTGTGTCCAACATTCGTGCAATGAAGTGAAAATTCTGAGAGAATATGTACGAGAAATTTCTAAAGAATTTATCCGTAATTATTATGAGACATTTCCATGGTAAAGAATATCTTATGTTCAATTTTAGTTTCTTGGGGATGAGAGAAGTGATTGAAAGCCACAGAATTTCATTGAAGATCATTGAATGTTGGGAAAATATAGGAAGAAATATTTTTTGTAATGAAATCTATTTATATATGAAAGGTATTGAAAATTAAAGCGGTTTAGAGAATTTAAATTTTGGAATTAGCTGAGAAATTTAATAAATTCCTGACTCGTATCAATTTTTGACTCTATGAATTCCTAACGAAAATAATTTTCGAAATATATATATTTGGACCAAAAAGATATCTAGAAATTTCTAAACCGTTAAAATTTCTAAATATTATTAAATTAAATTTCCGAAATAAATACATTTATATACAATTTATAATTAATAATTATAATTATATATAATTAAAATAATGAGTCTCTTATCGCATTTTCAGTTTTTTCAAAATTTTGTATAATATTAGCTTTTAATATTAAAATTTAATATTGAACAATATTTGTAAAAAATAAAAGTAAGCGACAAAATTTTTAATAATTTTCAAAATTTTATAAACGAAAAAATATCGATAATTATTTGAAGTTCGCTCGAGTATTTTAGGTCCTTAGTCCTTGGTTCCAACGAATCACTTTTTCTTCTTCAAAACAGACCCAACGAGCCATAATTTTCCATTGTTTCTCTCTCCTCCTCTTGCCCTCTTTATCTCTCTCACTCTCTCTCCACATCCTTCTCCACCTCCCTCGTACCATGAAAATTTCTGCAAAACAATTTCCTCGCGTCAACAATAAAACTTTGTGGAACAAACATTTAAATTAAATATTAAATTTTACAACATTATAGAGAAACACATAAAATCACACACACACAGGCACATGTTTGTACATATCTGTGTGTGTATAGAAAGAGAGGACTCAAGACTGACAGGTGCAGAAAATAACGATTCCAAGCACTCGAACCAATGTAGCATCATTCGGACGATAACAAAAGGAAAAACAGCAACAAAAACAATAGCAATGGCAAACAACAACAACAATAGCAATGACAAACAGCAACAACAACACGACGAATAGAAGACCAAAGACAACAAAAGCAACAAACACAAATAGCTGTAGGGCAGATGAGAAGGAAGGAGTTCACAACGATACTTAACATGCACGAGAGGACATGCATGCGCCACACCCTGTTCAGAGGGAGTGAGATGGTGAGTGTGAGAGAGGGAGAGGGCGAAATACAAGGGCGGTCTCACTTTACTTCACACAAACGAGCACACAAAGCAATGGAGTGTGTGAGTGACGAGGAGAAGAGGCAAGAGTAGGAGGATAGAGTGACAGAGAGGGAGGAGAAGGAGTGACAGAGAGAGAGGAGAAGGAGTGATAGAGTGGAAGGAGAGGGAGTGACAGAGAGGAAGGAGAAGGAGTGACAGAGAGAGCGATGATGGTGATACAAAGAGGGCGAGGTTGGAGAGACAAAGAGGGCGAGGATAGAGTGACAGAGAAGGCGGACGACGTGACAGAGAGGAGGAAAGTTCAGCATTAGAATCAGAAGATGGAGGGTGGCCGGCGCGATGGAAGGCAAAGGCACATAGACAGAAAGAGGCAGAGGGACAAACAGATAAAAGGAGAGAGACAGACAGACATAGAGGCAGAGAGAGACAGCAGTGGAAACCGCAAAACACTCAAAACTCGACCTATCATTATTCTGTCTAACACGTTTAGCACATAATTCTTACCAAATTGACAATATTCTAAAATGTTAACGGAAACACGAAACTCAGCAGGAAGCACCAGCAGAGACCAAAAACAACAACAACAAAATACAAGAACAACAACAACAACAAAATACAAGAACAACAACACGACTAACACCACTACCATCATAATCATCATCATCATCAAAGTAGAAGCAGTGGCAGCATCAGCACAATACGTTAAATAAAGAGTCCTGCAATATGTCGCCACAGACATAGAGAGAGAGAGAATGAGAGAGAGAGTGAGAGAGTGAGATGGAGAGATACATACAAGCAAAGTTACACACACACATTCAAGTACAGACTATCCTCTCATGCAGAATACCCGGAGATCCCTTCATGTTGTCGACACCTCGCTCTCTTGGTGGATCGACAAATTTCCCTGCTGTCGTCGATTGTCAGGCGGTCGTGCGCGCATCGTGGGGACTGAATGTTGTTATTGGGACTTGTCACGAATCGACTCCACCTCGTTCCCCATACTTCAATGTTGTCCCAACTGACATCCTACAAATTTATCACAAACGCCAAACTTCAATTCACCTCGTTCTTCAATACATGTCATATTTTCGATCTACACATTCTTTTACACTTTGACATCAAACTTCAATTCACCTTGTTCTCGATTTCCACCTCGTTTTCAATATTCACCTCGTCTTGCAATTTACCACCATGCACTTCCACCTCAACCTTCAATTCACCTCGTTTCCTTCTACCTCCTATTTTACCATATCTTTCAGTTTCACCTCGTTCTTCTACTCAACTCATCCATCCCTTTAACTTCGTCTTCTATCCACCTTTTCACTTCACGTTTACCTCTTTTTCTATCCACTTCATCCTTCAATTCCACCTCAGTCTTCTATCCACATCATCTTTCCTTTACCTTGTTCTTCTATCCACCTCATCCTTCAATTTCTCCTCGTTCTTCTATCCACATCGTTCTCCACTTCCACCTTGTCAATCACATCCACCACCCTCCACTTCAAACTCGATCCGCATTCTTCAACTTCGCCCCCATTTTTCAATTCCGTTTCCGCTTCCGCCACGTTCCCCTTGATCTTGGTGCTTGTGTCCCTGTAGCTGGGAATGTTGAAGTTGGTGATGTTGAAGATGGTGTTGTCGATGCTGGTAATGTTGTCGCTGCTTTCGTTGGAGCTTCTCTTGTCACAGCCACTGTTGCTGCCGCGACTGTCGTCGCCGTCGTCTCATCGTGTCATGTGATGTCGAAGTTGCCACGATGTTGTGTCGTGGGCGAAGAAATTCCAATAAAACTTCAATTTTATTCGACCAACACCCGGTGGACGTCATCCCACGCCCACGATCCCCGACTGGCTCCCGATGGAGCTGCTCCATTTATCGACCTGCTAGCCGAGATCGTGTCCAAAACAACAACGAGGCACAAAAGGAATCAATTTTTTTACCATTCTCTAGCGGAGCACAGAAAATATAGGCGAATTTTTTATTACTTGAAAATTTGCATAAAATATTAACGAATCGTCCTCAAAGAGTGAGACAGCGATAGAGAAAAAGAAAACAAAAGAGCGAGGGCGTAAGAAGAATCCCACGAATTCGAGGGAGAAAGAAGGAACCCACGAGTTCGAGGGAGAAAGAGGATCCCATGTGTTAAGCGGTGAATAAGAAAGGGAAGAAGGTGCCGAGCATTTGTGTTCATGTGGCAACGCTACGTGGGAGCGGAGAGAACACTTGGCAACCATCCAACACATGGATATTGCATACCGTGTGTGCGAGACAGTGGTGCCAGAGGTTTATATTCTTTTTTAAACTTTCGAGATCCCTTTAAAGAAATAAATTGTTATGGCGAAGTTTCTCTTAATAACATTCTTCTAATAGGAAAATCTTAATTCAATTATCACTCAATTGATATTTCGATATTCGGCATTCATTCAGAGATTCATTCAATTATTCATTAAAATATTAATTAATCTCAACATTGATTTCTCTACAAAAATCAAAAAACTATCGCTGACGAAAGCTTCCAAAAGATGGTGAAAAGCTTCCAAAATAATCCTAAATTTTTGTATTTTTTTCCATTGTTTTCCTCTCCACGGTACAGACGGCATACAATCGGTCACATCGCCGGAACATTTTTCAAATGGGAAATAAATAAAAAATCATTCGATGGGAAAAGTCGAATTTCTCTGATGCGAATGCGAAATTTGGTCGCTTCCAAGAGTCACATGTCGAGACATCTTCGAGGACATCGTCATTGGTGGTAGTGTGTGTGTGTGTGTGCATAAATGTGTGAGTCTATTTGATGGTATGTGTGTGCCTGTTTGATGGTATGTGTGTGAAGAAGCAACATATGGAGAACTACAAGAAGACGTTGTCCTCATACTTGGTTATCGTTTCTTTTCTTCTTATTGTTGATAGTTGTGTGGGTTATGTTAGTGATGATGATGTTTGTTTGGTGATGATATTTGGTGGTGGTGATGTAGTTGTTGGTAGTGGTAGTTATGATATTCTTGGTAGTCATGATGTTTGGTGGTAGTCATGATATTTGCTGGTGAATTTGTTGTTGTATTCCTCGAATCTTAAACAGCCAAACGGTCCAAATAAACGCAAAGTTTCTGTCACAAAATCTACATGCAAAACGAATCCGGTCCCATCTCGTCGACCTCATCCTCAATTACCCTGTATGTATTCTCAAGACGCGACCGTCTCAGGGGTCGGAGATCCGGCCGAAGGACGTCGTCGCTGTGTCGAAGGTCTGGGAAAATACCCATACATATGCACTGGCACTGGTGATGCCCGCATGTGTGTGTGTTTGTGTATGTGTATGTATATGAGGTCGGCCTGTAATGAACGCAGTTAGAGAAACGACTCCAGAGACGCCGCCAACAGCTACAAAAGACAGGATGT